>JAHLJT010003656.1:14635096-14805586 GCA_031308135.1 Acheta domesticus
TCCACGACTCGTCTGAGACAGCCTGGCGGGCAATACGTTTCCTTTGCATATCGGAAGGTGATGAACGAGACGAGATAGTCCAGGCCGAAATGCTTGTATTTGAATCACGTATGTCTCAAGAGTTGCCCGTAGTTTGTTTTACGAGTGCTAATGAATCCGTATTGGTTAATTCCCTTAATTATTTTTATGGTAGATCGGATACTATAAGGAGGAGAACGGGAACATGACTATTCAACCCATTGAGACTAAGGCAAACGTTAACTGCGCCAGTCAAATTGGCAACAAAATTGTGTTGCCGGAATAGAAACAAATTGCACTGAGGAAATTTTAACGTGTTGATAATCGCTTAAATGCGTAGATACATCTTCGACGCCGGCAACGGAGCTGATAAGTCTACTATTTGCTGAAAATGAGATATGTACGGTGAATTCTCCGAATTATTCTTTGCATGAGTTTATTATCAGATAGTTCAATTCCTTCTGGTTACCGTGAAATGGGCATAATGTAAATTTTACAAAATCACAAACTCTTATAAATCGACTAATGTATTTAGTCACGCTGTTGATTAACATAAAAAAGCAAAGTTATTTGTTTAACTATGATAGATGATTAGTTCAAGTAATCGCGGGATAGTAGGATATGTTCTATAAAATTTAGTTTTCACCGGAAATCAACCCATTCATGGGGGTCATAGTTAATACTGAATTCCCAGGTTTTCGACTTTTCATTTAAGTGATAAAGCTTTTTATTGTAGTTTTTTTTCTTTAATTTTTATTTTTCGACTTTTGATGTATCTTCTACTTCTTTGAGGTTTTGCATTTCAGTGTCAGACAACATCGTTTGACTCACATGGAAGACTCGTGAAGAGGCAATGGTCAACACTTTACATTACACTTCCTACCCGTTGCTTGCTCAGGCCTACCCGTCACGTGCTCAAAGAAGTTTGAGCAGAGTTGGCGACTCTCCTAGATTTCGGCGGGCGGATTTTAAATGCATGGCGTATGGCATCCTATGGTTCGGGTTGGCGGAGGTAGCATCGTTGCCATTGAGCAGTTCACAGTTGCAGGACGAATATTCCAATAGGCTTTGGTAATGAATGTCAATTTGCCCTAGCAAATGCAAACTTTCACTCTGTTCATAGTGCGTTGGTGGTTTGGTTTGTTTACTACACAATTTCTGTGATGAGATGGAAAACACAAACATTACTAACCTTTTTTACGATTTATCGTAGTTTATTTTTACCTTCGTTTCTTTCTACTACGGCACCTGATCTTTTAGTTCGTGGTGGGACGTAGCATATATATTTTCTTTATGACGCTTCTCTGTCGAAACGTTGAGAAGGTCATTAATGTTTCAAGAGAAAGAATATTCCTTGGAATAAAAATACGGGAACAGTTGCTTGAAACGTCTTACGTGAACTCATTACGGAAAACGAATTCTAGTGTTTCGAAGAGTATGCTCTCAACCAGTATATTTTGTGCTTATCCTTACAGAGTGGAGTATTAAGGATTCATTATAAGCGTACATCTTCCATTTCGTTGTTCTTTTCTCTGACAATGTTTGCAGATTCTACTTCTTCGCTACGGAGTGGGAGAAAGTTATGAAATGCTGAGTGAAAAATCGGCGAATTTTCGGCAGAAAAACTCTTATTACAAGGCCCTGGAAACGAAAACGTGGGTAAATTCAGTTGCTAAATTTAGGAAAGTTCTCTGGCACGTGGTGTAGCCAGAATCCATGTTTTGTGGGTCCTTGATACCGAAAAATCGAATAACGGCAAAATGTCTGTCTCTCCGTCTGTGAATAATGCTAGCCGCTAAACCGTTCAGCGTATTTTCTCCAAAGTTGATATCCCCCAATCGGATCAGGCTGATGTCATGGCCACTTGAATTTTAAACCGATGTTTTAATTTTTACTTTACATCAAGCCCCTGAGACATTTTAAAATTTAAAAAAAAATGGCTCCATCCTTTTTGGTTAAATTTTGTTGTTGGATAGTGTGAAGGACGTTAAAGAGAACGGTGCAAGACTCATGGAACGGTGCAAAGTCACTTGCTGTTACCTGCTGTTTTAGCGCCACAGTTTCATTCAAGGAATGGATTTCGAGGCCTTCGCCCGCCGATTTCTTCGCCTACTACGTCTTCGGAGTTTTGGAGCGGTTGTTCCGGCTGCCACTCGTACTGCGTCGCGCCGTTGCAGCGGGCGAGCGCGCCGTTTCTGCTATCGCTGTGGTTTCCTCCGCGCGGCGCCCGTCCACGGTCGCGCCTTCCTGGACCGCCGTTTTCCTCTTTCCGGCTGCGGGCGACGGCGCTGGCGCGGGACCCGACACTTCGATCCTTACTCTCTGCGATCGGGTGAAATGACTCGAGTTTAATTCGTCGCCGTGCAGAGGATGAGCGTACTGGAGTGTTCCAGCACTGAGTCGGCGCGAAGTTCACGGATGTCCTAACATCGGTGCTGGCCAACAGAAGGGTGTTTGATGTTTGACTTTGAGTAGTAATATCGAAATTTGCAATCGGGTCTTTAATGATTCTTTAAGTTAAGACAAAAATCTAGTGCTGCGTCAAAATGCCGAAAGAAAAACTTTAGATTACTTGTATCTTTACACCACGTATTAAGCACAACTATCAAAATTCTTAACAAATGCCGCAACGAAAATATGAAATAAATGTTGTTTTTTAAATTTAATTTCCTTCAAAATGTTCTCAATTTCTTGAATTGTGTATCTTTCCTCATGTATAGCTTCTGTCCTTTCAAAAATCTTCAAACTGTTTCCAAACATATTTTCTCCCGTTTTGGGTGATGTCTGGAGCAGCTTGTCTAGTATCATTTATTTATTTTTCTGACGAATCACCAAATCTTTTCGCCGTTTCCTTCAGTTAACTACTGTTTGAATGAGATAATGAAAAACGCGCTTCATCGACATGGACGTCTTCGACACGCGCGTCTTCAGATAGATGAATCGCAGCCATTGGGCACTAAGAGGCAGACGGTTATTAAAACCAATAAAGAGAACTGATTATTTGTTTGTGAATCACTGCTCTGATTTTGTTAATACCGTATGTCAGGCTTGTCAAGGTCGCGGGCAAGGTTACGCACTTCACTTACGAGCTCGTGGGCACAGCGACCAGCAACAACTACCGCGAATTTTAAAAGTGAGGGTTGTACAAAAATCCTCAGTGAAAGCTCGAAAAATTTTGAATAGTATGCTACATATTCGATTTTCATAATTGCAGTAATTTATACTTTGTTCATACAGATTTAAATGTTGTTAATAATTCATGCGTTATTCTCGTTCTGGCCTCTCTCGTGATGTTTTTAAATGTATGGGAATGATGTACTTCATAATAACGTTGGTCATTGATTTTTTTTTTTTTTACAAATAATATGCATTTTACATATTAAACATTGTGCGTCGCCATCGTGATTGCATTTTAAAATCTGTAGCAATCATTCATCATGAAATTTGGAGCATAGTCTGCCTTATCTTCCCCGCTACCACTTGCCGTCGCGTCGCCTGTCAATACTATACTTCGGTTTTTCGTTTTTGGCGTGTGGGGGGTGTCATCAAAATGGAATGTGTCACGGTATCTCACGTCGTTCTCGGTTGTACCGCTAGGAGTCGCATGATCGTGACTGTATCGAGCAGTGCTGACGATGATGCGACTCCTAGCGGCACAACCGAGAACGACGCGAAATACCGTGAAATATTCCATTTTGATGACACCCCCACGCGCCAAGAAAGAAAAACAGAAGTATAGAGGAGCACAGGCAAGCGCTTGTACACACTTTTCCTGGATTTGGAGGAGAAAGGAGTGCGGAGACTGGAGAAGGTGCCTGTGCCCGCAAGAGCGCAGAGTTTCCCGGGCGGGCAAATTACTCGTGCGAGCGCAGACGCGCCTGCCGTATGTATTCTCAAATCCTAATACTACTACTGGTCTTAATTTCATGATTGGAATAGTTCATGCTATACCTTTGTTTCATGTTCTTACGAACTCGAATACTGTGGTGTGGAAGAGCAAAAAGCAGTAGGCCTACTGTTGATTTAAGGAATTGTATGAACAGTGTTGCGATTATATTGAAGAACACGTTTGTAATGAGTTATGAAGGACATAGGAGTGATTAAGTTTCCAAAGATATTAAATTACTTGTGCAACGAAAAACCCCTAAATATCCAAATGTTTGCTTGCGTTTACATTACACGATAACTTGTCGATGCAATTATGTAATAGGAACCTTTTCCTTGCAGGATTCGGAAAATTCCAGATACTCTCTTCCATCTGTAACGTCAGTTTTCCCTTCCTCCGGGATACACCGGTAACATTGCCCCCATAAACATGGTTCGCGTTTCGTGGTAGTGGTTGTTAGAACCCGAGAGGTGATTTTCTTGGACGTTGTTTTGGCACTACCGTGAGTCATATGTAAACTGTCCGTTGATCACTGCCTGGAACTTCGTAGAAACGTTGAGACTGGAAACCCGAACTTTGTTTCCTTTCCGTTTCGTAGAATTCAACGCTTCGCTCCCGCTTTCTAAGTTGCTTTTCCAGCCGGATTCGCTCTGTGCTTCGCGAAAGGAGTGGCCACCACGATCTCGGAGGAGCCAATGTCGCTTCAAACTCGCCGCCCCCTCGCATTATTCTGTAGTACTTTTGATTGAATTGAATATGTAATATAAAATATACCCAGAATGTGTTTCTATTTTCTGTTTAAAATTATCACTAAGCTGCGGATTTTTGCCTAGTTGCCTATTTTTTCCCTTCAATGTAAAACGCAACCTTTTATATTATTCATTCATTTTGAGGCATAGGAGTATTATATACGAATTTTATAGGTGCCTATAAAAGTCCTGTTTCACTAATAAATGCCTATTTTGAGTATAAATGCCTGAATATTGCATATTCTCGTATTTATTGATCAAAATGTAATTATCCTTAATCAGGTTTTTTTAATGTACGTTTTTCGTTTGTATCCTGCAGAGTACAGAGAAGTGGAACAACTGTCAATAAATCTATGTTCCGTTTTACTGACACCACAGTGCGGGTGATTTGTGAAACACGTGCGAAAGGAATGGCGGTAGTCAAGTTATTTTTGATTCGAATTTTTAAACAATTTTTTTACTGAAAACTGCTCCAAATTGTTTCTTCAAATTTTCTCCTCGTATATATCGAAGGACGGTACAAAAACGTCTCAGAGACCGCTACAAATTATAAAAAAAATTCTCAAAGACCGCTATAAATTTTTTCTTCCATTTTTGTTCACGGATTGAACGAAGGACTCTTAAAGTAATAACGCAGGTTTTATTTTTGTTAAACCCCCTGAATTTTCGAAAATTGCAAATTTTGAAATACTTTTAGATATGAGAGAAAGTATGTGTTGTATTAAGACTAGTTTCATAATTTGTGTTACGAATATCACTTCCATCTTGCAAGCTAATCTTTAAAATTAAAACCCAACATCTAGATGCATCTATGGGGCGTCGAAATAAACTAATAACTCAATTTTAATCAGAAACGTGGCATAGCATGTTATTCCCCCAAGGTCTTCATTTTATTGAATGACTATACTTGAAAAAGGGCATTTCGAAGAATAATTGAAACATCTTATTGTGACTTGAATGAAATAACACCAGTAATTGCATTTTCTTTGTTGTAATTTTCCAATACTTATTGTTTATTGTATTATTGTGTACTATATTTTGTTTGATATTACTTGTATTACTCTCAGAAAACCTTTTATGTCACTTGTATACCGTCGGTGATTACTTACTTTACACATTCTGTACTTGCTTTTAAGATCCTATTTAATTACAATTCTCTGTCGCTTTTGACCTTTAGGCAGGAATTTTGGCAACAAATTCCTCATTCAGGTAGAAAATATTTTTGAGAGTGTTTTAATAAATGTACAATTTGCGAGAAAATCTGCCTGTGCGTCGTAAGCTATGCCACAAAAACAAACAGTTGGGTTTTGGGCGAGGGCAACGTCCAGCGGACAATGCGCCCATTGACTCACCCGAATGACCCTTGATAGATGGAAAACGGTTGGGTTTCTGATGACGGTAACTTGTGGGACAGGAAGCTCCTTTCAATGAAGAGCTTGTGCGTTTGACCGAAACCGCACACTTGCTAGCTGTCATTACCGAAACTCGAACAAGACAAAGTGAAGTCATAGATAATGCGGAATTGCAATTAATATCAATCGGTTATCATCTTCTCTTGTCATCCGAGGGAGATCAATAGTCAGACAAATAATATTTTGTTAGATATCTGACAGATACATTATAATTTTTTTTTTAGTATTGCCTCTTTTATTTTGAGTTTTAAATATTTTGTAAATTTGGATTCGGATTCTGGCAACTCCCTCTCCCAAATCAAGAGATAAAATGTTTTGTTTGCAGCTTTTACCTTATTTGACTTTCGTGCAGCTTTTCAGGCCCCCCCCCCCCCGTGTGAAGATTTATTTAGGTTTGCCTCTTCGTCCGTCTGTCCCGTGCAATATTTGTGCTAAAACATCTTTCGCCCCCACGGTCAGGAGGGGCGTCGGCGGTGGTTCGCAGGAATTTGCCAGCGTCACTCAAAGCAAACTTTAATAAATCTTGGAGTTTCTAGTGACCGCAACAGCTTCGACCAAGACAACCCCGTTGATGCTACTGGTGCAACGTTCTTGCATGTGTTTTAATCCACGTCTATCGCTTGCGTTTATTAATGCTGCCACTGTAAACGTCTCCGGTATCCCATGATCCCTGATTTTATACGAGTAATCGTATGCTTGTAATTGCCCGGCCTTTCAACCTTTCGGACATCTTTATTTAGTAGCGAAAGCGAGAGAGACGTATGCTCAGCAACTTTAAAGACGAAGTAATTCAATTTCTTATTGCTTGTGATATTCTTCGGGTCTCTCGCGCTACTTTTGAACACCTCCATCGCTTGATTACGTGTTTATTGAGTACGATTTCTTGTTTCCGAACATTCGCGAATACCAGGCAGAGAGTGCTCAGATGGTAATGACGATGAAATTGATTTAGGAACAATTGCGGAATTAGAAGTAGGAGAAAGGGATGAATCTCGATGAAACCTGCTGCGAACCCGCTTAGTCCTGCACAATTTCACGGTGCGAATTGAAGGGATTATGCCGGGGATTGACCCCCCTCCCGGAGAATTGCATGACCCTTCTCGAAAACTATTAATTTGCCTCTGCTAGGACCAATTACAGTAATCCATTTCTAGGTGCGTCATTTGTGATTTTCACTTTTCGAAACGTTCAAATAAAGGAAAATGGAAAATGAAATTTGGATTGGCCACTGTCTGAGAAGGCATAGCAAGGCATAGCCTGACTGCATCCCGCGAACATTCACTCTCGCTTCCCAGCGAATCTTTCACTTTTCGTTACCTGAGAGGGCACAGCCTGACTTCATCCCGTTTCGTTCATCCGGTGTTTGGGAAGGAATGTAAATTTTAGTTAAGTTTGCGTTCTTAAGTAACGCTTGTAGATATTCTCGCACCAGTCCAAAGAAAACATGGAATACCCGTGAACATGAACCAGAATCTTCGGAATTGTGTTTGTACTGTCAGTCATCGAAGTAAGAAGATGCTCTTGATAAACGATTTAATATTTTATTTCCACAAAATTTTAATCGGTAGTTTCCAACGTTGGCAGTGCTCTGAAAGGACATGCAAATGTTTCTTCAAAACATGAAGAAGTAGATTAATGTGATTCTAAGTAGAAGGCGAGGGAAGCAGACAACGGTAATCGTAGAAATCAATCGTTACACTAAGGAAGAAAAACCGGGAGAGGTGGATCAGTGTCACTGCAATGCCTCTGACCGGGAGGTCCTAGATTTGAGTCCCGTTGACGGCAGGATTTTCGATACTAGCTTGTCTGCTAGATCGAATTCAGTCGCTGTCTGGAGGAGAATTTTTGTGGCCGGCTACTCTGATCGGTAGTTTTCTGTGGTTTCTCCTATCTACACCAGGAGTAGTAGCCTAACAACGGCCACGGACCGCGCGCGTTCTTTCCTTCCTTTTCCTTGTTGTATTATGACCCCTTACACACACATACACCCACCCACCCACCCACACACACACACACTAGCATGCACTTCATTACCACACATGCCGGGAGACCTGTCGGGGGCTCAGAGCTTGTCTCCGGTTGGGGCGGTGCCCTGCTGGTGGGAGATACCTGGTTGGGGAAAACCCCGGTAGTCGAAGGTAGGTCGGCGCCGGACCTCGCCATCCAGCGAGGGATGATTATACATCCACCTCCCGATGACAAAACAAGCACTACACTTATGGGACTAACTCTTTAGTTTATGCACCCAAAATCACTAACATTCAATCAATCAAACTAAGAAGGAAAACGGAACGGGTGGAGACTGGCTACGCCTTTATGGTGGGATAGGTAAAGGTCTTCGGAAGTGTTGAGCGCGGGATGCCGCCTGTCGTCGCGGCGCTTGCGCGCTCGTGATGGAGCACTTCTTGGGCCGGGCGCCGCCGCCGCCGCGGCCTTCGCCAGCGCGGTGGCAGGGCCGTTCAGGAGGACGTGCCCGGGCGGGGGCGCGGGTGGGGGGAGCCGGGCAGGCCAGGGCCGCGCTCTTGGAAAGGGGGGAGGGTGGCAGCAAGCCTTTTGTGGGCCTGCGGATGATCTTGGTTGAGAAAAGCAAGCGCAGGAACGTAATTATCACTTTGTATTTGCATCACGCTGCGGTGATTCTCATGCGGGGGCTTCTGCATTGTCAGGTTTGGGGGCCGGGAAGTGACGTGAGGAAACAAACCAGTAGCTGAAACCTGTGTGGATGTGTGGGCTGCTGAATGAATGGAATTGGGGTGTGGCAGCTGATTTGTCAATCACGGGTCAAACAAGTGTATGCTTGCAGTTATAGTGTTAAGCAATTTGACCCTCGCATGAAAATTGTCACCTGGAGATTATTCAAGAATTATTTTACACTTTAAATGAAATCGTAACAGCGACAATTTAATTTATTCTGCAAGTTGTCTTTCTTGTAAATTGTGTTAAGCTTCGTTGGGAGAAACGGAATGGGGAGAAAAAAAATAAATACTTTTAAATTGTATTCGCATTGATGGTCTGCAGAGGAATTTCCATGGCAAGGTCCGCGTGATGACGGAAGTCACCTCTGCTGTGACGGGGGCGCTTCTCGTAGTGTTTGCGCAGGACATTTGCCCTGCCGCCGCCGGGTGGTTTCTGTGCCGTGCACATACATAGTCGTCCGGCTTAAACCAATAACTAGTGCTAACATCCAGCTGCGCTCAACACAATTGTATAGTATTGTGTGGGAACGCAATTTCAGCTCTCGCAGAACGCAGCCATCCGCTCTTCGTAAACTCGTTTGTTCATTATTTTATGTCATTATAGTTTGTTACAGCACAAAGAAGGTAATGAAATTAAATGGTTGGACAATGGGTAGCTTCTCTTCGGCATTTAAGTAGTAACAGTCATAAAATGCTCCTTCTTTGCTTCGAGTTCTGTCGCTCAAGAAGTATCGCTTTCGTCCTCTACTTCTCGGTGTCAAACACATCCGATGTCATGTGCAAATCGTTGAGTTTGTTTCCCTAATCCATTAAGTTGCGTAGAGGAGATGGTAAATAAAATGGCAAGATACGAGATGGAGGTAGAGGAGGATGACGTGTTAGGGAATACAATGAGATACCATTCATGGTGGTAGTAGATTAACCAAAGACAATATTTAGACGGAGAGTGTCCACAGCTTCTGTCTATTGACAAGTTGGGTGCAATTTTGATGAATAATATAGTGATAACGTGACCATAATATTGTATTTCCTACAATTAAAAAAATGCTAATTTGATTCATACAATGGGTTTTGCTTTTCTCTCTCTGTGAAGTGAATAACAAAATTTGAAACACCGGAGCATTCGTGGGTCTTGCAAATTCTTTCTCTTGGTACGTTCAGATAAATCTGATATCTTTATAGTGGATTTTGAAGTATGAAAGGCAACGAGTTTATTGTAGAATCAATCTCTGGCAATCGACCTTTATCTCTGAGCTATTTTGAGCAGTTTCCCATGTGGCGAATTGACGAACTAGTTGTAGTGAATTTATATACCTCACGTGAACAATAGTTCACGTGAGGTAATAAATATTTGATAACGCGATTGTCCGAAAGTATATACAACACTTCTCATTGCATTCATTCCACTCCAGAAATCCCAGTGTTGTGGAGGCTGATTGTAGCGAGAGTGAAGAGGCAGGAAGTTGGTGCTTCAAAGATTCCGTTTTATCGCTCTGCAGTAAAGACAAGCATTTGTTTGCACTTCGATAAAGATGAACGCTGTTTACAGAGGGAATAGTAAATTTTCGTTGTGGTTCCTGGTTTGCAGGCAGTTCGTAGAAATTCCCGGATGCTCGACAGATAATTGATCGATTTATCTCAACAGATGAAGAGGTTGGCTGCCCTTGGCTCTTTTTGCCTATTGCATTTGAATGTTTGATATTTATCCATCATCAGGGTATAAAAATGTACACATTCGTTCCCAAGAATAAACGAGGAACATTATATTATCTCGAGGAAACTGTTGCCTTTGTTCATTGGCGCGAAATGCGGATGTTGGTGTTTTAAAGAAACCACAGCTTTTTATAAAAGAAATTCTATTCACAATTGTGTTCTGTTTGCAGTTTATTTTTGTACTATATCTCTGGTAATTCTAAGCGTGTGTAATTCAGAATATTCACGGCTTGGAATTAACAGTCAACTCATGTATGTTTCGGCTGAACAACTTCGGTTCGTACTACATTTCTCTCCTGCATTAACATGTTTAATGAGAATCTTTTTAAATGAAAATTTCAATTTAAGTGAGAATTATTTTTTAATGTTTTGAAAATATATTGGAAAATGCATAGATCTAAAAATAATATCGTGCAAAATAATTAATATTTAAAAGAACGAGGTTTTGGATTGCAATCGGCATCCAGAATCTTGTAGAGTTGATTGATTAGTTGAAATTTTCGACTTGTGTCGCTTTGTCTATGATCATGGCAGTTTTTTTCGCTATCACATGAAAATGTGGGTGGGGAGTAAGGGAGTGCCGTTCACAATTATTTAAGTAACAGATGTCATTTATATCTTAATCTCCGGGGTTTTTAATTAATCAGCTTAGCAGTTTGCGATGACGATGAATCATGATTTATAATAAATGTTAATGATTTATAATTGCTTATAAAGAAAAGTACTGGGAAAATATTAAAGCTGAAGAAGACCTGAAATACCATGGTTTACAGCTGGCCAAAACAAGAAAGGGAAGTGGAATAAAGATAAGGAAGACATAGAATTGGAAGGCGAAGAATGTAGAAGAGAAAGATGATGTAGAAAATGGAGGAGAAAGAATAAAAACAATAAGTACAACCGCGGTTATTCGGACGCAGAGGGCCAGCGTCGATGGCGCCCCGCCCCCGCCGCACCCCCAATCCCCGCTCCACCCCAACCCCGCTCCGCCCCCTCCCTTCTCCCGCCCCTCCCTCCCCCGCCCGAGCCACTACGCCCGCTCAAGTCCGCCCTGCCTCTACCCGCTTCGCCCCGCCCCTACCCGTTCCGCCCCGCCCCTACCCGTTCCGCCCCGCCCCTACCCGTTCCGCCCCCCGCCCCTCCACGCCCGATCCACTCCGTCCCGTACCAATCCGCCCTCTCCCCCCTCCTGCGCAACACCGCACCGCGCGCTGGGAGCGCCGCCAGCGCGGAAGCGACCGTTGCCTTATCTCGGCTTCCGGCGGCGGCGGTCCCGAGGCGCGCGCGCCGCCGCCGCCGCCATCAACTCCACCAGCGCCACCGCCGCCTCACCCCGCTTTAGCGCTTCGCTCGCGCAGACACCATCGATCCCAGCGACGGGCTGGGGAGCACTGGGCGGACTGCGATGGGAGCGGGGACGGGGGCGCTAGCGCTGCACAAGCGCAGGTTACGTAAATCGCGCACGCCCGCCCCCGCGCCGCTCCGGCTTCTCCGTGGCCGCTGCTGGCAGCGAGGCGAAGGTTGGATTCACGGCCGCTCCGTGGCTTTTCTTTGGCCAGGGTTCGAGATTGCAGATTTCCCTCCGGTTGGGCTTCCGACGCCTCTGCCCTCGCCTCTCCCTCACCCTCTCTCTCTCTCTCTCTCTCGGGCGCTGCTGGCGATGACGTTGCTGCCTCCTCCCCGTCCGTTCGATTTACTGCCCCCCAAACTGTCCTTCCTTCCAGACTTCTAAGTTTGTAGGCACCCCCATGCCGTCCTTAATCGGATACTATTATCACCCACCCGCTAGTGGATTGTTGGAAATTTATTTCATGAAAAGAAATGGGTGGTACTAGACATTGTGCCAAATTTTGTGAAAAGAAAAGGTTATTCTTTTTGTAGTGATCAGGAACACTAAGGTGATCATGGTTCCTTTGATATTGTTTACATATGAGTCATACAATAAAGTTAAGCACAGTTGAATATTTATTTCACTCATGCTTACCTGTCTTCATTCATCGTCGAAGTTCGTCGCAGGAGGCACCCCTGAAGCGGGACGACCTAAGTCGTAAATATGAATACGACTGGTAGATGTCGATAACGTATTCGACGGATAATCCAGTCCTATCTCCGAGGCTGCTAATTCCGGTGCCTCAGATGTACTCAGCCAACGACCGATTTCGGCTCATTGTCTACCGGAGGCGCCACGCAAAGGAGGACGGAGGATCTCTCTTTCTGTCAGTGAGCCTGCAGCGGCCAGGCCAGGCGAGGGCGGCGCAGGGCGGGCAGGCTACGCCACGCGCGGATCCCGCCTGCCGGGCTTCCGTTCAATCTCCTGCCTTTGTGCTGCGACGCGAGATGGTAATATGCGCCGGCCGCCTACCCGTCCTCCGTTCCCCGCCCCCGCCCCGCTCCCCCCCACATCGCTCCCGCCCCGCGCCCTCCCCGCATCGCTCCCGCCCCGCCCCCTCCCCCGCATCGCTCCCATCCCGCCCCGCCCCCTCCCCCGCATCCCTCCCGCTCCGCCCCCTCCCCCGCATCGCTCCCGCTCCGCCCCCGCCCCGCCCACTCCACACCCCCGCCCACTCCACACCCCCGCCCCGCCGCCGCCGCAAAGCCTCGCGCTCGCTCGCTTCGTTCGCTGCCCCCGGGCGGGCGGGCGCCCTTCGCCGAAGCCGCGTACGCGCGGGAGGCGCAGGACGAGAGCGCCAATGGCAGCAAGTGCGCCGCCTCCCTCTGGATCTCTGCCAATACCTCAGTGAGAACACTTGTTTCTCTGCAAGAATTAATGTTTGTGTATCATTACATTGACAAAAACTTTTTTTATGATTTATATTTTCTAGAAAACTTTTCCTCGTAGCGAACATCTGGCATTAAATGCGACTTCAAAGTTGAATGCAGGGTTCCTAAAAAAAAAAAAATGCATTACTATTTAGGATCTTTTGTTAAACAATTTCCTACTTCAATTCTGAGCTATTTTGAAGAGAATCCCTAAGGAAAATAATTATAGTAAAGAAAATTGGGACACGAAGCATAAGTTCGCAATAAGTCTGCAATAACATTGTTAAATTGTTGTAACATTGTAATATTGATAAGTGGAGTACTTGCGGGTATGGTTCTGAGAGGTAGTAAGGAGAAACAGACTTCAGTAGAATGTACTCGGCCTCGATGCCATTAAATGAAAGTCGGCGGGTTGGAGGAGAGAGGAGGAACGTAGTGGGGCTATTACGATAATGGAATTCCCAAGGGATTGGTTTGTTATGCACGGGTGACTGTACGACCGTAACGATTTACCGGAATCATACAATGGTTTAGTGGAAAGAAAAATCTGAGCACCTTAAACATCCAGAGAGCTTTGGGTGTCTGCGAGTTCTTTCTAAGAACAGTGCAACAGTAGTATCCTTTTACGCACCTCAGCGTATTTGTGCGGTATCTAATAACGCACGAGCGAAACACAATTACGCGTTAAAACGGAATAAGCCGTTCATTTGCTTCAGTACCCTTGGCGCTGAAAGCAAATTTCAGGAGTTGCGGTATTACTGTCTCAAGAACACTCAGAATATACCCATACCTAATTCGCCGCCAAAGAATTGCAAACGTTCGTATCTCTGCAGTGAGTGCACTGAAGAGGGTTCAGCCGCGCCCTCTGGGGATGCGTGAAACGTCACCTGGAAAGCGAGGCTCCCGATGCGACGATAGGGCAGTGCGTCGTGGCGTGTTGTGGTGGAAAGCGACGCGGACGGCGCCGGCCTTTTTGCGAGCGCCCGCGCCCGGTGTCGAGGTGCTCCTCGAGGCAGCGGCCTTCGCGCAGCGGTTTCCTCGCCCGCCGCCGCCGCCGCGGCCGGTTTCTTGCGGCCCCTCCTCGTAATATTCACCCGTCCCCCGCGCTGCGGGCGATCTCAGCGCCGGCCCTTCGACCACCCCTCCGGCATCGCCTGTCACGCCTTTGGTGTTGGGTTCGTCTTCGGCCTTCGTTTCATTATCGTCCCCGCCTTCGCTTCGGTGTGGTCTCCGCCTGCGCTTCATCGTGGTCTCTGCCGTCACTTCATTGTGGTCTCCGCCTTCGCTTCATTGTCCTTCCCACCTTCGTTTCATTATTGCCTCCTCTTTCGCTTCATCACCTTTTCTCCTTTCGTTGCAGCGTCGTCTCCAACTTTGTTCCATTATCGCTGCATCCATTGTCTCATCCTCCGACGTCGTCTTATTCCCCTTCATCGGCTCCGTTCTTTCTTCGTCGCTACTGCTATGACTGCCGCTGCCATGGCCACGCCGTCGTATCGGCCCAAATTCCTTCGCGGCGGCGTCGCGGCGGTGGCGACCGGCGTTCCCTGCCGTCTCCGCGGGAAAGCGGTTTCCCGTACACACGGCGCAACGCGGCGGCGTCGGCGGCAGGGAGAGGGGCTATTCCGAATCGCAGCGCCGCGGCGTGCGAGAGCGAGGCTGCAAGACTAGTACTCTGCGTGCGGGCGGGGAGGGGACGGGACCGGTGGGGAGCGGAGCGGCGTGTGGAGGGGAGCGTGCGGAATGCGCCCCGAGGGACGCGGCTGCTGACCTGGGCCACGCCAGCGCAGGTGGTGGCCGCCGCCGCCGCCGCCGCCGCGGATACTTCCGGCGCGCGTCACCGCCGCCACAGGAATCCAGGACGACGCGACGTGCGCGCGCGCGCATCCGCCGCTGCACGCGGATCGGAGAAAGCTCTGCACGCGGGCGATCCGTTTTGCTGGTGGTTTTGTCGGGTTGTGCCGTGTCGAGAGCGTGATGAAACCGGGTGGAGGAGTATGCTGGAGGAAGAAAACAGAAATGAACATTTGTTTATTATTGATGCTGAATGAAAAAGGGAAAATATGAATATTTGCTGGTTAAAAAATGTTCACGTTATTTGCGAATATTTGTTGCTGGTGACAGTGATGTATAACTCCCCCAATTACGTTGTTGCAGGAACGGAATGAAGATCGAGTTTTTCAAATGGTAAAGACATAGTATGCACTAAATGTTTCTTCCAGAAAGGAATGCTCCTGATTCACAATTTTTCTTGTATAGTTGTTCTCTTATAATTCGTTATTACTTTTCTTAGTCATTCTTCAGGAGGTAATACCTCGTTTTTCTTCTTTACGCTGTATGGAACAAACTTGTAAGAATGCCATCAAATCTTGATATATTGTAACATTCTCTCCGAGTAGATGGTCAGATCATTGAATAGAGTAACGTGCGTTCTTCGCATTTTTTACTTGCAGTGTTCTCTATTCTCGCCCCTCTCAAGTGTTACAAGAATCCGGAACCGTGCACACAATTTACGAGGTGGATTCCTGTAATTTGCCGATTCCTTACCGTTGGAACGTGAGCATGCGGTTTACACGTTCCGGATGGCTTACCGCGTTCCTAGAATCGTTTCGGGAATAATTTTGTGGTTTTCTATTGTGTGGAAGATATTCCTGTGAAATTGCCACTCATGAAAAAATATGAATTTGAGTTTTTTTTCAAATTTGGTTGTATTAGTCGTAATTAAAAATTGCGTACAGCTCCAGACGTTTTTATGTCATGTCTGTGCTGTTACACGGTATATTGTATCTCGAAATGTGGATTCCAGCATTGTTTGTACAAGATGTTCTTTTTCGTCGAAAAAAAAAGAAAGATTATTTATTGTTAGATATGTCGGATTGCATAAACCATTTAACTTCGTACCTACACAGTGATTTGTATTTAAGTACGAGGAGCCATTCATGTGAATAATGGAAGCGTTTTATTCTTTCTGAAGTTTTGTTTCCTTGAAGTTATACATTGACGCACATGAAAATAAATAAATGTGAAAAAGTCTGCCTGGTAAATTATTATTGACATATTCGTGCAATAGTTGCTCAAACGGATACGTAACAATTGCAATTTCATATTGCACTTCAATTATTTTTCTTTCATTATCTGTACGAATTTAATCTCTCTGTCTTCAATTATAGTAATATAAATGTTATTTGCATCTTGCCTACGTTCTTAGCTAACTTGACCGCATTGGAAAGTTCATCTCGTGATTGTTTCGAAAACCGGATCTACCACTACGGAGAAAGTTCATGCTTGCTTAAAAACGTGTTGATGTCCATTTGTGAAACACATTGTCGAAATGATGAAAATCTACAAATTAATCTGTTTAAAGCGATGATTGACACTGGAAAACACGAGTAATCTTCGAAAAGCTACCATTTCGTGAAACATTGGTTCATCACTTTCACGTTCATCGCTAACGCACAGTGTTGACTATTCAAAAACTGGGAAGTATTTCAATTTATTTCAGTAGTTTAATTACTGCCAATTTTTGTTGAAAAACTGGAGAGTGGAAACAACTTATGTAATTCCTTTTTGACCTTGTTCACTTAATTTTACAAAATATCTTTATGTGCAGGGGAAATTGTGCAAGGAAAATCAGTGTTCTCTGTACATTACTTTTGTGCATCTGAATTCATGGCAGTTCTCCTTTGTTGCTGTAGTGAAAACTATATGTGTGTACAAATTTTACTTTACCGTATACATACGTATATACGGACGTAGTATAGGGAAAGTTATGTAATGCTGCGCGAAAAAAACGGCGGATTTTCGGCAGAAAAAAATCATTGTCGGCCGTGATAACGAAAAAGTGGATAAGTCCACTGCTAAATTAAGAAAAAAATTCCCTAACACGTGGTGTAGCCAGAATCCATCTTGTATGGGTAATTGATACCGAAAAACCAAATTGATGGCAAAACGTCCGTCCGTCCGAGAATGAACGAGTAAGTTACATTCTCCCGCCATTGTCACTTGTCTCAGACACCATCCATCATCGGAAATAGTCTCTGCTGGAGAATGTCCTGGTAACGTAAATATGAGTAAACTCGGTCGATATACCAGCAATCCCTCTCGAGCTGTAGTACTTCTGTTTAATTTTCTTGAAAGAAGATTGAACGTTGTTGATGTGTTCTTGTAAGGCAAATGACATTCGAAATGATGTGCACGTGTTTAACTCCTTGGGATAATAAAGAGTACCTGCGAAAGACAAGCGTGTTACTTAAGAACATTCTGGATTATTCATTCGTCTGAAAAAGAAATGGAATGGAATATTGACGTCTATGCACTTTCTCCGTGCACATTGGGTTAACATTGAAACAAAATAAAGATTGTTTAAGTGATGGAAAATTAAATTAAATGTTATATCGAAATATTATTTCCTACCATAAATGTTATATTTCTTCTCATTTTCTTATTTAATGTTAATGTTGAGTTTTTTCGTTTCATTTTGTCTTTGTAATCATTTCGAGAATCAGTGTTGACGAAAGTGTTATACTCGCTTCTGATAGTGATTTAAAGAATTATATGTTTGAATAAACGTATTTACATTCAGTTTCGCATTCATTCCTTCATTATTATGAGAAAATTATCTTTTTGATTTACTATTTTAAGTGTATTATGCGTATTCGTTATTTTTATGTAGCTTATTTTTTAATATGAAACCTTTCTATTTTATTCTGAAACAGTATTCGATTTATACTGAGTTCCGATGCATCTATTAATAGAAATATCTCCTTAAGCACACCTTTGCAACCCACGAGTATTACTACAAACGTCAACAAAACCAGATTTTATGGTTATTTGAGAGTATCTTCGAACAGAGGTAGCATGAAAAATGTTTATTCATTTAAAATGATTTTGAAAAGAATAAAAACTCCCCACGAAAGTTTATTTTGGAACATTTTTCATTTTGTTCATATAATAGACAATTTTTTGCACACTCATGCAAGATACACAGCATGCAGCACTCATGCATACTGAAGATAGGGTTTTTAGAGAACAGAATAATGGACAAGACCGATTATTATTGCAGTATAATTGAATTTCGATGTTTGGGTCGTATCGCTTCAAGGACAAAACCATACGATACTTTGGCATGATTAAACTCGAATCGTTCATATCTTGCAGTACAATGACGTCATAATGAATTGATAATGAACTCTTTGAATGAGTGGTCAATTTGTATTAGTTGCGCTCCATTAATGTTTTTATATTACACGACGAAATTATGTATTAATTTAAATAAATATTCTGGATTGAAGAAATAAAATTCACTTTACAATCGTCATAATTTATCCGGCCACACAAACGAAGATAATTTGAACCATTAGTGATGCCACAGAAGACGTTCTTCTCCTCGTTTTCTACTTGAATTTTTTTTGGGGTTTCATGTAAAGTACTCCCAAAATGAAAAGATTAATTAAAAATTTGCAGGACTTTGTTGAGCCAGAGCAATTTTCGTATTGCAGTGAATTACGCGGTAAATCTAATTTTTTCTAAAATATGCATAACATTAATTAAAGAACTAATTGAAGAACAAGTGTTATGAAGAAAATAATCCTATCTTCAATAAAGTAGTTGCGTGAAGGTGTGGGCAAAAATCAAAATTTAGATTTTCGAAAATTGAGAGTTCGCAGTGCAAATCGGACCTACGCCATCCTTATAAGTAGAGACCGGATTTTTATGTAATTACATATTTTTTGTCTTTCTGCTTACCGTTCTCAAAATTTTAATCTTGACGAATTGTCGCCGTCTTAACATAATATCAGATTTTTTCGTTACATATTTTTACATATTTGGTACTATATTACATATTTTACATATTTCGCTACTTTTATCAATTTTCGTGTATATTTTTATGAAAAGAAGTATTTTCAAAAAATTCAGCACTTTTTCCTACATTTTTACTGCGTGCTACTACGTACTCTACTCGAGGTACGCTTCGTGAAGACGCGGTCGAATATTCTCACAGTCCTGGGCACCTGCTTCAGTTATCTCAGTGCCGGGATGTGCGCGACAGCGGCAGATCATTCTCACCTTTAGGAGTGAAAAGTATTATTGACGCCGCGTTTGGTGACCTTTAACTTCAATTTCCAAGAAAATGCGGAGATCGCCAGCGATTGACACTTCGATGACAATACTCCATGCCGCAGTGATTGTTTGCTGGTCGTAGATTTCGCCAGTTTGTACGATGGCTTCTATTGCGTCTAGTCTGGCTGTAAACTACATTCCTGAATAACAATTAGTGAAGGTACTACTGATGGGAAAGTTGTATGGTGCAGGTGGGAATCAATTTTTGTATTCCAAATGATTTTTAATATGTTTGCATTGCTTTTAAAATTTGTATAGGAATTTTTTTATGAATGTATGTTCGTATTATGTAAATGAGTTTTATAATTAGAGTATTTTAATATTACATATTATGTCCGATTTTACAGATTTATTACATATTCATACTGTTTTCATTGCATATTTATGTACATATTTTGACATTTCATTTTACATATTTTTCCGGTCTCTACTTATAAGTGTATTTCACTCTATTAAAATAAGGAATTACAAGGAAACAATTGAGTCATTTAAAAAATGGGCTTCGAGTGAAGTAGACGTATCCCGAAAATTCAAAGATTTCATTTCATATTCTCAAGGCGTCTAGTAGTCCCAGAGTGATGGAGTAATGTTTATTTTGGATGAAATGCTACAAAAACCTACAAATAATATAGGCGATATTCGGTTCGCAAACAAACCGAATAAAATAGTTTCGGGGTTGGGGGATCCCAAAACGTGGAATTCTGTTTAAATCTCGAAATCGAATTCCGCGGCCACAACGGCGAAAGTAAAACAAATGAAAATGACTTGCACCTGTTGTAAAGATCCATTATGAGAATGAATATTCAGCATTGTGTGTCGGCTACTGCAATTGTAAACTATATTTTGACATCAAATATGAAAGAAAATTCGTGAAATTTTCTTTGGGAAAAAAAATATTATTGAAAAAGAGGTTATTAACTTTGAGAGCAGATTGCTTGGTACATGCACCGTATATTCTGTGGAGGTTTCTTGTGTATCGTCGACAAAATAGTAGAAAGTGTCGAACGTCCGCAGCTTGCAAATACTGACGTGACGTGATTCCCTGTTGACTTCTCTTCAGTAATTTACTAGGAATCGTGTAACATTTTAAGTATTACATTGGTATTTATTATCTCTATCGAATTTTTGTATCACTTACAACCGTCTAAAAACTATTTTTTCGAAAGTTATCGATAGTAATTGTTATCTTGTTCTGTTTTATAGTGTCAGCAATTATGGAATCGATTCGAACCATTGTAATCGTTCGTGACCGGGCACAAAGGCTCACGACATTTTGGTCAACACACATTCTGCTGTTGTTTCCATGTTCCAAACATACTTACGGACCTCCATTTCCTTTTATGTTTTAACCGATTCGATATTTCTTATGGTTTTTAAATCATAAAATGAAACATTATCGCCCATGTTTGTAACACTTTGTTTTACATTTCGTGTTCACTCTCTTCAACTGTTCTGATCGTTAACACAGGTCTGTCGAATGAGTGTCGTCTGTGCTGCATTCCTTGCGTGTGCCCGAGTGCGTTAGGGACCACGCAGGGCTGCCGCCTGAACGCAACGCCGACTTGTTGCATCCGCGAGCTGCAGAGGGGTTGGGAGGGTGTGGGTGGAGCGGGCCGGCTTGCAACGGGCGTGTGCGTGAGGACGTGCATGCGTGCGCGCGCGCCCGCGCGGCCGGCGGAACATTTTGGCGGAACAGAGCAGCGCGCGCGTGCCGCGGCCCGTGCGCTCGCCGAGGGCGACGGCAGCACGCGACTCGCCACGCGCACGAGCGCCCGCGCGTGCCGCCCTGTGCGATACGAGGCGATTTGTTCCTTCGAAGGCGCCCCAAGATCGGATTACATGTTCACGAGCGGTGAACTGTTGCAGCGGAACGTGCAATATGTACACGTGTCTGCGTTTGCCTTCGTTGTGACTTGCGGCACCTTTAACATCGCTCGTTTTTGTTCTTTATCTAAAATACTTTTTACATATAACGCTCTCTTAAACGCACTGGTAATGGAGAAAAAACTTCCTGGAAGCGAAGACTGCGTAACTCTTACGGCAATTTGTTCGATTCCAAAGATTTTGTGAGAACATGAAGATGTTCATTGCCAAACCCTGGTAAATTTTCATTCGCACTTCTGGGTTAAGTTAATTGAACCAAAAATTGTGCTAGTTTGTAATCGGTTGCACCTGTCAGAAAGCAGATTCGTCACTGTAATTGGGTTTTTCGAAGTCCAACGTATTGGATGACTGAATGTCTTTGTTTTTCTCTTCACATTCCTGTCATTTTTTAGTTTCCACCATTTCTGGTTAGTTGTCTCATGTGTACTTGCGTGCATCGAAAAATTTGGTATTATTATTATTATTTGTTTTATTTCTGTATCTTGTGTTTCAGCTACTGTTCTGAATCTCAGGCGTATGTTTACGTGCTTGCAATGTACTTACGGCTGGATGATGTGGGAGAGTAAAAAGGTTTACTAACATCTCGTTCTGAGTGGTGTGTGGGCCGATCACTCGAACGATTTCACCTGTCGTCGACTACTTGTGAGAGGGAGAGAGCCTGCGGGGTCGCTCTCTGACTTGCGTATCTCTTGTTATGCAGCGTCATTGCTGAGACATCGACGATGATTAACACCGTACAGAAAGCTAAAGTACTTAAAGAGTTGTGATTTTTCTACGGAAAATCAGGTTTGGAGATGGTGAAATTTAGTAAAGCTTTTCTTCTCTGATCTTGACTTCATAGTTCAATGAAATATTTGATGGTCAACGTAGGAGAATAAAATTTCCTTTGTTGATACAGAGACTACTTAAGCCCTGAAACAGACCTAATGAACATTTAGAGGGAAATATATTTAGATATTTAGGGGAATCGTCTCCTCTAATTATCATTGAGTCCGTTTTTGTCGAAGGAGGTTTACGTAGAATTTGTGTAGCAGTTTGGACTGATTTCATTGTATTAACGTATGTGATCATTTCAATTTTGCGTTTCAGAAATTTTAATCTTACCATTATTTATTGTATGTTTTGTTAGACTTATTCTCTAATTGTGGTTTCCTGATGGTTTTCCATCAAAACATTCCGAATGAATTCTTAAATATAGATTCTTCGATTCTTTATCTTCTTTCTGACTCGAATTCTTCCATTACTCGAAGGTGCCAGGAGAAGAATTAATCTCTTATTGTAAAGATGGAAGAGAAAGAGCATCGCCTTTTGGAACGCCTTTGGGAAAGTTTTCGTGAGCGCGAAGGAGTTTTCATGGAGTTCGGAGCGCGAGATCTCCTTGGCGTTTTCAATTTGATCGGGAAAAGTTTGCGAATTGACATGATTAAGGACAGAACTTGGACTGCTGACCATTGACGCGTTAAAGTATTGGTAAGTGAAGAGGAAAAATCGGAAAGTGGAGAATAATCCCTTTTGTTTTTATCTCCTCCTTTTGTTCTTTGGTAAAAACGTCAATTGATATGATTTTCACTATGTTCTTGATCCCATATTCTGAAGTGTTTGAATATAAATTCAGTATTGATTTTTTGACCAGAGGCCAGATTGCATAAGAGCTCGAATTACCATTACGTCACAGCTATTGTTTCGACTGATTTTGTTGGTAGGATGAAAATGTCCATTCCCGCATACTTTTTTAAAATGTTTGCCCTTAATTATGATAATATTATTATTATAATAATAATAATAATTGTATTACGTAAAGTTTTGTATTACGATAGTATGACAAAGACAAGTTTCTCATTTGTTCGTTAGTTTCATTCTCGCCACTCGCACGAAAACAAACTTTTTTTCCGCCCTGTCTCCGAATGTTTCGCGTTGGGCGAGAGCGACTTACACCCACTTGTCGTTGTAACCTTTCCGGAGCCGCGCAGCCACCCGCGAGCGAGCGGGCGGGCGGGCGGGCGGGCGGGCGAGAGCACGCGGTGGAGCGCGGCGCGCGGGCGCGCGGCGCGCGGGAGCAAACAGGTGGGCGGGTGGCTGCGGCGGCGGCGGCGGCGGCGGGCATTGGCGGGAAGAACGCGTGTATTGATTGGCAGGCCGACGCGCGCGCGCGCTCGGCCGCGTGTCACCTGCCTCTGGCGGCTGGTGGCGGCATCACGGCGACCCTTGCCCTTAACGCCCCGGCCGCTCCCGCCCCGCAACACCCACGCGGCCCGCCGCCCGCCACTCGTCGACCGCCCCCCACCCCCACAACCCGCCAACCGCCGCCGCCCACCAGCCGCCCGCTGCCGCCGCCGCGTTGTGACGCCGGTAGCTTCTCGCTGTCGCCGCGCTCTGCTGCCTGCGCTTGGGTTGCGGTTCGTGCGGGAAGTGGCGAAATTGTGGGGGAAGCGGGGATGTGGCTGTTGCTTGTCAAACTCGCGGTTTTGTCTCGCAACACCATGCGTATTATGTCTTTCTGGATAAACTTGCGTTCGTGGTAGAATTGCTATTTCCGGTCCCTTGAACCGATTCCGAAGAGAGCAATGAAAGCAGGTGTGAAATGTCAAAATCTAACGAGCATACTCAACGTGAACTCACGAGTCCTAGAATAGTGTAGTTTTTCGAAGATAACGTGGGCCTTGCAACAGTAAAAGAGCGAATCAAAATATCAGTGATACTAAATGGTCCGAAACTGATCACATAATATTCATATTTAAAAAGGAATGGTAAAATTCGAATTTTCTCCTGTGTTATTAGTAAGTGGAGGGGAACGTTTGGAGAAATTGGATTGATGATTAGTTGATCATTTTCCTCAGAGTCCACGACCAGGGGATTCACATCGCCTTACGCTTGCCTTGACTCTCCCGCCCCCGCCGGGGCGGCGCCGCAGCGGCGGCAGAAGCAGGCGTGGGTGGCGCCGGCGAACGAAGAGGCTGCTGCCGCCACCGCCGCAGCCGGTCGCGCGAGCGGAGCGCGATCGACTAGTCAAAGCGGCGACTGGGTCGTGAAGGGCGAGGCGAGGCGAGGCGAAGCGCCGGCGTGGGTGGCGCGGGCGCCGAGGCGCGAGAGCGGGTGGCGTGTAGGTGGCGGTGGTGTATTGAGCCGAGGGCGAAAGTTACCTGCACCGCTCGTGTTGTGCTCCACGAACGTAATGTTCTACTGGAGCATTTTGCAAATCCTGTTTCACTGCGCGATGTTTAGTTTGAAGAAGCAAAAGGGATTGCTTTGTTACATTGTGAAGTAATGTTTTTAGAGGATATGAACAAAGAAAAGCTGTTATGCTTTTAACTCTCACAGTTAATTTGATATAGGTACTATGAAAGTGGAATTAGTTCTTGGTTCTATCCTGCATTCTGCTGTTCGACCGCGGTCATGTAGAATATTTCTGAATCGTATAATTTGTTAGGGTACGAATATTTCATGTCGTTGTAAAGCATCCACAGAAAAACCTGTGTTAAATGTTATTTATCGAATATTTCCACTTTCAAAGTAGTATTAGACAGCAGAATAAGGAAACAATAGAATAGCTATTTTGTAATGTCTGTAGCTCCTCTTGGTCACATTTCAGTGTTTTATCTTTTCGCAGTAAATACATTATAAACATCTGTAGAACAAATGTTGACCTGTGCCATACACCGCTGTCACGAATTTGCGGATTGTAACAGTGGGCAAACACTCATCTAGCGTAATGGAAGTCGTGAGCTGACCCACGATGTTATGTCTGTTGAGGTCACTCTGGCAAAAGGTTTGAGAAAAGTTTACAGTGGGAATGTCCCAGAATTGTTAGGTGCAAAGAACGTGTATTTGGCTTTGATAACGTCATTATATTGGGAGAGCGATCTTAGGATTTTGGTTGTTGGATCGACACCGATTCATGTCTTTCAACATCAACGTAAGTGGATCAAAACTAAGTGTTTAACTTTCTTCGCATCACACTTCTTTCGCGCTACAAAAAGTATTTTGCGGTTGTTTGGCTGGTTAATCTCATTGGTTTTGTTGTCAACGAACTTTTGAGTTTTGGCAATGTGAGTATACTGGTTGGCAGCATTCATATGAACATCCTTTTTTTTATTAATGGACTTCAGGCAACTAGCTTCCTTTTAAAACCCGAATGTTGATGAGCAAGTGCTGTTATCAGCCGACTGTGGAAATAGTTACCTATGTGTGCCAGGACAAATAGTTACTTGCTAAAGGATGAACGACTACAGAAGTTCCCTCCTACGCAAAGGAAAGCTTTTGTGGATTTCTCTAACTGACGCTTTTTTGCAATTAAGGCATCATCATCACAAAATCCTCTTAATTGCATGTGCTGGGTTGGGAGATATCCCCCATAGTTTCATCAAACAAATTTAAAGTGAACATTATTCCACAGATAGTAAGATCAGAAGCACACGCAACCAGCAACACTTGCGATCATGCATAACTGAAAAAATGCGGCCTACGTCTTGGAATCGAACTTTCGTGATCGTTACGGCATACGAGTGAGGTTTCTTTTGCTACATTCTGCAGAAAATGTATTTTTGTTTGTTGACTTATTGTTAATATGTATAACGCTAACAATTATTATTGAATGACTTTCGTTAGTATAGAAAATTAGTCAAAGCTGTAGTTTTGCATATGTCTAATTGCCTTCTCGGGAGCCCCCCAACCCCAGCCCTTCACTGGGTGCACCACTGGTTCTGTTTGAGCTCTACTGGAGACCCTTTCCTCCCACACTTGTGATGTTACAGTTTGGTACAAATCTTTTTAACTTTTAAAACAATGGTTTACAAAACATGGAATGTTCTCGCGGATCCTGGTAGTGTTATTATTGTTGTTGCTATTATTATTATTATTATTATTATTATTATTATTGTTGTTGTTATTACTGTTATTGTCACTGCTCACTACATTTAATTGAATGCCGCCAAAGGCAAAAGGACTTGTTCCGAAGGGCGCAGATTGCTTTTATTTATAAGAGAAAGTGATCAAATTTCGTTAAGTGCGACAATTTGCATCAGAAGGATTTCGACATTTCGTTTTTCAAAGAATAAGAATCACTACTTAAAGAACAGTATTAATGAAAAATAAAATCGATTATAACCGAAGATTTACACGTGTCGTACTTGTAACTCCCTTTCTGTGATTTGTATAAGGCCGAGTGCGAGTGCCTTAATTTCGTTTGTCGGCCGCGTTGGCGCTGCCCACCGTAGCTGGATAGATTTTTTTTCGCAGTCGCTTTCTGGAGATGATCCCGCCGGCTCCCACCCTCGCTTCGGCTCGTCCCTCGAGGTTCCCACCGCGGCGCGGCGCGGCGCGGCGACCCTCCGGACGGGGTCCTTCACCAGATGCGCCGCCGGGGCCGAATGCTCCGCCGCGGCTGAAGGGCGCAATCTGATGCGTCCGGAACGACCATGTGTTTCCCGTGCGGACGACACCGCGAGCGACCCGACGGCCTACGCCGTCGTGGGAGTGCGCTGTGTGACAATTGACATTGGGAGACGACAGATTTTTTTCAAGTTCTCCCTACGAGTATACCTGGCGAGGTGGTAGTTTATATTTATAAGGAAGTACAATCAGCGCGCGCGCGCGCGGGCAGCCCTTTCTCGCTTTTGCAACAGAAGGGGGAGGAGAGTACTTATAACGTAGCTGAAGCTAATCTTACAGTAGGTTATAAGACCCCCCCCCCCCACTTCTGCCGCAAAAGCCAGGTAAGGAGCCAAAAGACTGAGGTGTAGCTGGTATGCTATTATATTGAGTGTTTTAATGAAAGAAAGGTCATACATAGTGGTTTGTGCTTCATTGCCCGTCTGCAAATTTGTTACGTATGTGTTCGCGGAAATATTAACCTTGCTGTGCAGCAATCCGTCACGTGTTATTAGAGAGAGAAATACGAATATACTCGTATAGAGTTTCAGATATTGTTATTGAGGAATAAGGACTCTTACGAGTATAAGATAGAGAGCGGTGAATGGTTAATGAGGGCTAAAGAAGGTACAAGAATGAAGTGATATAGTACATGTAAAATACTACTGATGTCAATAATTCATTTACCATTGTCATTCATTTATAACTCGAAAACAAAAGTATTGTACTGGTGGCCGACCTGAGTCGAAAGTTAAATCCAGGTGAGTGACGTCAACAGCCTAGCTTGAAAGACAGAAACATGTCACACGAGTCGGGCCAGGGAAATAGTAGAAGATTCAGCTGGGTTTAAGTGAGCATTCAATGAATTCGCATACAGAGACGAGTGATGTTCTGTTTTATACATACAAAATTCAGTTCCACAATAATCCCTGCTAGTATTTGTGACCTCGAAGCTCAGTTAGCAGTTTTCGAACTACTTATAATTTGAAACATTATAATCGTGCACAAATCTCTGCAGGTCTAGCCACTGAAGATGTGAACAGTCCGAGAGTGTGGCAATATGGGCCACAAAAATACAGCAAGATCGTAGCCTTTTACACCTAAGACTCGATTTAATCCCTTCCTTCTGACGAACTACGCGGGAGTGTTAGCGAACGCGCGCTTGCGCACGCCGACATTTGAAGCTGCACAGCCGCTGAGCGCTTGCGCCAGTTCGCTAACCCTCAAGAGTTCAAGAGGAAGTGAGTGAATCAGGTCTGATAGAGACAAGACACTTCAGAACTTATGTTACTTTCATGATGTGGAGTTTTCATCCGCAAAACTCTCCAACTCTGTGATGTCGGAGTATTTATTGATTTATTTATTGTAAGAGTGAGATATTTTGCATGAAAATGAGATAACTCAATTTAGGATGAGTGTAATTTGAGAAGGTGATCGACTAGCACCCATTGACTGAAGTAAACCAAAACATTAGGTTAAGAGTGCAATGTTAAGTTAAATAGAAATAGTATATTCGGTTTAGATTCGCAATTTTTGGGACTGAGCTATTTTGCTTTTCCTGGTCATTTTTGTATTCGAGGAACTTCGTTTTGTTGATGTAATAAAATTTCTGAGGGCCTGAATTTACTTGAGGCCTGCGGGAACCTCCGCTGCGTACACCACTCCCTGTGCCATTCTACCAAACGGGCAGCGTTTATCTCTTCCTGAACTTCACTTCGAAGTAGCCCTTGGGTTCACGCCCCGTGTAAATATTCTTGCCCGCGCATTTATCGTGCTGCTTGTACCTTTAGGATTAGGGCGCCAGTTCTTCAGTGCGCAAGCGTTTTTGAATTGTTGCGTGAAGGTGACACACACTGGCCATGCCCCCCCCTCCTCAGGCGCCTAGAGTTTTCGTTTACTTTCCGTTTTTTGGCAAAATTGATGTAAATATTTGTTCGAGTTAAGTAATTATTTAAACAATGATATTGTATAGTGTCATATCTACTGTACACAAAATAATATACAATATAACAAATGTGTTTATTAATGAACGAAAATAACGTGCCCTCCCCCCGCCCAATGATCGGCTGGGTCCGCTCCTTCGACGGATTGGGAATTCTCCCGTGCCACCTTGCCCAAGCTGCCACTGAAAACGCACCCGCGCTCCGCGCCAGTTCATTGTGGTGCACCTGCACCAAGCCCTGCGCCACCGGCTGCCGCGCCAGTTGTTACAAAATGAGTGATGATAGGATATACGAGTGGTTCACCTTTACTCGTACTTTCCGCATTGCTCACGAGTACAAGGTGATAATGTACGTGCCGTGCAAAGTTGGAACCTCCAACAGTATAGCAGAGCAGTGGTCATCGATGCGCAGGGCGTTATTTGGGTCCGCGTTTGTATTTTTACTTTCTCGCTATTGTTATTACGTATAATACTAAAGTTAAAAACCCTGTCAAAATACCACTGAAACGTGTGCCAAACTGTCCGTACGGGAAGGCAAGAAAATGTTTTGTGCAGTGTGTTAACCTGTTGCTGGTTGTGTCGATTGGATGGGCTCGACCGGACTGGCTGTTCGCACGGCATTGGCGAGGCCCGTCCGTGCGGCACGCAGCCGGGGCCTTCGTGGCGCGAAGCAGCACGCGCGAACGCGCCGCTCTGCGCCGGCCACGAGGTGATTGGCGTGCGGCATCGCTCACCCCGGCCCCGCTCCCGGCCCAGCTGCTGCCCCTTGCGAATTCGCGCGTCGCTCGCTCGGGCCGTTTAACTGCGCGAACGGCGCCCGATAACAAGAGAGCCGATCAGTTACACGGCGGAATGCGTTTAAACACTTTTTTTATGGTCGTTGTTTTCGGTTCTTGGTTGTGCTGTTGTGAGTTGTTTTACGATGAGTGCACGAAGCTGTTTAAACATTAGTAACAATGTGCTATCTCCTACATCTAGAACAACTCGGTTTGGGTCTGACGCTGGCCCCGCGAGAAAAAAATATTTTGTATACAACCATCGTTTGACGAAAACAAATCATTTGATATTTTAAAAAAATATTAATAAATCATAACAATCAATGTTGTCAATCTAATACCAGAACAGGAGGAAGCGTGTTAAACAAAATTTAACATTTGTGAAGCTTGTGAAGTACATGTAAATGTGGAAGTAGAATTGGATGTCTCTATGAAGAGGAATTGCTGATTTTCATCTCCTGGCTGTGTTCTTTTGGGAGAGCCGGTCTGCCTCGGAAAGCGCCGACAAGGCGGCCGTGGCGGCGGCGGCGGTTTCCCTTGGGCCTGGAACGCACGGCTCGCGGAGGGCAGGGCGACGGCGACAAGAAACGAGCTGCGGGCGGCGCCGGTGACGGCGGCGGTGGCGGAGGCGGAGGCGGAGACGGCGTGTGGCCCCGGGGAAGGGGTGGGGGCGGCGCGCCGGGACATCTCGCGACAGCTGCGGCTTCGCTGCCGCCCCCATCCACCGCCGCCTGCGCGTCGCCAACGCTACCGCCCCCACCCTCGCTCCGTCGCCCTTCGCTGGCGAGCCCCGTGCATTATTGCGAGCGTGCGTCGGGCCGGGTCGGATCCTGCCGCCACCGCCGCGCCGCGCCGCGCCGCGCCGCGCCGCGCCGCGCCGCGCCGCGCCAAGGGGAAGCGGCGTATCTCGTAATGGCACCATCATCTTGCCGTCCCCCCGTCGCCTTCCATCACCGTAGTCGTCCCCACTTTGGCTGCGAGGAGGCAGAGTCTCTGCCAGCGCCCCCGTACGTGCATTGCCGACGCACGCCCTTGCCCCACGGGGGCTGATGGCGGGGCCTTATGCCCCCGGCTGTGGACTCCGGCTTCGATCCCGTCCCGTCCCGTCTCGTCTCTTCTCTCGTCGCGTCCCGGCCCGGCCCGGCCCGGCCCGGCTTTGATGAGCCGTAATGGCGGCGACGGCGAGGGATGCGAGTCGCCCCACGTCCATACCAGCGACGGCGGCGCTTTTTATGCGCCCGTGAAACGAATGTGGCGTTGCTCGAGCGCGCAAGTCGCGCCGGCGCTGAAAGGACGAGGTGCCGCGGGGCGGCGTTTCCCAGCGAGGGCGCGTGCGGCTGGCGCCTCCTTTCCGCGCTCTCCGGGGATTAAGACGAGTCATTACCAAAAGATGCCGCGCGCTTCGCTCTGCTCTTTGGGTTTGAAATGCGTCGTAAAGGGGATAGTGCTAAGGGATAGACAAGAATGGAGGAAGTGTGATTAACTCCTTTTTTTCATTTTTGAGTAATCACTTATGATTTTGCGGAGATCTTATACGCGTGAGCGTGCAAGAACAACAATTACGAAATTATAAATACGTTTTTGAAGATATTTACTTAAAAGAAAATGCGAATTATTCAGTTAATTTAGGTTGTCAATTTGTCACCTTTCTTTATCGCAATTTCTGAAAAAGAAATGCGCTCTGGTTGGATCGTGCCTTATTTGTATAACATTTAGATACCGTGTGTTCATTGATAGCTGAATTAATCGAGCTTACACTAATTGGAAACTTCGTTCAATGATCTCATGTTTACGAAACGTTGGGAAACCTCGTAGAGACGTAACTTATCATCCGAGCGTGGCCGTGTTATCGCCGGCCGATTTCGAGAAGGGGGCGAGGGCGCATTAGCTTTGCGCCGTCTTGTGTCAACAAGGAGCGTCCCGTCGCCGCTGGCAGATGGAGCGGCGGCTGGACCCGTGCGATTCTTCGGCGCCCCCGCGCGCGTTTGCCGCCGCCGCCGCCGAGGCGTGCACGCGAGCACGAGTGCCTCGCGCAAGGCCGCGGGCGGAGCAGCCGTCACTCAATAGCCCGCTCCAGCCCCTCGCTACGGCGCGGCACGGCACGGCACGGCAAGGCGTTCGCAACGGGACGGGCTGTGCGCGTGCTGGGGCAGGCCAAACCACACAACACACCACACCACACCACGCCGCGTCGCGCGCCGCGCCGCTGCCGCGCCGGCCCCGCCATCTACCGGCGTCCGCGCGCCCCACGCGGCAGTGGCGGCGGCGGTGGCGGTGGCGGTGGCGGTGGCGGTGAACGCATGCGTTGGCCGCGCGATGACGAGAGCTGTGGGAGTGGCGGGTAACTATCACCTTTACGATGCTGGTGGCGGCGGTAATGAAATATGGGGGCGATGTCTCGGTGGAAGAGTAGGAGAGAAAAGTTGAAAGAATCGCCGCGAGTGGAGTGACGACAGATTGGAGAGTCGGCGTGCTGTGGCGATGGCGTCGGTGCGAGCGGACTCAATGGAGGCAGCGCGTGCTGATCTCATCGGAGCACGATGCCGCCGCCGCCTCTGCCGTCGCCTACTGGCTTGTTGCGTTTCCCCTTCCCTCTCAGTCCCACATGCGCGATCCGGGTGTAACGGCTTCTTCTCGAATTTGGGAATCGTTGAAAATGCTTCAAGAATGAGCTCATGTGCAAAGTAGCGATTGAACACGTTAAGAACATTAAGTGCGATGACGTCATATGTACTGATCGTAATGAAATATCGAGTATATGCAATTAAACTAGGAGATGGTTGTATTAGGATATATCCACTTTAACCTTAAATTTCCCAATTTTGGAGTACGTTAAACATCTCTCTGGGGGCAGGTAATTTATGAGATGTTTGTAGTGGAAAAATGCTTGTGATGTAAGTGCTTGTGATGTATGAATAATGTTTTAATAATGATTTTTGAGATAATGAATGTGGACATCATTCGAGTAACGAGTACGTTCGTGACCTTCTATATGTAAACCTACTGGAAACTGCTTTTTTGTCTCACTGAAAGTTGCAGAAAAACTGTTTCAAAGCAGCTTTCACTTCGATCGACCGGTTGGTTGTCCAGCCGCCTTCCTGAGTGATGAGATCATTCTCGGCAGCTGAGTGACTGTCCGGGCAAATCGAATTGACCCTAAGGGATCGTAGCCAGATCTCTCGAGCAAATAGCGTGTGGAGAATCTGCGGCAAGGATCGTAAATTAGCGTTCTCCTAAAGAGTGGTCAAAATGCTCAAGTGCTGATGATGCGTCGTGGCAAGCGGACTTATCTAAATTTGGTGAACTTCGTAGAGCCTTGGGAAATATCATTTACGTGTCTTCGTTCCGATTCTATAGCGGATTCACATGCTATGTTTACATTAAAACATTTTGAGATAAAAAACGACGGGTTTGTCATGCGTAGAAAATCAACATGGTTCATCTTTCACACCCTCAAAAATAAGTATCCTAAAATGAGACGATACGAATATCGTACTTTTGTTCCACTTTGAAAACTTCTGTGTTATATAATTTTCGTTTAAATATGAATATTTGACCTTCGATTTGGGCCAGATTGATGTTTATTTAAGTAATGGGAGGTCACGGATTATTTCTAATATTTCTTACGTTACGAAACTGTACAGTAGTTAATTCTGGGCTGTGTATCATTAGAACACTTTCTTTAAAATAACTCTTATTATGATGTTTTGTAGATTATGACGTTTCACAAAGTGGATAAAAATGTTTTCATACTCAATGTTGTTTCTTTTGTCTTCCATTCCATGAGGTATATCAAAATTCAGAATCGCTCTGCAAAGAAATGTTATTATGGCTTGAATTATTTACAGAATTAAGGATACTTCGATGATAGAATAACCCAGATCGTGGAAATGAATTACTTTGTTTATTACCTACAACTAATTTGTGTAATATAACTTTCTTATTGTGACTATTTCACTCATGTCTGTCCGTGTCGTAAGTAGCCAATGCTAAGCAAGGATATATTCAAATTAAACCAATCTCAGATGTTTTTCGCCATCAGCTTGTTTACCTTTTTTATCATAAGTAATAGCTTTTCGAGTGATATTGAGTGTGACTATTTCACGAATAAACACATTACATGATTTGAAAGGATAATTTAAATCACAGGAATTATGAACAAGGGAAATATTACTCAAAATTACAACCGAAAAATGAAAACCTTTCATTCAGCCCCGACTTATCACTGCCTCGTGGAGTAACTTATAATCAAGTAACATTTGAATAACAGTTTAATGCCGAAAATTATTTCAAAAATGTTTCAATTTTATGGTAATAAAACTTTCGGAAAACAATTATAACAAGGCTACTTAAAATAACATTTATAAAAAGCACAATCATTAAAATTGTAGGAAGTTGTTTTCCCAAGTCTTGGTCTTTCGAGGAAGTATTTGAAATGGAAGATATACAAGATGAATTAGCAGCGGAATTCGTCGATTTCGAATGGATTGAACACACGTGTGTACTCATTAAAGTATTTTTCTGAATTATTTTTGATGTAACGTTCCACATTATTTTGATAGCATATTCTTTGTACTCTTCACCATCTAATCTTCGTATATTAAGTACCTAAAATATGTGTAAGTTCCTCATTTGTAGTTTGTGCTGTCCATTTGCATTTTCTTTCTTCACAAAATTCTTGAAATTGATTCCACACGCTTTCTCTGTTCCTTTCGCTGTTTTTCGGCACTGAATTTTTAATAATAGATTCTATTTCAGTTTTAAACATGACCAAAACGATATATTTTAAAGTGATATCGATGCACACAAGCTATTTTGGAGTTGAATCAATTGCTATCGTTATCTTAAAAAGGTATACAAAGTTTTTACAGCGACTAAATCTGCGTCCCTGCAACGTGTATAAGTTTGAGTGTGTGTTTCTGTGTCTGCTTTAGTACGTGTTATGCTGTACATCAACGAACATACTATTTGGCATTTGATATTAGTATTTCCATTTTCGTAAAGATGGGCGTGTCGCGTGGATTGATCCGCGAGCGTCGAGCTGGCTGCCCCCGAGGATAAGCGCCGTTTCGGCGCGGGTGGTGGCTCTGGGGGGGGGCGGTGTCGTGCGAGGCCCATTGCGTGCGCACGGGGCGCGCAGCCGCATCCATCACAGCGGCGCTCGGCTCCGACGCGGAGCTGCTTCTCCGCCCTGCCACCGACCCCCCTCCAGTCTGCACTCGCTCGCGCCAATTCGCTCCGTCTCTCCGCCTCCGATGTTTTGGGCTTCCTATTGTTTCACATCTGGTTTTGAGCATTCGCAACTGCTGTATAACATGAATGTGTGAACAAATAATGTTTGGTTAACATTAGCCTTCCTGTATTTTTAGAAATCTCGAATTATGTTGCTTATTGTTTAAAAAAAACTTGCAAAGTCTCTTTTTTGTTTGTTTTTCCTCTAATGTGGGTCCGGCGAAGTTCGTGTTCGGAGCCTACCAAGTACTATCCCTCAATTTGTCATTTGTTTCATTCATGTCCCGCCTCTGGCATTTCCGTGCGTCTCCATTACGCGTGCTCCAGTGGCGCCGCACGTGGGAGTGCGTGGCCGCGCTGTCGACAGCACGGGGAGCGACGCGCGCGCTCGCGCGAAAGGTCAGCGCCGGGTTTATTCTCGTCGCCGTCTACTCGTTCTCCCCACTCACCCTGTCCCGTCTTGTTCCGTCTTGTCCAGTCCTGCCCCGTCCTGCCCCGTCCTGCCGCGTCCCGTCCCGTCCCGTCCTGTCCCTCCCCGTCATGTCCCGCCCCGTCCTGCCCCGCCCCGTCCTATCCTGTCCCGTCTTGTCCCTTCCTGTCCCGTCCTGTCCCTTCATGCCCCGTCCCGTCCCCCATCCCGCCCTGCTACGCCCCGCCCCGTCCCGCCCCGCCTCGTCCCGCCCCGCCCGTTCCGCCTCGTCCCGTTCCGCCCTGTCCCGCCCCGTCCCGCCCCGTCCCGTCCCGCCCCGTCCCGCCCTGTCCCGCCCTGTCCCACCGTCCCCCCGTCCCGCCATGTCCCACCCCGTCCGGTCCCCAATTACTTAACTTTCTATTCTAACGAAAGTGCGAGAAAGTGCAAATGATTTCCAGGCTATCGTTTCCGAGTAATATTCGATGATAAAGTGTGCTGTGGTAAAACGTGTTGTGCGGGTTGCTACTCTGTAGTGTGACATACTCTATACATGCCATAATCTAGAAACTTTTATGTATGTTTTATAATTTATATATGAATTATTCCCTCTCGAGTAGTTAAACACGTACGGGGTTTTGTGTCCATACTCTTATAAAATCATGTTTTCTTAGCGTGTTATATACAGTCGTGATTGAAGCGTATTGGTTTGAAAGATATGTTGTTAAATATATATATATATATATATATATATATATATATATATATATATATATATATGTGTGTGTGTGTGTGTGTGTGGGTGCGTGTGTGCGTGCGTGTGTGTGTGAAAATTGATATCAAATGACTAAGGAACGTACACACGTTCCAGGCTAGATGACGTCATTGCCCATAGATTTGTCGCTGGCGCCACCGCATTTACTTACTCCGATAACATCGTATTTTATTGTCGCAATGATGTATTGCTCGTAGACCAACGAGCTGTACTTACATCGCCATCTCTACTGCCAGTCTGCACAGTGCGTCTGTGCGTTGTATGACCGTACAACTGGAAGTCCCCGTTCCGCGTTACTTACCGACCAGCAAACTTCAATTATTACCTCTCCTGAGTTGTAATAAATTTGCTGTTGGATAATATTGTTCATTCGTGTGTTCAATTGTTATGATATGTTGGTGTTATCCATTAAAATTATTTCTTGAAAACAGTACATGTTCAGTGATGGACTTGAGTTTATTTGCTTTCGGTAGAAGACATGTCAGTTCACATTAATTATTAATCTCTGTGTCTCTCTAGAATTTGTGTTCTTATTTATCAATGACTTACTTGCAAAGGCTTGTAAGATTTCACAATTTTAAAGGATATGATAAAACCTCTGCCTGCTTTGGTACTGCGTAGACCTAGACATTTTTCAATTGCTGGAACATAACGGAGGTGTCAACACTGATTTACAATATATTGATCGTTCTGTTCGGATGGAGAAGATCAATAGAGTAATATGTAAGTAATTAAGGATGAAATTAAGACAGGGTTTTACAGGAGGAAGCCATCGGCTATGCTTTTCAACTCTTTATTAGTTCCCTCTCGTGCGTTGTCCGTCTGGCTTTACAGGCCCCCAGAACTTTCCTCCAGCCTTTCACTAGGCTGTTTCTGCCCCATTTGTTACCGTCACCTGGGTGATCTAAGCGCGCACCCTCGATCTCGTCCCACAGCCCCGCGCGTCTCCGAGCGCGCATGTGGGGCGGTGATTGCGGGTTGCACGGGCGGTAATTTCGTTTCGCGAGCCCGGGCTCAAGACGAAGCACTTCCCTCGCCGGCCTGAGAAACGGCGTGCTCTTGATTAAATCGCACCTGCTAGCTGTGCAGTTTTCGAGGGGCGCCTGTTTGCCAGCAAAATTCAAACATGAGCCACTTTCTGTGAGTTTTCTCTGACATCGGGTTTACATCCTTTATGTAAACGGATCTGTAGTTTTAGTTTCCCTCATTTTCGCTGAATGCTGGAGTTGAATTTAAATTATGTTCTGCTTGAGCTTGTCTTTGGAAGCTGTTGTTTTTGATTTATGTTAATTTTTGAACAATCAGGAATTGTAAACTATAAAATAATTCTGAAGTGAATGGGGACGTTGAGTATGTGTAATGATGTCGAAGAATACGTGGTATGAATGACTGGGTTACAAGAAGTACGAACTTGTGAATTAAAGTTAAAATAAATTTTAAAAAAACAGCATAAATGATTAGTCATGATATATACCACATACTTCATATGTTCCTACAGAAATGTGGGAACACGAGTAGTTAGTAAAGGTAAAGAAATTGCCGAGTTGAACTTTGAAATGTATTATAAAAAGTCACTACAGCGAGTGGATAACAAAACATTTCCTATTTCATCGCATTTCAAATAACCTGGGAAATGGATGACATTATTTTTAAAACATTGTCCATTTTAAATTGTAGGTTGATGTATGTTAATATGAAAGTCGTGCTCACATTGAAAGTTCGTTGCAGCTTATTTTGGTTTGCATGCAAAGCAGAAGCATGAAGAGATCGTAGTTCCGTCAGGGTAGTCGTCACTGTGTACGGCCGCGTGTTGCGTGACCCGCGCGACGGCCCAGCGCTGTACATCACGCGTGCGCGTGCGTGCGAGCGATCGTGACAGCGGGGCCGAGCGATGACGGCGATTGCCAGCGCGCGCTGCCCCTCGACTCCCACCTCACCTCACCCCACCCCACCCCACCCCACAGCACCCCATCCCACCACGCCCCTCGCTCGTCTCGCCTCGGTCTCGTCCTGCACTCCCCACTACATGTGCTCGCTTGCCCAGGCCCTGATCTTCCTCGACACGTCACGATTTGAACTCTGTGAATAAGCAGGCTCAGCAAATAATGGAGCATCGGAGATTCGGAACTTAGAACAAGAATCAGGTGATAGTGTAATACCTTGAGACTGAGAGACAAAACTGTAGATAATGTTGCACTTCAAGATATATACGCGTTCTTCCCGACTTAATGCCTATTTCCCCCTCTAATTTCCAGAACTTTTAGTCATCTGTGCTCTCCTATTCTCGTCGCTTGAGCGAGACCGCTTGAGCGAGATACGCCCCCCCCCATGTGTGTGCAAAATGCTTATGAGCCCGGGTCCTTGACCGCGGCGACTACCGGTGATGGAAGTATGCTGGTTTCTCTTGTAAATAGTGGAGGGCGTAGGATTTACGCTTGCAGTGGAGAAAAGTCTCTTATGGAATTACGCTATGGATGTCGCTCGTAAGCATTAACCCGACGTAAGATTTGCGAGGGCATGTTAGATTTGCCTTGTTGCTAGTCTCGGCGTGGAGTTTATTTCAACTACCCTACGCTATAGTAATTTCATACCTGGTAGAGTGCAGATACTGAAATGTTCATGTATTTTGAAAAATAGGATGTTACATATTTCAATTTTTTAATCAATTGACGATGTTTTTGTTGTTTGTATGAACTTTTTCAAATATTTTCCAGTACATTTATTATTAGTACACCGTTATTTTGGTATTAGTACCTTTTGGTAATAGTACACGTTATTAGGCACCAACAATTTTGTACTAAAACTTATTTTTGTAAATAATTTATACAACCTTCTTTTCAAAATTTTGTATGTATTTTTCAGATAGCTCTGAGGATGATAGCCAAGCTATCGAAAAATATCTTTTAGCTTTAAAATAAATATTTTGATACCAGACAGCATCCGTCTTTCATTCTTCATTCTTTACATTTGTTATTACTTGATACAGCTCTGTTTACTATGTATTCTAGATTCCGTGTTCCCTTCAGTAGAATGTTTTTGTTTTGTTTTCGTGCAGTGAAGAGGTTACTCATTAGTACGATTAAGGAGGGTAATTTCATGTGCATGTGAGATACCCTTTAACAATTAGTGGTCATTCAATCGTCGTTAGGTCAGTGTGTTTCTTGGACTTTCCCAGGGAACTTGTTTTAATGAATGGAATAATACAATCGCTTAACAGTGAGTGGTTGAGTAATCATTTCTCACCTCTAACTCGCCGATCATAATCATGTTAATAGCATGAATACGTTGTTATCTAATTAATACTCTCAACGCGTGCAATCCTGTGAGAGCTCACCACTCGGGAATGACTTTGAGAAACGTTAATGTGTCATTTGTTTCGTGCCCGAACGCGTGATAAATCGTGCGCGTGATTTGAAAGCAGAAGCCCCTGTTGCCTGGTAGGCGAGAGGCGATGTCGGGCCGGCGCCAGCGGCCTGTTCGCCCGTGGGCAGGTGGCGGCGGTGGCGAAGGCCGAGCGCCAGGCCGCGCCCCGGAGAGGGGAGGCGGCCCTGCGACCGCCCTCCGCGCCTGCCGGCCGATTGCCCTCACAGTGGGCGCAGAGCGAAATACAAGAGGGCCCCGGCGCGTCCCGGCCCCGAGCATGCAGAACGCAATGCGAAAATGGCGCGGACGAAACCACGCTTGTTGTTTATTCGTATTTGAAATGGAAAACTTCAGGGCCTTAAGAGAAGTCAGTGGATAAATGAGATGTGTCCAGGAAGATACAAACCCGGGGAATGCATGAGCTATAGTAAAATACATTTCTGCTTGATGAATCCATTATCCGTGCTAGTGGTTCTCACTCTTATTAATATCACCTCTACGAAGATTATGTTTGTGGTTTGACTGCCAAATCGCTGTGCTAGAAAACACAACATTTATTAGCAGTTCATCTGGCTGGTGAGGGACTGGGTGGTGGCTGTAATTCGTGGGGTGTACGCGGGCGAAAAGAAACACACACAAACAAACGTGACTTCCCAATCTCGTCGCGCTGCACCACTAGCTGAGTTGGTATGCTCGTGCCTCTTCACGCTTTCCTTCTTGCCACGCCGCTCTGCGCCTCATCGCATCCTGCCCAAACGCTCGTCTACTGTTTCTCCAGCGAGCGGATTGGGGCGCCCCTGGTTGCCTAATCAAAGGGGTAACATGCATGACTGTATTGAGATATCTGCGTTAAGAGAATTGCATAATATATTGAGATAGATGTGAAATATATCGTGTGTTATGGGCGGTCAGATGATTGTATAAGGAAACAAAATAATGAAGGGAAGCTATTGAGCGCAAGTTTCCGGCTCGGGTGACAGCTGCCTTCTTGACGTTACCGTATCAGCGAATATTCATATCAGTCATTCAAGTAGTTGTGAATTTACAGGAATAATAGGGTGTATTAATTGAACACTATTTCAGTCCGAATGTTACGTAAGCGATACTTCATGTAGAGAGGAGTAGACGTGACTTAGGCATCGATACTACATATTATGAAAACGTTTTCCTCCAAAAATATTTAATGTTGTTGTAGATGTATTAACAGGGATTTAAGATCAAAGAACTCTCGCAAAATTATCAAATCTTCACTGCATTTATCAATATCATTTGAACCATCGTATTAAGGTAGAGAGGTTAGTGTTTTAGAGGTAGGTTTTTAGGTTGTATTTCGCCCACGCGTTTCAGGAGGCTACGAACAGTTCACTGGCCGGTCCTTCGCCCATGGCCCAGTTCTGGGGCGGGCGAGCAGCCAGGCCGCTCCCGCCCACCGCGCTACCTCCCCCTCGCACCCAAGAGTTCGCCCATACGTCTTGCTCTCCGTCCCGGCCCACCCCACTCCACCCGACCTCGCTCCGCCCCCCCCGCCCCGCCCCGCCCCGCCCCGCCCCGCCCCGGCAGGTGCAATCCCTCCCTTGGTGCCCGTGCTGGCCCTCGAATCCTGACTGCCTGTCCTACAGGTGCTTCACATCAAAAGACTTTGAAAGTAATTTCTGACGCTAATGTTCCTCATGCGAGTTTTATCACATTATGAGCGAAAGGCGGGAAATATCATTAAAAATTATATTGAAGTTAATCGAAAATACATTTGTGAACAAAAATACATTGTGCCAATTAAATAGTTTCCCTTTCAGAAATTTCAATTATAAATTTTATTCCAAATAACATTCAGCTCAAATGCAAGAACACGGCACCCCATTAGTATGACGAAGCTGTACCAGCAAATCACTTTCAGAGGTAGATGAAGCTAAGTCAAGAAATTACTTCAAGAAAGGGAAATACCGAATTTTTCCAAACAAAATTGTTTTGAAGTTGGCAGATTTACAATTGTAGCCCGCGTAGGCGCTGTATTGTTTTGTTTCTTCCGTGCTTTTGAAAGATCTGAACAGTACTTTTTTATAATATGTGTAGTAATTATAATAATTGAGGTCACCTCGGGAAGGAACCTTTTATTAATTGTTACAATCGCAAGTGCTGCTGCATCTTTCTTTGAACTATTTTTTCAAGAGTTTTCATTTTCTAGCGTTTATACTGAATGTTTGGTTTGAATAAAATTTCTAATTTCACTGACTAAAAGAGGGGAAACTATTTAAAAGGCTTCATAGTTTTAGTTCAAAAATGTATTTTATGTTAACTTGATTACTACTTTTAATGATATTTTCCATAATTTCGGAGATAATATGCTAAAATTCGCATCAGGAACAATATTTACTTTCTCGCTCTTAATTCTTAAGAAGAGAAAGTATTGTAATATTGCTCCGACAAACGGGGAAATTGTAAAAAATCTTACTGCCAAATCAATTGTATTGTAAAAAATCTTATTGCCGCGCCTTGGTAACGAAAAAGTGGGTAAATCTTGTTCCTGGCCAAGTAAGATAGTAAAGTACTTACTTACTACTTACTAGCCAACGCCCACCCTTGGCAGGTTAGCCATTTGGTGACGCGCTGACCAGTATAGACGGGCTGTCTCTCTGTAGAAGTCGTCCTCTGCCGAGTTTGTGTTGGCACTCAGGGCTGGACACATCGGAAGGTGTGTTGCATCCATCGTAAGATAGTAAAGTACTTCCTCTTACACGTTGTGTTGTCAGGAGTCCATTTTGTGGGTCCTTGATATCGAAAAATCGATTGAGACAAACATCTGTCTGTACTTCCATTTGTGGACAACGCTTGCGCCTAAAGGGAGGGAGTTCAGCCGATATTCTCCAAAAAGTATATTCCAGGATCGATCTGAACGAACTCTAGGCCCTTGAGCTTGAAACATTTTGATTTATGGGAATACTTTTCATGAAGCCTTCATTACACATTTTCAAAATTTTGTAACAAATGGCTCGAAATTTTGAATTAAATTGTGACCTCCGGTAGGGTAAAGGATACTTGAAAGAATGGCGCAGGTTTCATTTTCCCTGATTTTTCAAAAATTGCAAAAAGTTCATTTTCTTTCGACTTCTTCCTACACCTACAATATTGAAGGTAGAGATTTTCTCCTGAATGAAATCTGTTTTTAAAAGGCCTATCTCATATTTTTTTCACCTCATATTTTTTTTAAAAAATAGAGAAAAAACATTGAGAAAACGGAGTACTTGTTCAGAAAGGTTTTAGGAAACGCTTAAAGGCTAACAAATTGTGATTGTAATTTGGGCTGCAGCTCGCTCTTTCATTTGCATTACGCGAGTGCTGCGGGGCCCACGCGTATCGCGGGCCAGAAGAGGGGCTCCCCGGAGACGGCGCGTTGGCCGCGCGCGCGCGGAGGCCCGGGGAGCGCCGGCGCCGCGCGGGGGCGCGTAATCGCGTTGCGGCTGCGTAATGGCCATTCACTTTGTGCCGGCGGTGCCGATAAAAAGCGCGCTCAAATGCGTTTAATGAATTGTTGATTGCCCGGCCTCGCTGTCCCTGAGCCCGCCTCCCGGCTGCGGACTTCACTGAAGGCGCACGTTCGGCGCGGGGCGGCGCGGGGCGGCGCGGGGCGGCGCGGGGCGGCGCGGGGCGGCGCGGGGCGGCGCGGGGCGGGACGGGACGGCGCGGGGCGGCGCGGGGCGGCGCGGGGCGGCGCGGGGCGGCGCGGGTGGCGCGGGGCGGCGCGGGGCGGGAAGGCCGCGGTTGGCAAACTTTTTGGCTTATCAGCAGGAAAGAATTCAGTGCTGCGTACAAGGTGGCGGCCGCGGTTGGCAAATTCGGAATTTTAATCGAAACTCGACCGGAAGGAAGTCGTTCATGTCGAGTTCACGTATGCGTATTCGTTGGCGCGATGACCTCACCTTTGTGAGAAAAAAGTTTTAAAAAATCTCGCCCGAACGGCCGGCCGAGTGAGAGATCTGACTTGGCAAGCACCGTCAAGTTTACCTGCTCGCGAAATCTTTAGCACTGAATATTTATTTTTCTTCTTTTCTATTCCTTCCCTCTTTTTGGATTTCGTACTTCCACATTGAAAGAAATGTAAAAATATATTTTGATTTTTGATTCATAAAAATCAGTGGGCCCACAATAAAAACAAAAAAGCGAAATCGAAGAAAAAACTAAATGTAAAAAAATGGTCTCCTTCTTGGGATAATTAAGTTATAATAAAAAAAAGTCTCATCCAGGATGCAAACAAGAAACGTACAGCGTTCATGCCCCTCTTGTTATCACTACCAGACAACTTCACCGGGCATGCGAAGTTTGGTGGTTACGTGCACGGTCGACCTCTCACACGGAGTTGTTTACCCGCTTTTCTCCAAACGGCGCGGCCATTGTGCCCTAAGAATTCGCATATGTGAACTCTCCATGGATATTTCCTTCAAAATCCAAGGAGTCTTTGAAACATATCTTTTTGATATTTTAATCCTGTACTGTATTCTCGCGTTACGGACATTTCATTTAGTAAACATAGATTATTTAGAGAGAAAAAAGTCGAATTTATACGATGTAGAAGACGCCAATTGTAGAAATCACCGTAAATGTACTGCTGGTTGGAGATTATCCCTCCCCCAGGGATGCAACAAACACTTTTCAGAAGAAAAATGTACTTTTTTGTTAATTATGGTGTAACAATCAGCAGTTACTCTTGCGACCCGCAACTCGCCTCGCTGTAACACACGTTACCTTCCGCCGCAACACGGAAACGCGTTGTAGACCTTTCGCTTTCGAGTTCACGGAAAGAGACGAGTTTTATTTTCGTATCCTGCAATCTACTGAGGTGTGTGTGTGTGTGGTTTTTTTTTTTTTTTTTTTTTTTTTGGTTGCCTATCTTTAACAATTTTGGAGGTTTCAGCACTTGTAAGTTCCTCATTGTCCAGAACTCTTAAAAAAAAGTCAAAGACCATATACAATAAAGCTCTTGATATTCTGTGAAGTTAAATCACGCGCGTCTGTTGACTTAATGACTTAGCAATATTACATACAATTTTTATCATGCACCGTTCCAGGCGTGATGAAACTCACAGTTCACGGCGCGTGGCTGTTTGATCTCCAGTTTTGCTGTTTTTACGTATAAAACCAAGATATACAAAGTGCAGTATGCATATGCGGGTCCAACGAGTTATCACATAAAATACAATTTCCTTCCATGAAAATCACAATGGCGCAGTGTCAGAATGTGCTGCGGTTGTTCCCCGGATCTTGGTCCCGCGTGTGTTGTGCTTTCGCAAGCTAGGACTTCCCTCCGGCGGAGTTGGCAGTCGCCTCGCTCGCGTCGTATATCTTTTGGGTTGTGTTTCGGTCTAAAATGCCTTCTACGAGCTGAAGCTTCTGCTCCAAGAAGACATAGGATTTTCAACCCGAAAGGATTCAAGAATGCAATCTCTCATCGTTTTTCTGTCACCTCTTAACTTCAATTTTTCCCTCTCTTTTCATTGCTCTTATCGTTAAGATAGCAAGGTTATATTACCTAGTACATTACTTATCGCTGAATATAGTATTCATTTCATGAATAGAGTAAATTTGTTTGCTTGTTTATTGGCGTTTTCATAGTGAACTAACAATAAATATTAAAGAGACGTTTGAATGAAGTATTCTCGGAAGTGTTCGTTGCACTGAAGTGGCGGATGCCAAGATTAAACCATGTGATAAAATCAACAAAAATATGCAGGCAGACGAAAATAAATAAGTGTTAACATGTATGTTTTTGTATGTCCACGGGTGCCGATAAAGTCGGGAAAAGCTTATTCATGCGGCCTTGTATGATATTGCATGCACATTAAAAAATCAAGGAGGTGAATTTGTCGTGTGTTAAGTCAGCATAGTTTCTCTCTCATTCTCACACTCTCTCACTCACTCACTTATTCTCTCTCTCTCTCTCTCTCTCTCTCTCTCACACACACACACAACACACACACACACAACACACACACATTGAGAAACATTCTATTAGCATTCTACAATTTGAACGTCCATTTGAAGTAATTGCGTCACATTCAATATGTCCGTTTTCTGTAATTACGGAGGTGTTTTTCTCTCCTTTTTTCGTTTTTTTCTTCTTCTTCTTCTTCTTTTTCTTTTTCTTTCGTTAAAAGTTTTATTGGTGCCAAAGGGACTGGCGCATGCTTAGGTGGCAACCTCTTTACGCTAGTTGTGGCTTGGCTTGGTATGAATATCCACGTAAACTATTCATACTAGTTCAAGAATCTATGTCTCTTATAATTAGTGGCCAGCATTGCGTTACATATGACACTAGATAAAGAAGAAAAATGTACGAGCGCTATAGGTTTTTGCGAATAAAAGTGCTCGCGTCACTTGTGAAATGAACTGGGATCGGGACGAACAGCCCAGCCCTCCTCCCGTGTAATCTTGGTGCCTCGCTGCGTGGACACTTGGTAGCTCGACGGAGACACCCGCTTCGGCCGCGCGGCGACACGCGCCCTTCGCCCGGGTGGCTGATAGCGCCTCTCACAGCTTCACACGCCCCCTCCTCATCCCTCTTTATCATCGCCTCTAAAGCCCGCTCCCTCGCCCCCCCCCCCCTGCACCCACCAGGCCCCTTCTCCTCCCGGCTCCGCCACCGCCCTGCTCCGCCACCGCCCGGCTCCGCTCCTTCCTGACCCCGCCACAGCCTGGCCCCGCCACCGCTTCCCCCCCTCCCGGCCCCACCACGGCTTCCCCCCTCCTGGCCCCGCCCCTCCCCCTCCCGGCTCCTCCACCGCCCTGTCTCTCCTCGGCCCGTCCACCTCGCCCCCTCCCCCACCCCGTCCTACGCCACACCGTCCCGTCAATCGCCCACAGCCCCACAGAGCTAGGCCTCTCTCCCGCTCAGCCCCGCGTCACTGCTACTCCTTCACCCGCGATAAGTCAGTCCCTGGCGCCGGCGCCTGCTCTTGTATAGTGCGACCACTTCATGACGTTCGATCGCGTCGGAGTTGTATGCAAGTAGCTGCTTATCGAAATGGGATTTCGCCGTTCAGTTTGCGGCAGCGTAACATTTGAAGTTTGTAACAATTGACATGACTGTTGGAAGAAATTCAAGGATTCTCACTTATGAGATGTCAACAACACGACACCATTTGCCTACTTTTTCTAGCATCTTTTCAAAAACAAAGAAAACACGATTTTTTTAAGGTCGCATCAACTACTAGGTCATTACCGATATTGGATTTAACGGTATGGTATGAGGATGAAATATGGTGTGATAGGGGGAGAAAGGACGAACACATACAACCGTGCCCGAGGCGGGGCTCGAACCCGCGACCCCTCGGTCCGAGATCACTACGGCGCTACTGGCTTAGCGATCTCGGCCACGGGGCTGACACGAATCTTTATTTGAAAGTGGTTGTGTTATCAAGTTAGTTGCATTACTGTTTCATATAGCTTGCTTGAGCAATGCTTGTGCGTGAAAATTCTGTAGTCTTATCAGTTCTAAGTGCTGTATCTATAATTGTGTTCACTAGGCGTTAGTGTTGTTGTGGACAATGCTGAAGTGTAATATCAGTTTAATATACTGTACATAAGCATATACTTAGAAGCATATACTTAAGACAGATACCAGTTAATGTTTATATTTATTGATTAAACATTGATAAATACTCAGTGTTCCTGTGAGTGGTAATATTGGAAACTTAAGTGTGTTCTCTGTTCTCTTTCTGTTTTTCCTTCTCTTTCTCTCGCTCTCAAACACAGGTAATTATACGTTTAACTACTAGAGTTAAGTCTAATATTTTGGGTTAAATTGCAGTGTAATTTCCTGCCAAGACTTGTAATTCGGCGTGTTTATATATTTTGCAATGAATTTTAGAGAGCTTGGAAAACGAAACTATAATAGCAAATATTTAATTGACTTTTCGAACCACCCGACTAAGTTGCTATCTCTTCAAGAAGTAATCGTGATATACATGGAAAGACAACATGCCGGAGAATGTGTCTAATACGAAAAGAAAATGCCAAACAACGAAATAAGAAGTAATGAAATCTTGACGAAATGCGGCAAATTGTGCAAAATGTGGATCGTCTCCTGTGGCGCTTGGCGGTCTGTAGCTAGAGCGATGACGCCACGGCGGCGCGGCGGCTCCAGCCAGCCAGCGGGCGCGTCCGGAGGCGCGGCCGACGTCGGTGTCTGTGATGACGTCTCGCACAGGACTCTCCTCGTGATGGAATCGAGTGGTGTTATGTATTGACTGATTGATAGAGCGATGGACTCTTGATCTTGACGATGATACGATCGGGAAATACAAGTGGGTGGGCGTTGTCGTGCTTATATGCTTGTTATCTTGCTGATCACTTAAAAGATTCAAGCAGCAAATACTGGGCTCTTGAAGTGTGGGTGGGAGAAATATTGAATCTCGAGTCGTTCGTGCAAATCTCGGGTGTACATTCTCGCGTGTTATCGCAAAAGATGTATTCGCGAATGACTATGTGCGATTTTGAATGTGATCAGCATGCTTGATATGAACTGTTTCGTTATATAAGACATTCGTTTCATAGTCGAGCGTCTTCCTGCAAAGTACTTAACATAGAGCTTTTACCTTCAAGATAAGTTTCGTTTTAATTCAAAACATCGCCCCATTTTGTAACATGAAAGTCTTTCAACTTTGTTTGGATAATATTTTTCTTTCGTTCTGCCCATTCCCATTTATTACCCCTGTACTTTTTTATCTTCAGTTTTTTACAGTTGTCCGCTGCGTTGGCCTTGGGCATATCTGCGCGACTGTACTTGCACTTTTCTCCTCCCGCCATTCAGATCATAACCTTCTCTTCTTCCCGTTCGCCTTGCAGCTCTTCTCCAGTGCGTCCAGTCGTCCGTTCTTCTCCGTTGTTTTGCTTTCCCAGTGCTCCTGCGAGGACGGCCGCCTCCCCTGACCTCTCTTAACTTCGACCGCTCCGCACTGCCGTGCGCTCGCCTCGCCTCGCTCGCGGCGACCTCGAGTTTCCTCGGCGGCCCCGCCCCCTCGGCTCCGCTTCCGCCCCGGCCTGGCCCTCCGCCTCCGCATTCTCGGCGCCGCCGCGGCCTTCGCCCTGCACTCCGCCGCTCTCCCCGTGTATGCCTTCCTCTTCCTCCCAACGCCGCCCCGCCGCGGCCGTTGGATCGACCCCGCTCGCGCCTTACAAACGAGCGGACGGTGTATTTTAAGTGGCAGCGCCCCGCGCGCGCTCGCGTCCACCGGCCCACCCCCACCCGCACCTTCCCCTCCGTCGCGCTGCCCGCGCCCTTCCCCTCGGGGCGAGGCCACCCTTGACATTATGCGCAGCGCTCCGCCGCCGCCGCCGCCGCTCAGTCCTGCCCGCTGCGGCCGTTGCGTGGTGCAACGCGTTGCGTGTGGTCGAGGTCGCGGCCGTCGCCGCTGCTATCGGCGCCCGCCCGTCTCGCGCATATTTTTTAATCCCCCTCCCCGTCCTTTGGCGCCCCGCCCCCTTCCCTTCCTTTGCCACCCCCCCTCTCTCTCTCCGACCGCTGCCTCCTGCCTTGGAGGCCGCGGAAATAAACAAGAGCCGGGCGGCGAGAATAATGCCGCGCGACCCGAAATACGAACCCGTGACGCCTGCGCGGACGCCCACGCACCTCGATTAGTTGTGAGTTATTCCGGGCGCCGTTGTTGTGCCGCCCGCCCGTGGGCGCGGCGCGGCGAACCACAGCAGCACACGTTGTCGCGTGCGGCGCCGCGCCGAGACGTATCAGCAAAGTTTCGTTTTTGGGGGGGGGGAGGGGGGGGCGAAAGGGAAATGAATACATCACCTTTCCCATTTTTAACCATCTTTTAAATAGCCGCTCCGTAATTAAGAATTTTGGTCTCCGTTCACTTAGTGACGAAGGGAAAACACGACACATGGCAAAGATTGAATTGGAATCGGCAGAAAGGCAAGGTCGCCTTGCTAATACAATTTGTCCAAAATGAGGTAGGGGATTTCCTATAACGGAGTGGGTTCCCAAAGATTGGTGACGGACGGACAAGTGGACGAGTTTCGTTGGCGATGAGGTCTGTAAAGCGGCTGAACAGGTCGGGGAAGAAGAAAGTAATAATACTCCTGATTATAAAAGCGGATTAATTGTAAATATTTGTAATAGCTCTACGACAGAAAAAATATGGCGTGGCATAGAGCGAATCAGTCCAGAACGATAATTGTGAATAGCAATCATGTGGTGAGTCGTAACAATTTTTTATCCATTCAAGCAAGCCTAAATGTTCACAAGAGTATTTTGATGTGGAACGAAAAACGCGTGAGCTCTTTAGGCTGACGTTTGTGCTCGCAGCGTGCGGGTTCTGCCGCCCTTGACGGCTGGCGTCTAGATCGCGCCGCAACGCGCTCGTCTAGCCGATGGGCGATATCGCTCTATGACGTCGGACTTAGCGCCCGCCGAGATAAAGTTATTTCAGGGCCTGCCCGCCTACACCTGGCGAGCTAGGGAAACCGATACGCCTCGATATGTCTATTTTTATGGCCGCTTGGCCGGTGACGTGTGCAGGATAATATCTGGTGCTTGTGACAAAATACGCCATAGGGAGACATTGCGGGAGCTCGTGCTTAGTGCGGCGGTAGGCGATACTGTCTGGCATGTTGCGCTGGACTGTTTGAATATTAATTTTTTTCCGCGCGCTTATTTTAATGTCGACCTTGGCGCAGTGACGTAAGTTGGTAATGAAGGAACGCATCGCTCTTACATCTCTAGTACTTTGCCCTTGGATGCCTATCCTGTCAACGATTAGATTTAAAAACTAAGATAACCGCAGATCGTTCTTTGGTCACTTACTGCCTTCGCGTATTTCGCTACAGTAGTGATTTAACGCTTGTTAGGCTATTGATTTATTGATGGACGATAGCTTAAATTCATACAATGTGCTACAGAAAAGGGCAAACTACATTACATAATACATATTAAGGCTATTGGCCTGAATTCAGCCCTATTCAGTAAATATTCAGGCTTGGACAGTGCCAATACCAATGCTGAGGTTGATTCAGTGTATAATTTGAGCTGTAAGGTCCAGTCAGAGTAAAACGAATATTTGCAATTGATTACTACATTTTGAATTTCGAAAAATTGAATTGATTAATGTTTATTTTTTTAATTGCGTGAAGTTGACAAACGTGTGAATGTTATATCCTGTGAACGGTATCCTGGATACCATTCATTAAAATATGTTTGTTAACCAGAACCAAAGCTATCTTGCTCCATTAACGATACACAGAATATTAAATTATACGCGAGCGAAGCCGCATATGTTTGCATTAAAATTGCATGCGACATTGAAGCACTATTTTCGTGCTTTTAATTAATGTGGAGGTGTATGAATGTGATTCATCCATCACATTTGCCATTCATGTTATAGATCAAAAGAAACGGTGCCATTGACTATACTCGCGTTAGATTTTGGAAAGCATGTCATTTCGGGTCTGTGAATGTAGGTGGGAATCCCAACTTTCAATTTTCTTTAGCATTTTAATAATATATTTAAATAGAGTATGTTAAGAAAATGTGAAGAAATCTGTTTAGAATTTCCAGTACATGGATGTGACATGGACTTGCCTCGAACCTAGGAATGTACGAGATTTACATATGCAAGCGCTATCTCTATCGTCGGTGCACAAGAAACTTAACTGCAAAGCAACTATTTTTGAGACGTTGCACGTAGTACGAGTGTCATTCGCAGGCTCCACTCCGTAGATCGCGCGTTCGGTCGCGCGTCGTCCGGGGAATGTCCGTGTCGTGACGCGGCGCGCGCGGTCGCCGCCGCCGATTGCCCGCGCTTATTCCTGCCGCCGCCGCCGCCGCGCCTCGGACTGATACGAAGCCCAGAAAACCTGGCCAAAACTGAAAATCTTGTCCAATGAGGACAAAAGTTGTTACGAATTGGTTATGTCAATATATCAAAATCGGAATAGGTCATAGTAGGTGATTTTTTAGTCATTCCTCTTTAAATTTTTTTATACTTTAAGGGACATTTAAAATTGAACTGAAATATAGTGGAGTATGGAACTTTTCCCACCAATTTTCACTACTTTTTGAAGTGTTTTTTTTATATTTTTTTAAATTCAATTGTTAATTAACAAAAATAATTATGTATTAATAACAAAGTAAGGGGATTTTTCTGAAGTACATACCTGGCAAAGGAATCTCCATTTTAAACTTTTGGTAAAAAGTTGTTACGTTGGAAGATATCATACTTGTCACGTTTGTTTCTCCAGTTGACTAAGCTGGCGCGAAAGCGAAGTTTGACCCGAAGTATAAAAGCCAAAATAAACGACCAGTAATTTACACCATCGGAATTTAATAGCCCTAACATTACTGCAGCAAACCTACTAGTTCAAATTCCCTAACTAGAATTGTTCTTATGACCGGCTTTTTAAGATTTCGTACCTCAGTGTGCCGCCCGCACGCGAACTTATTGTTCAGCGCTGTGGCGGTTTTGAACCTGGCTGGCTCTCTCAGCGGCACTTGGCTGAGTTTTCGTTGCTGTTCTTTGTGTCGTATGGAACCCTACATGAATTTCGCATGAATTGCTACTTAGAAATAAGTATCCAAAAATAGAAACATTTCTTGAAGTGTTCTACGTTTTTTAGTGTTAGTCCAAAAAGTCGTTAGATTTATATTTTTTCTATCAACTAAATACCATCGCTGCCAACAGATATTCTGATATGTTTGAACATTATTTTATTAAGATCATTATTCAAATAAATGTGTCTATCGATGTAAAATTAGATGTATGATTTTTGGGTGAGGCGCGCGGACATTTTGGCTTTATTTGTTAACTATCACAGCCGCAAAATTCTAGTATGTGCCTTTTTATCGATTCATTATCGCTGAAATCGTTAAATTCTTCCCATATTCATGGAATTAAAAGTATGTCCTTCGCATCCGCTGTCGGTCACCAGAGCAATTCCAGTGATCGAAGAACTCCACAGCCCACTCGCGACTTTTAATAATTTTCCAGGGCGTAATTCAGATCCGTTATCAGACTGTATCATTCCGTCTATATTAGCGCCGCGGGAAACGGCTTCGAGTGCCCCACATCCCAGTTTTAATAAAGCGTGGCCGCGCACCCAACACGTGCTCAGGATGTGCATTTCCACGAGGCGTTGGCGGAGATAGGCTTCCCGAACGCCGTGCGTGGGAGGCCCCAGTCGGTGCCCGGTTCCCAGCGAGCCACGTTCCATTAGGTGCTCGCGTCCGCGTAGGTCGCCGGTGGCAACTCCTAGGGTGTTGCGTTTCGATGTACATCATTCTGACCTCGTAAAGCGTGTGCATGATTAATATCCCAGTTGTTTCAAGGCAGTTGCATCAAATTCGAGGCGGTTTGAAATATTTTGTGAACATTTATTGCAGAGATTTATCAATTTGCGCAAATTTTATTAGAAAGTCGATTTAGCGTCACATCTTTTGTGAAGCTTGGCACATTCGTTTATGCTATTGATTTCGTCGTGAATTCTGTTCTCTCATTTCACTAGAAATTGTATCACAAGCAAGTTTGATTAGTTTCCTTTGCCGGAGTAAACGTAATTTTCAGTAATTAAACATTGGCTACTCGCTTGTAAACTAGCCGTTGACGTTTCGTGAGAAACTACATTCAATTCAATAAGGTAATCTTGGGTAAGATATGAGAATCTCTTTATTTTTGTGTAGAAAATACGTTTCACGTGTTCTTCGGCAGTCCTTGCAGCTTCGTTTCTTCTGTCTTTTAATTTTATACTCATTGTGTATAGTTGTGTGTGGAGGTTCGTTATGAATTGTATGAAACAAACTATTTTCGTGTGTCCTGCAGATTTGTTACATTCGAGTTTTGTCTGTTTCAGGTGAGTATCCATGCTTTTCTCCACTGTTCGTGTCTGCTTATGCATTGGGTATCTGGTAAGTCTTATTGTACATTTCTCTTGTGGGGATATTAATGTAATATTCGTTGTCTATTCAGCTCTGTAGAGCCAGAAAGGCGTAAGTACTTTTTCAGAAATCTGAGGAAATGTTTTGGGACAAAATTTAAATACAGAAAACAACTTCCTAGAAACTATATAAACACGATGCCTTAAAATAATTGTTTAAAACTTCTAGTGCATTTAGAGGGATCAAAAGCGATTTTTCTTTCAATGAACAGTTAGTGGGAAATTTTAGAAGAACGAAGTTGCACTTGTGTAATTTACTCTTGATAGTCGGGTAATGTCTTATTCACTGATGTTCAGCGCGTCACGTTCATATTCACAGATGTCCGTGGTGACCTAACAATCGGGAGCAAACGTCACATGTGTAATTCCGTTATATGTAATTTCCCACAATTTGTTCACAGGGAATAGTGATCGTCTTTAACCCTTCTTCGTGCCCTAAAAGTTTCTAACATTTATTGTTCGACACGCTGCAGAGGAAACCATTAAAATGCCTTTCAACAAGTAACCGTACAGATGCCAGTCAAAGATTTTGCAGTCTGCAGACTATTTGTTGACAGCCTAAGAGCTGTATGGAGGAGTTACACAACTAACCCAGTGACAGTGACAGTGTTGTTGTTGTGTCATGAATGCTACTCGCTACTGGTTATTCCACTTCACGTTTTGTCTACAAAGTTGTTGAGTTTTATTTTTGTGGGTGAATCCAATCTGCATTTTCATGCCATACATAACGTCTGGAATGTGATTCCTTTAAAATGAATTTTAACACCTCAGAAAACACACACACACATACAAAAAAAAAAAAAAAAAAAAAAAAAAAAAAAAAAAAAAAAAAAAAAAAAAAAAAAAAAAAAAGCACTGGATCATGAGCTTCGTCTAAGACTGAGAAAGATATACAATGAAAAAACAACTAAATATTTTGTCTCCTGTAAACGTAATTTATACGTTTATAATTTAGGTTGCCATAAATTATTGAAGGAACTATGCTCCATTTATTGTTCGGATGAGGATATTTGCGCTCAAAAGAATTCAGCGTGTGTAGTCAAACACATAAAGTGTTTTATTTGTGGCTCATTATATTATACAGTAGTTCGTGTACGGGACGAAACAGGAATTGGAAGATGGTATTGAACTTAAGGAGGATGGTTTTCATTAAGGTCAACAGTGATATATTGATAACTAGTGATGCTAAAACAGCACTTATTTTCTCGTCCGTATTTTCACGCAAAGAGTACTGTAATTTTTTCGCGAAAAGTACTCAAATTTTCGAAAAATAGTTAGTGACTTTTTTTCAAAATCTATCTTTAAGAAACAGATTTCATTACGGGAAGATATCTCTTTATTTAATATTTTAATTGTAGGAAGACTTCGAAAAAGTTTTGAAGTTCTGGAATTTTCGAAAAATCAGGGTTTTCAACGAACATGAGGTTTGTGTCGTTCTCTTAAACGTCCTTCACATTAACCACAAACAAAATTTATTCAAAATTGGAGCCATTTTTTCAAAAAAAATTGAAAATTTCCCAGGGGCTTCATGTAAAAAACCCCCTTTTCGAAATTAAAATATCGGTTTCATATTCAAGGGGTGGCAACATCAGCCAGATGGATTTGGAAATGTCACTTGTGAAGTAAATCGACTGAAAGGTTTACCCCCTAGCGTTGTTCACGGACGGGCGCACTGACAGACTTTTGCCGTCATTCGATTTTTCAATATCAAGGTCCCAGAAAACATGGATTCTGGCTTCACCACGTGGTAGAAGATTTTTTTTTTTTTAATTTAGCTACTGGATTTATCGACTTTTTCGTAACCAGAGCCCTGTTATTAGAGTTTTTCTGCCGAAAATTCGCCGTTTTTTTCGCGCAGCATTACCTTTCTCTACTTCGTAGCAAGTAAAAAGATTGGGAAGTGGACATGTCTCCCTACCTACCTGCCTACCTAATTTTTCAGACTGGCTCCATTGAAGCTCCATCACAACTCTACGAATCATGAAGGCTGATGATGATAGAAAAGAAAAGATTTGCACACATTTTGCCCTAAATTCTCCGTGGACATGTGCGCCTAGTATCAAAATATTCACTCTTCCGACTCAGCTGAAGAATGTGACGTTAGTTACCTAATACACTGGGAATATGGAGAAAAACAGTATAGAAAAGCCAAAACAATCGATTTTGAACGCAAGGGTTAGGGCATTTTTGTTTGGTAGTATTGTGGAATTTTTAAGACTTACAGTTTTACCAAGTGTGTGCTTTCGTATCTCAAACCTAGTTATAAGAACTGTGATATTTAATGGAGTTGCATCATTCTGACTTTCAGGCGGCCGATTAGTAAAATACTTATTGCCATTTATTTATTAACCATTGTTTCCAAGGAAGTACACTATAAAACACTGTAGTTTTGATCCGAAACTTCTTGAATTATAAAATATGGAAGGCAACTTAACCTTCCACTTACGTGAAACTCGTATTCCACTCGCAAGTAATAACGAAGCTTCCTGTGTGCCGTGCCAGCCTCCTGTCGCTTCTAGGACTTCGGAAGTTGAAGTTGAGAACAAAATCGACGCGTGCTGCGGCTAAGGCTTCTCGCGCTGGGCAGTCCCTCTCCCTCTCCGGTATGGGAACCGTGAAATATCGCTGAGCGGACGCTTCTCGACGGAATCGCAGAGGCGAAGTGTTGCGCCGCCCACAGGCCACGTCAGGACACGCCCCCTCCGGTGCTGCGGCTTCCCCCGCGCTGCTCCCACGCGCAGTTTCTGCGAACGATCTCCAGCGTTGTATGACCGTGATGGAAGCTCAGTGATGCACTAAGTCAGTAAAAAGAAAGGTTCGCGAGAAAAAGCGACCGATGAAACTCTAATAGGAAATTACAAGAAAACATTGAGGAATATAGGATTCTCTTAGTTTCTTATTCAGATAGAAACAGCTTTAAACGAGAGGGAGAGGAAGTTAATTTAATGTAGACATATTTGTGTTGTCCTTTATAAAGCTGTAGCCCATATTGTGAATGCATTTAAAAATATATATTGAAATAAACAACCATTAATTATTATCATCACCATCACCGATTTCTGTGCCAAATCTCTAAGCTTTGGGGCCTTCATAGAGACAGCCACAGGAGGGAGAATTGCCTAATGTAAATGAACATCCCTGACATTCTAGGTTTAATATTTACAGAAATTTTGTCAAAGTAGACTCGAGTTGCTCTCATTACGTATCGCTCGACTTTCATTATGTTTAAGAATTGTTCGTATCTTCGAGAGTGATGCAGTTTAATGGCATGGAATCGTGTTTAATCAGATAAATGGATGTTAATGAAACGTAATTTTTCTAAAAATAATACTGATGTTAAAATTAGTGTTGACTATTTTGTTTTGTGAATGTTTCTGCATTCTATGTTATGGGTACACTCACATGTATTTTAAATTGAGGATTTTGCGTTGTAAATCTCACGTTCATTGTAATAAACAATATCCAATTGGAGAAAATTTGGGAAGTAGAGTCGTATTCGATCAATAAATTAATGTTTAGCAAAAAGGCAGATTTTTCAAATGCTGAATGAATTATTTCGTGGAAGTTGAAGCGTGTGGATGAGGTGGCCGGCGCATGTTCCAACTTCGCGAAATGGTGCGTGTGGTTGGCGTCGGCCGGTGCGGCTGTCGCGGGCGCCTCCCACATCCCCGTGTCGCGCACCGGAAATCTCCCGGCGCTTGAGGCGGGCGCGTTGCCGCCCTCGCTGGGCTTCGCCGCTAATTGAATTAGGGGGCGGCGCGGGGGGGGGGACGGGCGAACAGGCTGCAGCGCGAGGGGAGGGGGCTATTACAGGCACCTCGTAGCACTTACGTTGCATCCGGGTGTATACTCTTTACTTTCCCTAAAGAAATGCACCTTATATTGTATTGTTTCATAACGGAATGAATTAATGTTCTATGACTCTGGGGGGCCTTATGGTGATTTTCCCTCCCTCCCCCTGGTATGGAGCAGTTACAAACGGGTTTTCAGCTAAGTAAATGTTATGGAATAGTTGAAGGAGCTTTAAATGTCTTGCAATTGATAATAAATAATATTAAAATAATAATTTATTAGAAAAATCTGCAAAGAAATCCTGCAGGTACGAGATGAAACTTTACCCGATGAGCGACGAAGTGAGTGAGGATATTTTTCTGCAAAGAGGTTTTTACGAGCAATGTGCCTTTTTTAGAAAACCTAAGTTCATTGTCCAAAATTATACATTTAAATTTGAACCAATTCTGTACGGAGAGCACCGAGCCACTTTGAGGCAGGTATGTTGTTGGGCAGGAATGCAAAGACTTTTGTAAAAGTTATTCTTTCATTTCTGGTCGCAAATTCTTTTGTGTGGACATGCACGCCGTTGTTTCGTGAACTGTAGAAGAATGAAATATACATTTCTGGTAAAATAAATAAAAATACTTTTTGAAATGAGGGTTAAATGAGGACATAAAAAAAGCAATCTAAACATGTCAAACAAGGCAATGTTGCTCGACGACGTGCATATTAACACGCTACAATAAATCACACGCAAGTTTAGTTATTCTGTAAAATATTATATTCCATCGGTACAAACCGATACTTTAAATGAGGGATAGTGTGTTATTCTTTACATAATATTATGTAACATAATATCGATAGTAAATTAAATATTTTTCAACATTTCCAGGAAGTGTCAACACCTCTCATAAGTGTCGGGCAGTTGGTTACTTTGGACCACGTATTCAAATCTGATGGCATTTGGCAAAAGAATAGTAGTATCTGAATTGATAACTAAAATACTTAGGTTGTTTTTTAAATTAGGTCCGTTTGTGAAAGAGATTAACGCGCGATCGCCGTGGTGTGCATGCGATTCCAACATACTTTGCCCGTCTTTTGACGCCTTTCCCAGCCGTATGGTATGTCCATGGTGGACATATATTTCCACCATGATCAAGAATTCATTTTATAAAGATATACAGATTTTGCCCTTTTTATCACTCTTCGTGATGCCGATGCTCCTCCAGAGCCAGATCTCCGAAAAATGTAATAGAAAATCTAAAAAGGTCTCTTTTAGTAGATTGTGATGTATTTAATATATTGTGCTGCTCTTGAAATTCTAATTTGAAGAGCCGGCGACGCACTGTAGGGAGTTATACATGATGGTATCGTGCGTGGCAGCATAATCTGTCTACGGGTCGCACGCACGTTTACATTTTCCTTCTATCTTTATCTGGTATTTCTCATGTTTTCCTCTTAAATTCGTCTTGGATGCATTCGGGGGGGGGGAGAGGTCTGTATCCTGCAAAGGCTAATTTGACAGATATTTGCCGATGGAGTTTGATAAGCCGTAAAAAAAAAAGTTATCCTTTCTTATCGAATTATACAAAGGGAAGATTTAAACGAAACTCATATTATTTGGGAAATTCTATAAAGTCGATAAAACGTGTGATATTTGCATCGTAACTTGTTATTACCATACTCTAGTGGAACTCTGGGGGGGGGGATAAAAACTTGTAAGATATCATACGAAGATAAATGTTCGTGAATAAGTGTCTCCACTGGGAGGTGGTGAGGTTCTTTAGGACCACAAAATTAACGTGAATGGCGTACCCATTACCCCTGTTCTTTAACATTTTGAATTAAGCAAATACTTTTTATAAACACCTTATTTTTGTATTCCTTTGTTTCCCTGTTGAAGGGTCTGAATGTTTTTTCAAAGTTTTGAATGGCGATTATTGTACTGGTAATTCTAAAGGAAACGCAGAATGAATTCCAGAATGTTAAAAGGATTTCCAAACGGCTTTCAATCCAAAAGCGAGCCGGTAGAGAAAAGATTGTCACACAAGTGGAGAGAGGGTCACAGGTGAAAGACGTGGGATCGCGTTGACGCGGGTACGTGCGATACGAAGTTCACGATGTAGTTCCGTTTCTCTTTAATATATTTCCCCCTGGTTCAACTCTTTCAGCGTGCGCGCCCCCTTTTTCCCCCCTATTGTGTGCGATTTCCCGAAATTAACAGCAAATGAACTTTGAATGGCGACCACGTTCTCCAAAAGCGCATGCTGAATTGTCAGCGCTTTTTGCTTTGTTCCATTGACGCGATGCAATGCCAGAGGCAGGCGAGGTGACACGCGTGGCGGAGTAACTGGCGACGGGCGTGCGTGCGCGTGCGGGTGACCCGGCCAAAGGAGAACGTGGCGCTGGGTCGACGAGCTGTGGCGGGAAGGCCGTAGCTGGATTGTGCGCTACGCTAGTGACAGTGAGTGGCAGCCTGTTGCTGTTTGCGATCTTCCGCGGTAGTAGTGCGTGTTGGATTCGGAGCATTCGCTGTTTCTGATGGTTGCAAAGTGCTGTAGAACGACGTGTTTCGCTTTTCGAACGTTTGGTTGATGCTAAAAATTACGTTTGTATTACATTTCTTTAGAATATAAAGGATTGTCAATGGGGAAAATAGCTCAATAAACGTTGCGTGGGACATTGAATGTGGGAGAATACGCATCGTCCTTAATACTAAAATAAGATTTTAAAGTAGCGTTTCAGTAAGATGTGAATGCATGAAAGTTGACTGACGCAGAATCAGCGTTCTTGGCCACGTCTTCGATCTTTCGAATTGAAGCCCGCCCGCCGTACGGTTCAGGCGCTTGAAACGTAACGCCTTCGTCGTCGGCCGTTGTTTCATAAAGTCGTGACTGCGATTCCTTGCTCCCGCCGGAGCATGCCCTTACACAAGCGGCGCGCGTCAAAGGCCGGGCAAGGCGCAACGCCGTCGTCGTCGTCGGCGGCGGCGGTGGCGTCTCGCTTGTGTTGGCGTGGACGGGGAAGAGGACGGCCGCGTCGCTAACAGGCTGGCAGTGGCGCCGGCACGCGGGGAAGCGCCGCCGCTAACGAGCCAGGGAAACGGCGCGGCGCGGCGCAAGCGCTTGCGTAACACGCGGGAGGTGCGGCCCGGCCCGGCCCAGCCCGACCCGCTATTGCTCTTCGCCATGGAACCCGCCCTTGGGCGACTCCGAGCGCTTGTGTAAGCGGCGGCCGCCAGGGGTCGCCGGGGCTCGGCCATGGTTGCACTTTTTTTTCGAAATGCTCACTATGTAGTTCATGTTCTTATTTCGAATCGAGAATTCAAGGTACTTCTCGTCGCAGTTTACATCTCGAACGGTTAAAAATGGAAATTCAATTTATTTTGCGCTTAAAAAAGAAGAAATAGTCTGATAATTATTTCATTTCATAGAAGAAATATTATGATAATTATTCGCCCTATTTTACTATAAATCTCTCCTTTTTTTGACCATCTTTGTTTTGGTTTCCTCTTGAGCCTCCTCCTCCTCTCTTTTCTACTCCTTTTTCCGAATACTTCTGTCGTCCCTACATATTTGTGTGGGAATGTAAAAATGTTTCTGTTAATAAATCTGTAATGTGTAACCAAACAGGAAATATTGTACTATCTTTGCTTTTGGAAAGGAAATAACTCTGTTAAACCAGATCTATAGTTTGCCAGTTCATCACAAATCATATCCTCAGAGGATTCATTGTCAAGTCCACGCCCAGGACTGCGTCGCGGTTGCCCGGTTTCAAACAAGAAAGTTGGAAAATAAGAATTAAAGTCTCCTCACTGGTTTTAAACTTGCTGACTGTGGGACTTATGCTGCCTAGTGGTGACGATTACAACAAAGATAATTTATTTTCCCATGTTTTGTTAAAAAAGCGCGTTAAGCGAGTTCGTGCTAACGATGGTTTACTGTAACATGAACCAGGACTTACTTGGTTCACACGTTCAGGTGCTAGAATGTCGATTGATCATTCTCGAGTATCCGACTAAGTAAACCCTCCTTAGCACGGACTCTCTTAACTAGAATTTCGCCGTTACACGAAAAAAAACTTCAGCCCCGGCAAGGGATTATGGTAATATGAACATTTATAATACTTGGATAACACGAATTTTTAGAACACGAACTTCGATAATTTCGGTCTCTAAGAATTCCTGTTAATGAAGGTTTACTATTTTTCAATAATCAAGTGGCTACTTCTTCTCCAAAATTGGAGTTTGCAAAGAAAAAAAAACATTAAAAATTGGCCATTTTAAGTCAAGGTATTAGTAAGATGTAAGCTAATCGCCCATTGATGTTCATGAATCGAATTTAGTACTGTAGCCGAAGCAGTTCCAGAATACAAAGGAAATGTTCTTTACTGTGGCCACTGCTGGTTCTTTTACCCAAGTGTTTATTGCTGATCGTTGTGGGATTTGAGCTTGGAAATGAAGTTTGGGATGAAACTTATTCATAAGCATTTCAAAGTTGATAATAATAATAATAATAATAATGTGCTAATATGCTGACATTCATTAAAGTTTTATTAATATAGTAAGTGTATTTTAATAAAATATTACGTGTCCGGTACGAAATGATACTAACTTACGCGGATTTTTCTGGTTTAAAACGCGTCACTTTTAGTGAGAGTTATTTCCGTGTTAACTCGCTCTTTATAGGTAGCTATAATCGACTAAACATTACAAGAGAGGGGTCCCAGAAAAAAAGGTTATAATAGTACTGTTCACTATAATTCATGTCCATTATTTCCTGAAATAATTTCTCGTGACATTTTAAAAACACTGCGCTTGTAAAACTAATCGATTAAAGTGTTTTCAGGTAACAATGATACTATCTGTGGGAAATCGACGGGAGAGCTTTTCCAACTCGAGAGAACAATTCGAAAAAATCCCATGCGTCACTCTGAAGATCATCCATCTCTTTTTCACTGTGGGAAACGTAAATTTCATATAAATTAATTTTCCCTTCACCCATGCCACGCCGCCCGGAACGAGCAGGCCCGGCGTGGCTGTAGCTGTCCTGTTTTTATGCGCGCTGTGTGCACAACACCTCTCAGGAAAACTCGCTCTGTTTGCGGACGCCGCACGCGAACGCTCTCATCCGCGCCCGCACCCCTCCCCTCTAGTCGCAGTCCTCGCCCGGCCCACGGCACCCCGTCGCATAGCCTCCACCCACGCCCTCGCCTCCCCCGTCGCCTAGCCTCCACCCACGCCCACGGCACCCCGGCGCCTAGCCTGCACCCACGCTCACGGCACCCCTTCGCATAGCCTCCACCCACACCCACGCCACCCCGGCGCCTAGCCTCCACCCACGCCCACGGCACCCGTCTCCGAGCCTCCACCCACGCCCACGGCACTCGTCGCATAGCCTCCACCCACGCCCACGGCACCCCGGCGCCTAGCCTGCACCCACGCCCACGGCACCCCTTCGCATAGCCTCCACCCACACCCACGCCACCCCGGCGCCTAGCCTCCACCCACGCCCACGGCACCCGTCTCCGAGCCTCCACCACGCCCACGGCACTCGTCGCATAGCCTCCACCCACGCCCACGGCACCCCGGCGCCTAGCCTGCACCCACGCCCACGGCACCCCTTCGCATAGCCTCCACCCACACCCACGCCACCCCGGCGCCTAGCCCCCACCCACGCCCACGGCACCCGTCTCCGAGCCTCCACCCACGCCCACGGCACTCGTCGCCTAGCCTCCACCCACGCCCACGGCACCCCGTCGCATAGCCTCCACCCACGCCCACGGCACCCCGGCGCCTAGCCTCCACCCACGCCCACGGCACCCGTCTCCGAGCCTCCACCCACGCCCACGGCACTCGTCGCCTAGCCTCCACCCACGCCCACGGCACCCCGTCGCATAGCCTCCACCCACGCCCACGGCACCCCGGCGCCTAGCCTGCACCCACGCCCACGGCACCCCTTCGCATAGCCTCCACCCACGCCCACGGCACCCCGGCGCCTAGCCTCCATCCACGCCCACGGCACCCGTCTCCGAGCCTCCACCCACGCCCACGGCACTCGTCGCCTAGCCTCCACCCACGCTCACGGCACCCCGTCGCATAGCCTCCACCCACGCCCACGGCACCCCGGCGCCTAGCCTCCACCTACGCCCACGGCATACAGAGGGCTAAATGGCCAATCTAATCGGAACTAGACCCCCCTCACTAACATTTTAATATCGACTTTTTGTGTTAGTAAATTTGATCATCGATGTTAGTAGAATGATATTTGAGAGTTGGTTTATTTTTTCGGCTCACGTTTGCAACGCTGGGGAAATGGATTACTTATCATGTCTTGAAGGAAACGCTGCGTGAGGCAGTCGCTCTGCAGCCACTCGAAGAATCAAACGCGCTCAGATCTCAATGAAAGGCGAATGCGAAACTCTGCTATATGAAATATGTTCAGTGAAATATGTACTTTTCAACAGTAGTTATATAATTTCAATTCTTTGCTTTTCTCTTCGTAAAATAAGGTGTAAAGTAGGCGTTGCGCGAGACCTAAATTTTTCATTTTCCTGACTTTCAAGTAGATTTTCAACAATGTAAATTAACTTGCATTACAGTAAAACATATGTCACTAAATAGCTTCGTGTCTGTACTTTATGATGCACTAAGTTTCACGTCCAGATGAGGATATTATGTTTTATTTCATACGATGGCGCGCATCCAGTAGTCACCTACCGTAATCTGTTTCCCGTTTCGCGCGAGAGAGGGGGACATGAAAGCAGAGCTAATGTCTTTTGTAAAGAATAGATTAGGTTTTCAAGAGTGCGAAAAAACAATGGAGAAATGCCTTAAAGATGCTGTAAGAGTATTTTATATCATTTTTTAAGTAGGTGGAGAAAATGCGACCACGTCGAGCATCATTTCATTAAAATGTATTCTGGGTGGCTAGATGCTGTAATTCAGTTTCCGGAAGTGGTATACAGGGCAATAACACCTAAAATGATTGAAGCTACGCAATCTACTTGTTCAGGTGCAAGCCGGCCGAGGTAAAGTTTTAATGAGTGTTCTGGGGAGGGTAAAGAAACCGCATCGAAACATTACTTACGTCGCACTCGAAGGAAGAAATTGTGTACGCAGCGAGGCAATCACTGCATACATCGGGTAAAAGAGATGCGGCCAACATGTTCCAGGAGATGACTACAACTGGTCGCATTATCAGAGGACTGACTCTTATCAATTGTTGGATTCTTGTTGGCCAATTGTAATGTTGTAATGTCAAATTGTCAGTGGAAATGGTGTGAGTCAACCAAAGCAATGAAAGATATAAGAACATTAAATTTATGTAGCAATGAAATTGTTTAAGGGGTCAACATGGGTAGTGTGTAAAAGGCACGTATAGACAAACAGTGGGTTAGAAAAGGGTTAATCTGCAATAAAACTTTATGATTGGTGTCTTTTATGTGAAACATAAACGTCATAAACTGAAGAAGAAGGAGAAGAAGTAGAAAAAACATTTCTTATCAATTGTGAAAAATTAAATAAATCTTTTAGAAATTGTGCAATATAAAATAAAAGATTAATAAATTCATTTATGTTTTGATTTAGTTATTGAGAATAAATATATTTGCGTTCGAAGAAGTCATAATATTTTTAAAGTTTTTTCGAACACAATTCATTAATAATAATAATTTGTATTCATTAGTAATTATAATCATTAATGAGTAAAACTGAAGTATATTTAATGTGTATTAATTTCACAACCTTAACAACCGTTTACATTCCCTAGAATCACTTAAAACAAAAGATTTAAGGCTAGTTCCGTCTAGAATAGCCATTTAGCCCACTGTGCGGCACCCCGGTGCCTAGCCTCCACCCACGCCCGCACCTGTACCCACGTGTGCGCCCAGGTCTACGCCCGTTCTCCTTCCCGTCCCTTAGCCCCTAGCCCACGCCCATGCCCTGTGCCCTTGCTCGCGCCCACGTCCCCCTCTCCCTGGCCCTAGCCACGGGTGTGACCATGCCCATGCCCACATTCTGCGCCCCAGCCCGCGATTCTGCTGTCACCACTGCTCCTAGACTTGTCCGCGGCCACGCCTGCGCTGCACGCGCCTCTCAGACGCAGTCGCCCCCGCGCCGTGTTTCGCTGAGCAACACCAATGCAAGGTGCAGAATTGTCATTTGAATATGAAATAGAGCGCCCTGGATAAGGAAATGAAATTTGCGGCAGGGTCGGCATCTCAGTCTTCGACATGGCGTCTGCAGAGAGCATTCCCATAACCTAATCGCGAAGGTTTAATAGTACGTTTTACGCAGGTTTCTCATTCGACGTCTTATTACTTCAATGTCACCACATTGGGATTACATGGGTACCTTGCTGCGAATTGTGAGAGTCAAAAGTTGACTCTCTATAGTTCCATGGGGTCGTTGTGTTCCCTCCGCAAAACTTTCCAATACGTACTCGGTTCCGGACGTCCCAGCCTTCTCCCCGCGTGTAATTTTGCGACACGTTGCGTTTTGAGAGGGAAGCTCTCAGGGGTGAGGCTGGTGAATGGCCGGTTGAAAGCGATTCGTGGCAGTATCGCTCAACCATCCGTTTGGTTTAGAATGGAGGAAAGTACCAAGCAAAGCAGATCCTCTGGAATTCCCCATCGAATAGTGACTTTTTCCCCAGATATTTAGCCAGTCGCGAACACCGCCATCTCTTCTCCACCGCCATTCCTTCTCCATCACCATCCCTTCTCCACCGCCATCCCAACGCCCCCGTCGCCGACATCGCCGCCACTGCCATCGCTATCACCACTGGCACCGCCACGTCTACTACCACCACGGCTTCTTGGCATGTTTGCACTAGGTCGCCCTTTACTGCGCCCTCTTCTGCCTTTTGGTTCTTGCATAGCATTCGTCGTAACTACGTTAGGTCCAGCACCTGGTACCGTCTTATTCCTGTTTCCATATCTCACTACTGACCTGACAATTACGTTTAGTTTACAGGCATGTCCGTTGAGGAGGGAAGGGATTGGAAAAGAGGCCCTCTCGGTGCACTACGCGACATAGGCGCCACAGTGGTCGTGCCTCGACCGATAGGCGACCGGGCTCATTCGCGCGGGTAGAAAGACCGTGCTGTTTCTCGAGAGGCTTGGCGGGCGCGCGCGCCCAGTCGCCGCGCCGCCGCCGCCGCCGTTTCCTCACTGTTTTCCCGGGCGCTCAAACCCACCGCCTCCCCCGCCCCCACCCCGCCCACTCCTCCGCTCCCAGTCCTCTCCCCGCCTCCGCCCCTCTTCCCCGCCCCTCACCCCCTCCCCGCCCCTCTCCCCCGCCCCTCTCCCCAGCCCCATCCCACCGCCCCACCGCTCTCCCCCCGCCCCGCCCACTCCTCCGCTCCCAGCCCTCTCCACCGCCCCCAACCCTCTCCCCCGCCCCGCCCCTCTCCCTCGCCCCGCCCCTCTCCCTCGCCCCGCCTCTCTCCCCCGCCCTGCCCCTCTCCCCCGCCCTTCTCGCCCTCACCCCGTCTCTGCCCCCGCGTGCGTTTGCCAGCCGCCGCGCCCCTCGTGATTGGCAGGTGCCCGCGGGGGCGCCGTATCGATGGAGAGATCCCGTAGGGAGTCGATGGCGAAGTGGCGGAACGCTTTATCGGGTTAGGGAATTTTTAATTCCTGTTCCACGTAATTAACTTCCGCTGAACTGTGGCGGTGTCTGTTGTTTTTATCGTGCAAACGCTTCGTGCTACGTAAATTTGCATCGCAAAATTGATTTCGCTCGTAATGAAGTGCGTAGGACGTGCCGGCGTGTGCAATGATTTTATCGGTACCGGTCCTTTTTGTTTGTATTTTATCGCTCGGCGAGAAACTTCTCTCTAATACCCATTGATCTGCGCGTGAGTTTCATTGTTCAATTGTAGGTGCTAATTGTTTTTTATTTGATAGTGGATGTGTCAGAATGTTGATTGAACAAAATACACGATACTAGCAACTTGTAAATATTATACTTCCAATTAATGTTTTATGGTAATGACGGAGATGGTCTGTAATGGATATGTAATTTGTATTTGGAGTAGTTATATTTGAATGTCACTTTTATAACAATTTTGTTCGTAATTTATGGAATATAATCATTGAATAAAATCGTAGGAGACATATCGCCCTAGAATATAATTTTACATTTCAAGCCTATACAATTGGAGAAAAAAATATTAATTCCTAAGGATTGGGTTCAAAGATGGAAGTCTGAATCCAAGAACGTGATCTTGATTAGTGGCTTGAAAATTTACATCTTTATCGTTTCCTCGTAATTTTAGGTAGTGATTTCTTTCTTCGATGGCCCGGCTGGGCTGTGGATTTCTTCGTAAGGTGCGAGAAGAGAAGTCAAGCACCTTGGTGAATTGCAAGGCGCAAGACTACGTTCCGTTGCGAATCTACAGCAGTGCCCTGCAGCATGCAGGAAATGGCGTTGCAGAATCCCTCCTCTCTGTCTCTCTCTCTCCGCGCTTCCCAGGGCCTGGCCTCGCGTTGCCTACACCAACCCACGGCGGCGCATCCGCGGGCGCTGCTGTCATTACGCGCGACCTGCGCCTCTTGCGCGGTTACCGCCACGCACAACCTCTCATTACAGCGTTGCCACTCCGTTCTGCGCGGGCTGCTTGCGCCTGCAGCAGGCCCGGCACGGCCCGGCCGCCTGACCGTCGCCCCCACACCCATGCCCTCCCTCCCTCTACCCCCTCTCACTTTCTCGCTCTTTCTGTCTGTCTGTCTGTCTCTCTCTCTCTCTCCTCCGCTCAGCCGCTCCTTTCCTTCACCTCACAGTTTCGAAATCCTCCAGGCCGGTGTTCGTACCTTCCGTCTGCGCCGTCCCTTTCTCCCACCATCTCTTCCCCATCGTATCCTCGAGAAGGTAACACTCGCCCGGCGTTCGGCTGCCCTGTCTCTACGTACGCCGAGGCGAGGGATAACGCCGTGGTGGGCTGGCGCTCCTCAGCGGGGCCGGGGGGCGGGGCTGCTCCGATAGCATCTCTCATTACCTCGCGGAGTACTGACTTCCTGTGCGTAATCTTCCGCCGCCGTCTGGGCGTCCGTGCGTCAACTGTCGGCCGTCTAGCGCGCCTCTCCCAAGTTTCGCGCGGGCGGGGAGAGGGAGGCAGGCAGGCAGGCGTGCGCCGCGACCCCACGCTACGCACCTCCTTCGTTGCGACGGCGGCGGCAGCGGCGGAGTGAGAAGTTCGTGTTGTGACGTGTTACCTGCCTCTAACGAAGTCTAATTTGTAAAGGGAAGTGCTTAATTATCACGCTCCCGCGCCCGCTCCCCGCCCTCCCCATGCGCCGCGGCGGGACGGCCGTCGCGGAGTGTTGTTGCTGCCGGCGGCTGGTGCCACAGCGGGGGGCCGAGCTCTCCTTCTCTGCCCGGCCACCGCCGCTGCCTTCTCATACGTTCGTCGGTCTGCGAACCTGTCTGCTGCGTCTTTCGGGGTGTACAAATGACGCGTTCAGAGAAAAAGACGGGACCGTATTTTCAAAAAATGAGTGCAATATTTGCCTATGGCGAATTGCTTTTTGTAAATTTCAGTGTTAAATTTGAAAAATGTTATATACTTTTTATACACGTGTCTTAGAATAAATATTCCGAACCTGTGGAGCACGTGGAGGGGGGATGACGAATTAATGAAGAATTTTTTCCAGTGAACGTGTGATAGAGTACTAGTCGATAAAGTTCCTCGTGTGATATTTGCCCCTGATTGTTACGCAACTCCTCACGCACCGATGATCGGCAGTCAGAGGAAATCTCTTTCAATGGGTCAGAACGTGATCTGCCGAATACTAGTGCATCAAGAGTTGCCTATCAATCAAGAGCAACGTTACGTACGTAACTTCGTTCTACGAGTTTCCCCACCGTACATCTGGCAAAATAGTTATTATCCGTATCCCTTTCCATCCCCTAAACGTTTGTATTTATCGAGTCATTCTGCATTGATCTCTACCAGTACTTGGGGCTAATGACGATTCTGAATGCTTCTCATTTTCAATTAGCTTCGAAGCTCCCAACTTAGTGATGAAATCATCAGTGTCATTCAATCTTTTTTTCGTTCGTTATTGTAAGTAATGTAAAGAATATTATCATCTCCCGCAACGCCAGCTGTGTCATACTATTGTGACTTGTACAGTGACACCGCCTGCATGAATTTGTTGTACGCCAATCTAATGAATGTAATTAAAACTAATGGTGCTACAGAATGGCTCAGACTTTCTCGAACTAGTTAGTTTTCTAATTTTTTTCGTGTGGCCTAGCTTTTCTGTCTTGCCACATATTTGTACTTTTGCCAGTTGCCATTTACCGCCGTTCAAAGTACTTTTTTCCCTCAATTTTTCGGTTTACAATAGAAAAACCGAAATATTACTTTAAGAATATTAAAGAAGAGTAAAATCTTGTCCTAAATGGCAATTTTCATTGAGCCGATCTTAAGAAAAAGGCGTGTAAGCGCTACTGTAAATGCGAAATTTGAAGCTCTTTTGCACAGTCGAAAAACTTGATTGGAAGTCATTCGAAGCACTGCTGTCTTTTCTTTCCTCTCACTCTGTCTTCTTCGCCATCCCCACACCTTCGATTCCCCTATTCCGCTGTCCCATCCACTCATCTCCTACTATCCTCTGCCCGGTGAGTCGGCGTCTCTCGAGCGTCACCGGCTGCCTCCACCGCCGCGCCGCCCCGCGCCGCCCCGCGCCGCCCCGCGCCGCCCCGCGCCGCCCCGCGCCGCCCCGCGCCGCCCCGCGCCGCCCCGCGCCGCCCCGCGCCGCCCCGCGCCGCCCCGCGCCGCCCCGCGCCGCCCCGCGCCGCCCCGCGCCGCCCCGCGCCGCCCCGCGGTTCCTCTTGTTGACGCGTCGTGGCGCACGCTTTAGCGCGTCTCGTGCCGGTCACCGCAGCCACAACAGCCACGGGCGGCAGCGATTCACGGCGCCTTGCGTGAGGCACAAGTCAACACGCTTCGGCTCACGTAACACCGCTTGACACGTGGGGCCTTGGACCTAACTGACAGCACATTTCGGCGCGAGCCATTCACACTCCCAGGTTGCTCGCGTTATCTCGGCGACACGGTAGCTTTGTTCACAGGGAAGTATTGGAGTTCTGTTGTTATTCTTGTAAGGGAGCGCTCTTGACATCGTCTCGCACGTTTTAACCCCGTACAAGATGCATGCTTATGCTAGGAAGTTTGGCAAACAAAATTTAAAGGAGATTACGAACGTACAAAGTTTTTTGAAGCAAAAATGTGTCTATTTTTGGATCATTTGGTACTTCGATGCCCTACATCACTAGTACTTTTACTGTCAAACATTTTGCTTGATTTACACTAGTTTAAAAGAAAGAAACTTATGTGAAACACCAATGAAATTAACTAACTGAAACTAATTTGGCGGCGCAGTATACAAAATAAGCAAAAGGTGGCGTTGCAGCTCTAACTCGAAAAAAGGTTTTTGTGACAACCATTATATCAGTCAAAAAAGAATTAGAACACGTTTTCTTACCAATATATTTATCATGTGTTGCAATTTATATAATACATACACTCGTATATGGGCTAAGTAAAAATTAAAAATATATTAACACATCCTAAATCAGTAAAATGTTATCACTTGTATGTGATGTCAGAAACCAGTAAGTATCCTTCAGAACCCAACCAATAGTAGTCGCAATTACTAGCGGATCACAGTGTCCTTGATATCGGGCTTCGAAAGACCTGATGCCCTTCCGAAATGTTTTTCCTAGTCCGCTGCTAACTAGAGCTAAGATTTCCCTGTAATAAATCCAATTCAGAATTCAAGAAATACAGTTTTAGTAATATGCGACACCCTACAGTTTGAAAGAACTAAAGATTCTCTGTTATTAGATTTTGTAGTTTAAGTACTTCGTTATCTAAAAATCCTTTATCAGCTTAACAAACGATTTCCAAACTGGTAACTTCATTTGATTAAGCTTTTCTTTAAAGTCAATTTTGTAAATCATTTTTCTAACGCGAGGTCTAATAAAATACCTTCTTTAAATTAGGTTTCATCCTAAAGTGGAAAGCCTCTAGATTTGCAGTTCCCTCATTACACCATCTTCATTGAAATACTCTTCGATTTTTGTAACGTGGCGTTTCAAGGTCACTCAAGAAAAAAGGGAGCAGGTGACGTAGTAGCTCCCTATTGGAGACTGCCTTCCCTCTAATTTTTTTTCGTGCGTGACCTTGAGACGCCACTTGAAAAATGTAAGTATAAACATGGCGATGATATCTGATTAAACGTCAACGGACTGTATATTCAAATCGAAGTGTTTGTACAAAAATTACCTTCCACTCTCTAAATTCCTGAATAAATCGCATTTCGTTTTCTGAAGGATGTAATGCTAGTTACTTGTGTCAGGAGATAGAACTCTTGCAATCTAGAGCTGAGACGTCCAGTCTTTTGTTTCGATAGCCCTTACCTAACGTCATCAAAATTATTGGTAGATAATAGTCACAATACTGAGATACTAAATAGCATAAATCATGAATAGTGTTCTTTCATGTAGTGAATAAAGAGTCACGTTTCAACTTACATTTGGAGTCCGGCTTTATCTTGATTAACTTTTAACCATAATACAATCAGTAACGTTTTCCGCGTGCTTTTATTTTTACATGTATTGTAAAAATCTAACATTTTACGTACTTTACGCGTTACGTTTTTCGTGTATTGAGTTAAACATGTAGCTTGAGATTTTAGCATTAATCGTCCCAAAATGTATGGAGTATTTGGAAGGTCTGCGCTGAAAACGCCCCATTTTCAGTATAAAAATAACTGTAAATATTGTAGCGGTACGCTATTTTTAATATTTTTTAAATTTCACAAATAACTGTCGATGTGAGGCGTCCACCTCCCGCCGCCGCCAGCCGGGTCGGCGCGCCCCCTCCGCTAATGGAAGGGATGACAGCACGCGCCCCTCTAAAAGTTTATGGCCATCGTCCGCGAGTCGACCCTCATCCCGTCACGCACCCGGGCGCCGAAGAAGAGATTAGAGACGTGTGCTGATCCCGCCGTTCCGGGTATCATGCGCACTAAGTACCTAGGCCGTCCTTCGCAGCTTTCTCCGGGGGTCCCAACGGACATTCCCGCGTACCCTTTACTGACCTACTTCCGAAGTCAGACGGATGAGCGTTTTCCAGACAGAGATAGGGCTACGGAAAATTCCTAGAATCACCGGACCTGATTGGCCGAGGACAAAATTACGGCGTAGTAGCACTTAGCCAATCAGGGGCAAAATTCCGTGGGGTGGGAGCGATTTTGGGGCACTTTTGAATTTTCGGGGTGGCGGAACGAGGAGACCTCCACGCTAGCGGCGTAGGGGAGAAGATCACTTCTTCTTGTTCGATTGAGCTGGGGGGGGCGAGCGCCGCGGAGTAAGTGATAGCTCCGGCGCCGCGTTCGAGGGAGAATCATTATTTTGGGGACTTAGTTCGTGGACACTGAGCTCTGCCGTGGGCAGTGACCGGTGACTAGTTTTCTCCGAGATTCGTGATCGTGAAAACTCCAGAGAACTTTCCGTAAGAACTGCTGATTTGTGTGAACGGAATTCGCGATCATTCACGATCCGGGCCAGCTGACCGTCGCCGCCGCCGCCGTCACCGCCGCAGCCGCTGTCGCCGCCGCCGCTCCTTTGGTAGCTATTGTGGAAGGACGTTTCTCGGCCTGGCAGGGCCATCTCAGCCGCCGACCCAGACGGAGAGAACCCGACGCTGCCGCCGCCGCCGACGCCGAGGGCCGCCTACACGCCGCCCCATTCAGGCATAAACTTCGGTCAACGACCGCCAAAGAACTATTGTGCATTGCTGTGCCGCGCTTAGGCACTTGTTTCCTCATTATTGTCAGCCAGAAGGCGAATGGCCTAGAGTTTGTTGGGGCCTGTAAAGGAATTTGATTGTAATTCTCGTTCTTTCTCTCTTTTTTTTTAGATTTAAGTTTTATCTCATTTTTCTTTCGTTTCTAACTGAGCTCATCAGGTAGGGCCTTTCTTAACTCTTTGAATCACTGTAACTTCCCCGGCCTATTATTAGGCGGGAATAAACCTTTTATTTGCTTTACCAACCACTGAATTGTTTCTGTAGTTAGCAAACGCCTTACGACTCCTTCCATCCGAGTTAGATTCTAAGCAGGTGACAAAGTTGGCCGACTGAGCTAGGCCCGGGCCGCCCTCGTTGACTTCGGCGCACACCCACGCCGCGGAGCTCGACGCTGTGGTTGACAATCGACGCCACCGTGTGGCTCGATAACGAACCTAGGGTGTGACAATATACTCAGTCACTTTTAGCACAGAAGATAATATTACTGGAGCAGGTGCTAGGAATAACCACGCATATCGGTACCTGTTTGATACAGTGTTTAGATACAATCAGAATACTCTATCCTCAAATATACAGAGTTCCCGAAGGTGACTTTGTAAAAATTAAAAAAATTGGACTTGTTGGAACTTTGTGCGCAAATGTTTAAATCTCAATCAACATTGGTATCTAACTGAAATTATCATTTTGTCTTTGTTACCAAACCACTCTCGACCAATGTTATTAGATCACGTCACATCCACTTTTATTGACTTAAGAAAAACTATCCCCCAGCATTTATTCCCTCCACCGTTTAAGATGCTGTTAAGATTGCGCTGCAATTTAAGATGCTTTTGGTGATTCTCATAGAGTACTCCTTTTTTGTTTCTAAAAGTCAGGGAGAGCGTGCTTGAGTCGCGGGATTTCGCAAATTCGCACAGAATCCGATTTGTACGATGCGATAAAATTTCGTTAAGTTGCAGCTGTGTTGTTGCATTAGTTTACATTACTTCAAATAACGTCGTTATAATCTCCCTGTGTTTGGAAAGAAGTGATATTACTGAGTTCGGGGAAAGAGAGATCAAACTCAAATTAATACACTTTTTTAAAATTTATTTCAAAGCACTTATGGGAACCCTATTTCAGTCAAATTTAGTACTAGTCTATTTTAGTCAGGAAAATCAAGTTGTTCTTCATAGACATTTGAGGCGATTCTTATAAGCATGCACACGCGCGTATGAGTATATTTCGGTTAAAACTGATAAATTTTATCTGGGTATTGCAGGTCTAACACTTGGTATTGACTTAACTACCCTTGAAACTAATCAGCTTGTAGAGATTGAGTAGTGCCTGCGTCATCTAATAGTTGATTATTAGTTTTACAGTGTACCGTTTTTCAACTCGATTTTTATTTACATTCCAGACCAAAAATTGCTTTTGTACCTAACTTTCTTCTTGGGTACATTTCTTTATCTGTCACACATTTATTCAAATAAAGACGCCAGTGGAAGCGTCCCTCTGCGGGCAAGTCTGAAAGCGACATGGACTTTGAAATAACATGAACATCACTTGGGAGCAGCGTTTGTGATGAAAACCCAACGGAAGGAATTCCGGGTATCATCGCGCAGCTGCTGTATCTCCCTGCGGATACCTCTGCTGGCACTGCCCGCCGGGGCTTCCCGCTGCGTGCTTTCCGGGTTCTCATCAGACTGCTGTCTGGCGTTCGTTAACAGCGCAGTGATTTTGCAACGGTAGTCGTGTTTTCGTTTCTGAATTGCCTTATTTACATTGCCACACAGAAACATAGCATGGAAGGTTGTGGTGCTTTTCTGGAGTATGGATAGTTTGTGTTTCATTCTAGTTATTGCGTTCACGATTTTGTTTTTTGATTACCTTATAGAATGAAATGTTTTAATAACAATAACAACACTAAGTAATTAGAAATGAACAATGAATTTCACTAAAGATTGCGAACGATTTTACCCTTTATTAAGGAATTTTCGTAATGGAAGGGCATAAAAATGCGTTCTTTGGGAGCGCAAGGACACAGGAGGGGTAAAAATTCGTTAATTTAACATTTCATTGCATGTGATAGTAAACAAACTACTCATCAGTATGTTCACTTGCAATCGGATCCGTGCGTTACGCTGCATTACATATTCTCATCGTGCTTCCACTCTCAAACGATGGCCGAGATCCTTCAAGCCCTCTGCTTCCTCCGAAGAAGCTCGAGGTGTGTCCGAGTCCGTAATCTACAAGTGACAAAACATTTTGGGACCTATTGCGTGTTTTGGAGGTTTGGCCTTTGTGTACTCTTCGCTACTTAGCGCGGGTTGTCAGAACGAGCAGTATTTAGAAATCTGTGTAACACTTACTGCTGTGTGATATTCTGCTCAATTTTATTTCAGACAGTTCAAAGCCTGGGTCTAAATTGAATGACAGTATGAAACCATTCAGTTTTCAAACAATACTTCAAAAATTGCGAATGTTAGCTGGTGTCCAACTAATTACTGAAAAATAGCCATTGCATTGTGGACATTCTTATTATGAATGAGAAGTGTACTACAAGAACACAAAGTCATATACATTATTGATATAACAGTAAGTATTCTCATATATCGGGAAAGTCGAAGGTTGATTATCGTCTTCAAATGTCCGAATTCTCCACAAAATACGATCTCGAGATAAGTAACTGCATTGAAGTCTCCGTTTGGAATTGTCCCTCTACACCTGCAGTACTCTATCCTGTAGTACATACATGAACATTAATTGCTTTTAATTATTTGGTTCATTTGGCATTAATAATAACTTTTTTCTTTCTTAATGCAATGCTCTATCCTGTTTCACAGCCTTTAGTGTATTTGTTCTGGTGTCATCTTTTAACTGTTAAAAATCTTTGGATTAACTTGCAATATTTACATGTCATGTTTGTGTACATGTTTACTACCAAAGTTCACTCTTATGTCAGTGTAATCGTAATTGCTTATGAAGTTTGAAACTGTTCCTAAGTATTACTAAAAAAAGCCTGAGATTGATGATAAATTCACGGCCCACACGGCCGTTCGTGAATTTATCTGAGAATTTCAGATTAGCGAGAGAGATTTTGTAACTAATTGCACATGTTACATTTTTTATTACGTACGTTACGAATATTTGAGGTATGTGCTCCCCCAGAATAGTCCAGCAATAATTGGCTTAGATAAATGTTGAAGAAAAAACAAACTACACAAGAAAGTAACTCGGCTCTATACGACCGTGGCTAGTCCGAAGAGCTGTAACTGTACCACTGTGTCTTCAACTGGCCGGAGTTCTCCGACCTTGAGATTTGCGAGTGTGTAGTTCGTTCAAAGGCAATCCCTATGCTTCGGAATATGGTAGCTCCTTCACCCCGAGTTTCGCATGTCGGTTACTTCTCGTCTTATTACTCGTGTGATTTCTGCGATACAAAATTCAATACATTTTTGCCGATAAACTTCAGAGATTGTTTGGTCTTCATTGTTTGGTCAACTAGCACCCGAATGAAATAATCAAGGCCGTGGCCAACTTGGCGCGTTCCCTTCTTGTTGCACGCGTGTGGCCAATGCCAGCAGTGTCGCGGTGGCGTGGGTGAGTGGGAGGTGGGGGGGGTGTGGCAGCTTATTAGAAAAATGGCGTCGTGGGCGCACTTCCAGTGATTAGCGGCGGAGGCAGAACGCCAGACCCCCAGCGCCTTCGACGCGGCCCTAAATTGGGTAATCGATCCCCCTAACCCGCAGAGGGGGCGGGGGCGGGCGGGCGTGACGTCCTGTGGGTTTTTAACGCGATTAGCACTCCTTATCAGATACAAGTTGTTCTTAAGCACCTCGCAAGTTGAGTAAACGATTAATGGAAATTGTTTGAGAAACTCGCGTTCGATTTCCCAGATGGCCACGTATGGATGCAGGAAGTATCATTTAGCAACATGATACGTGATCTCAGCTTGGTTCTTTTTGCTTAATTCATGGAGAATTTCTTTTTTTAAATGAACTTCGAACACTACAAGTCTTTATGTGGGAGATCGAAGGAACCAAGAAATATATCAAACCACTTATCTGAGACCTAAGAGACAAGAAATGAATTTTCCTATAAGTAAAGAGAATATTCGTTGTATTGGTTTTAATACTGTAACGAGAACTGTAAATGTAATTAGTCTTTATCACAGTGATTTTACAAATTTTACCGGCAGGACACTTCATTTGAGCCGTACTTGGCTAATGGAAATACCAGTGAATAAAAATATCAATAAGAAATATCTAATTCACATGGAAACAAAAATGTAATATGTGGGTAAAGTTTTCCGTTGAGTGGTTGTTTTTCGCAGTTCAATGTGTGTTTGTTATGTGATTTATTCGACAAATCTTTTATCACGATGTGCCCGGTATAAGAATCTGCACTAAAATTGTTGTTATTAAAATTGCAATATTTTACTAGGCGAAGAAACATTTGGAATGAATGCCGTCTATCACTGACCATTGATGTATCCCTCACTGATTTTCGTCTGCGCCCCTAATTATTACAAGTTTTTATCTGAAGCAAAGGAAATGTTAAGGGTCCCTTCACACATCGCCACTGCAGCGCGCTCCCGAACGCCGGGGCTGGTAACAAAACATTGGTTTAAATAGAGCTCTTCCCACGTGCAACGGGTTCGCGCTGCTGTGGTGTTCGGTAGCGGACTCCCGCTTCCAGCAGCGCGGTAGGGCGTACGTGCCAGCGCTAGCAGAACACAGCTTTAAATGCCTGTGTCCCCACCGCGCCTCCGGTCGCCGCGTTTTACGCGGTGCATCCCTTTCTTCGTCGTCGCCGCCGATTCGGCGAATCCTGCCCCCGCCGAACCCTCGCCCTTTCATGACGTGCGGCAATGGCGGCATGTGAAGAGCAGTGCCGGTTATCGGAAGCGCGCGGCAGTGGCGACGTGTGAAGGGACCTAAGGATACGGAGCCATTCGTTAGCCAAGAAGATCGCTGGCGACGTTTCCGGTTGGCTCCCCGAACGTTTGGGTTGTCGGACCCCGTTCCTGCGGCCGGGAGCGCCGCTCTCTCTTTCTCTCTCTCTCTCTCCCTCTCTCTCTCTCTCTCTCTCTCTTGCGCTCGCGAGCCCAGTCGCCTCGCCGCGCCGCGGCGGCCGGCCGGCCGCCACCCAGGCATTCCAATGCGCCTCCGCGCCGCATGAAAAATGCATCGAGCCGCTGTCTGCCCGGGCGCCTTCGCCTGCCGATGCCTCCCCCACCCACCGCCGTCGCTCTATCACCTCTCCCACTCCCCTCCGTGCTCCCATCCACTCGTCATGATTTCCGGCTACCTGCACGCCAGCACAGCTCGGATGTCCACGCCGCCCTTCTCCCCCGTCGCTTCTTACAATTCTGCCAATCCGCCCTACGCAGCACCTGGAACATCCGGTCGTCCAACGTATTGCTAACACTCGCTCATCGTGAAATGCCTTTGCAGCTCTCAAGTTTTTTGACATCAACCGGCAGTTCCCGTTGGCGGTGTTCACCTACCCCCAACGCCGCCTCAACCCGGCGCCCCGAAACGCAGCCACAGCGCCAACCCGTCTTCCGCGAGCAGCCCCACGGCCGCCGCCACGTGCTTCCGCGCGGGAGGTGCGGGCGCCATCCCGCGACCCACCCGCCGACGACATGCAACGCCAGAAATTAGGTCGCACCGCCCATCAGATAAAGCGGCCGCCCGCCGTAAATCGTCTCCGGCGGTCGGAGGGAGGAGGAGGTCGCCGTGAGGACGCGTCCTCGGGTCGAGGCGCGGGCTGCCGCCGCCGCCGCCGACCAACTCGCGCTTCTGGTTCCTGTCGCAGCCCATTACGGAGAAGGCGGGGCCCCAATGCATATCTCTTCTTCCGAATGCAACGCCTAGGTAATCAACCGCACGGGACGGATTTGTGCTTGACACTGGGTGCTGGTAAACAGATTGGATGGGGCTTCTGGGTTTGGCTCGTCTCGTTTGTGTTTTTCTTTCTCATATTACACGCCAGCACAAATGTATTTTTTTAATTCTACGGCCGCATTTTTCCCCTTTTTTTCAAATCTGAAATAAAGAATTAAAGCTTGGCATTACGGTCAATGTAAAAACGAATATGTATTTACTTTCTAATGTGTCCAAAATATATGCTGTACAGAGCTGCTACGATCCTAAATATGTTCCCAAATCGAGAGAATATATTTCCAAATTGAGAGTATATTGCTCTATTCATGAAAAATTAAAAAGGGATGTTGCCGATTGAACCAACCTAATTATCCTTTACAATTTCAGCATCTATAACAATAATCTGCTTCAATAACTTTCCAGTTTATTTAAGAGCAGTCCTATATTTTCTGTATTTAACTTACATATATTTTGCTTTCTCATTTAACAGTTACATTATTCAGTACTCTTCTTTAATTTTCTGTTTTTCTTAAAATTACTTCTGTGTCCAACAGTTCGTTTACTTTTATTTGACATATTTAATTTGACATCTGAAACAGAAAACCGATTATTAGTCTGGTCTTTTTACTTATTCTTTTTTCTCATACATAATCTGAATTGTTAGAGAAAGTAATGAAATATAACAATCATTGTATGTTCTTCTCAATTCAGAATCAGTGTTAAAGCGTGAAATGATCTTCGTCAGTATATGCATCGTGAGCAAATTGCGTTCTTCCACTCTGATATTGGATCGGGACGGTTAATTGAATGTAGAATGGTAGATTATATGGTTATGGCGATTATTTTCGTTTATGAAAACCTGAAGGAAGTGATTGCCATAAGACACAATGTCCTATGTTTTGGTTTTAGTGCGAAGTATTACTTTTTAAATTCATATGAAATACCGATTTACATCGAACAATCAAATTGAAATGCTTTCAGAATTGCTAAGTATATATCACACAAAGAAGAAATAACGAAATTTGGTTGAGAAGAAAGTTCAAACGTGTTTATGAAAATAGGAAAATACTAAGAACCGTACTTAGAAAAGAGCTTTCTTCTATTCAAGCCAAAAAAAAGAAGTAATTTTCCATAAAAGTTTGGAAAGTCATAAGGGCTTCAAGTAAAGTATCTCAAAAAGTAAAGTAATGTAAAGTACTTGAATGATCTCGGGAATGGCACTTGTAGATCTTTCTCCTGATTTATTTACCAATTTCAGCTCAGAAGCTTCTAATCTCATAGTTCGGAGTGACACAGCCATCCGTCCAGAAAGAAAACCTCCATCCACACAAAAATCCCGATTTGTAGGAACACAATTGCGTTTATCTCATCTCCACCTGCATCAAGTTTCAACCATCGTTGGAACATTGATATAATACCTAATCGTCTTGCATGGGGTTGTGTTACATCTCACAAGAATCCTTAAACTCTGATTTTACGACCGAAAATTCGAGATTATTAGACGATTCCTTTAAAACTCGGTTCCTCGCGAGGAGACCGAGACGCATCCAAAGACTGCGCGACTGCCTCGACGGGTGGAGCGGAAGGAGTCTTAACCGCGAGTGCCGGACAGACGGAAGGTCAAGTGGGCGCATTTTACTGGATTTCTCTACAAGTATTTATAGTTCGTTTTCTGATGATTGTGGTGTTTTGGATTACTTTATTGCAGTTTTTGGTTGTCTTTGTGACATTATGAGAAATTATAGAAATGAAAAGACGGTAATAAAAACTGCAGTTGAAGATAGTGTCGATTTTTGTGTGTCATAGAATTTTCGTAGATTGATTGATGTTTCTAAATTTTTATACTTGCAACCTCTGGTATCATGCTCGCTTCTGAAAATGTAATAAATTAATTTGAAGCTTGTAAGTGGTTATTATTATTATTATTATTATTATTATTATTATTATTATTCCATTACATCACGACTAAAGATGTTATGAGTCGGCTGAATATAAAATCTACTCCAGGTTGCAACCAGCTACCTAAGGAGCAGATCCGGTGACTGTCGGTGCTTCTACAATACTTTGCGCAAAATGTGGGCTGTTCCAAGTAAAGTTTGGAAAGCTAATTTCTTGCACTTCCCAGTCTTTTGAATTACCAGGGAGTTTAGACAAGTTCTTACACAAATTTTGCGGAACAAATCCCAGAGCTCCGATAACTATCGGGACGACTTGTGCTTTTACGCCCTACATTCGGCTGATCTCGATTTCCAAACTCTTGTATTTAAGACGTTTCTCTGCCTCCTTGGTAACGACGTTTTGATCGCAAGGTACAGCAACGTCGACAAGTAAACACGATTTGTTCTCCAAATCCCGGATGACTATATCCGGTTTGTTTGCCGCTACCGTGCGATCAGTTTGAATTTGCTGGTCAGACAATATCGTACACAATCCAACAGACGTCACCGGTTTCGGTGAGTGTTCGTACCACTTGGGGCATGTGTTCGGAACTTCGATGGCGGTACAGATCTGCCAGTGGAGGTAACTACACACCCTGTCGTGTCTTTTCAAGTATTCGGTCTTTGCTAGAATTGGACAAGCTGAGACAATATGATCAATGGTTTCTACTTGCTTCCTGACAAATGCGGCATTTATCATCTTGGGAAATTTTGAGAACCGCTTTATCATAATGTCGTGTTCTCAAGGCCTGATCTTGGGCAAGCTATTGCAAGTGCTTCTGATTCTGGCTTCATTCTTTCCCCTTTTAAGCCACATAAATGATTGATCTTTATTGATCTGCACCTTGTCCATTCGTTTCAGATATTGTCCGTGGAGTGGTTTGTCTCTCCACGATTTCTTTAACATTTTTTGTGTCTCAAATTTCATTTGAAGTAGCATCAGAAGTTCAGTGTCTCTGTCATTCTGGGTGTCTTGCATAGTCTTGTTCGCAATGCTTCTTGCCACACTTACAATGCCTCTGTTTCCCATTCTTCGGTTAGATTTCATGACCTGCCTCATTAGTGGGTCGTCTTGATGGCTGACTACATACTTTCCCATCCCGGTTATTGCATTGATGCCAGGAGGCTTCAATTTGTCTCAGGCCTCTTCCTCCTACTTTACGTGACACATAAAGTCTATGTACATCAGCTCGGGGGTGGGCAATCGTGAATGCATTGTAAGCAGTTTTCTGGTTTTTCGATCCATGATGCGAATTTCCTGCTCAGTCCAGTCTACTAGTCCGAAACTGTATTCGGCTACAGGCACCGCCAAACTACCTATTGCTGATATTTTATTCCTTGAGTTTAGAAGCAGACTGCAGGAACAAGTCTCACTCTTCTGTAATACTCCTTGCGAATTCTCTCTTTACATTGTGTCGTTCGAGATGGTCTCATATTCTTCAATGCCCAGATATTTGTAAGTTTTACCCGGCTCATGATCTTGAATCACAGTGTGTCTATCAACTTCAATGTTCTCTGACGTGGTCAGTTTGCCTCTTTTTAAGTTGACTTTTGCACTCTTGTCAAGACCAAACTTCATGCAGATGTCATTGCTAAAATCATTGATGACAGACAGCATTTGGGAGAGAATCGCTTCATTCTTAGCAAACACTTTAAGATCATCCATGTAAAATAAATGTGATACAGGGTTTTCGTCACCCTGGAGCTTGTAACCAAAGTCAGTGGGCGACAGCTGCTCTCGATAGAGGGATCAAACTAATGCAAAACAGCAGAGGGGATAGTGAATCTCCTTGAAAAATTCCCTGTTAATCTGAATACTTCCTTGTTTCTACTACTCCCTTTCCGCTGTGGATTAGTAACCTGGTACTCCACGACTTCATCTAGCCTTGCAAAACTCAACAAGTCTAGGATGAAATCGATAGATCTCCAGGGTCTTCAAAATCGAATCGTATGGTACACTGTCAAAGGCTTTCTGGTGGTCAATCCTAGCCATGCTTAAATTACGTTTTCGTTTCTTTACATCATTCAAAATTATTTTATTCAGAAGCAAGATTTCCTTACAGCCATAGGAACCTTTACGATCATCCTTTCTGTTCAGCTGGCAACAGATGGTTCTTCTTTAGGTGCCCATACATATTGTCAGCTATGGCTGCAGTTATAAGTTTGTACATTACTGGCAGGCAAGTAATTGGCCTGTAGTTCTTCGCCAAAGAGCTGTCTCCTGCTTTGGGTAGCAAATACGTGATGCCGCGAGTGAGCCATTCGGGGAGTTCCTTAGGGTTTTCTAAAATTTTATTAACAGCCTTTGCTAGATGAGAATGTAATGCTGTTAATTTCTTAATCCAATAAATCTGGATCTTATCGACCCCAGGGGATTTCCAGTTTCCCATGTTCTTAATTGTTTGGCATATGTCCTCTTGCGAGAATCCTTGAACATGTTCCACTGTTTCCACGAGTTCATTGGCAGCATCAACTTCAGATTGGATTATTATTATTATTATTATTATTATTATTATTATTATTATTATTATATTATAATTAAGTGTGCTAAGTATCTGTAACCAAGCCGCTTTTCTCAGTGAAAGATTCGAGGATCACAGTTGCAGCGTAATACGCGCAGTGCGTTCACGAGGGAGGCGTTGATGCGCGTCCGTCAGCTCGCCGAGGTCATTCGGATCGAACTCTGGCATTGGTGTACCGCTGCGCGTGTTACCTGTCCCGAGTGACAAATGCGGGCTCTGTTTGCTGGCCTGCGCCCGCCCCCACGTGCGTTTGTCGAGAGCGCGAGCCTCACCTCTGCTGTGTAGAGCGGTTCAGGGCGGGGCTGTGCTCTGCAGTTCTGTAATGCCGTGCTTTGTGGTTCTATGCTGTGTTATGCTGTCGTGTGCAATGCAGGGCGTACCGTCCTGTCCGGTCCTGTCGTGTGGGACGACACGAGTCGGGCCATGGTCGCCTCTGCCCGTATGCGTGGAATTCATTTGTTCGTCGTTTATCGCGGACTTTCTGCGCTTTGAAGGAATTAACAATTTTCTTGAATTTAGTTGACATTTATTATTATTATTATTATTATTATTATTTTAATTGCCAACTTAATAAAATAGATTTGACCTTAAGTGTACCCGTACCTACGTACGTGTTCCTACTGTATTGCCGTTTACATCCGAACCCAGTGTTTTCTCTTGAAAACCGCCTTGAGGAAGCCAAACTGGATTATTTGACGGAAGCGAGATTTTTTTTTCTTTGGAGAGAGAGAGAGAGGCGGGTGGGAGAGGTGGAGGTATTTCCAATATCTGTCGCCCTTGGTGGAGGTAGCCGAAGGGAGCGCAGGGTGAGGGAGGGCGTGGCGTATCGCGTGACGTCAGCGAGCAGGCGACCTTCCCCGCAGCTCTCCGCCTACCACTCACCGTCACATCCGCGCGTGCTCCTAATTGGATTCGCGGGCTCGACGCCCTCCAATACCTCCTCCTCCCAGTCCTCTGCCCACGCGTCTAATCCGCGGAGGAAGAAGCGACAGAAATTATAAGTTTTAATTCGTTTGACTTTCCAGGAGTGCGAAGTTGCCCTCGACGATCCTGCGTCGCCGTGACGCACTCCGCTCCCGTTGCCGCCGCCGCCGCCCCTCATGGCGGCTGGCATCTTCTCCTCTCCGCTTATTCTTCGTCACATGTTAATTTGTTTTCCTTCGATGAGAAATATTCGTCTTCCTTTTGTTGCCTAATTTCTGAATCAAGGCATTTACGTTTGAAGTACGTGGAGGACAGTTCATGGTGTATTTTAATAATTATTAACTAATAAAATGTTTAATTTGTTTATTGCAAAACTTCAACGGTCGTTCGAGCCTAGCTCTACGCCTTCAATGATTATCTTAGAGATTTGTTTTAAAATGCAATGTATTCCACAATATTACATCTTCAAATTATTTCATGTAGATTTTTTTCGGTATTTTAGTAATTTTTGAGGAACAATCCTGTAATTTTCCAAATACACTTGAAATTTTTTTCTAAAACTGTCCTTAATTTTTTAATGGATAAGTGTACAAAGTTCTGAATTAAAGTTATTAATTAATTAAATCTATTAAATAAATGATTTTAATTGAAACGTTTGTGTTTTAAAAATAATATCACTTTGTACTTTTGTGGGACATCTCGAATGTTAATGTATGTCAAATACAGGTTTATTTTATGATTTACCATTTGTGGGCACTATTTGCTGTTAAGAAGAGTTCTGTTAATGGATAGGACAGCGGTTGAAACGCTGAGATAGGCAAACTGTTTTTTCGGTTTTAACATTTGAGAGAGCAAAAGAAAGGCATTGTATTCATTGGCACAAGTGTATGTTGATTTAGTTTCTAGATATTTAACGCGTTTCTAGTTATTGAAGGGTATTTAGTTTTGAACCTCACTTGTGATGTGTGCGGTCTATATATGTTCGTTTGATCTGCAAAATCTTGAACATCTACAATGAGAGGTGTCTCAGGGCATCAACTGTTGTCACTGCAATGCCTTTGACCAGGGAGGTCCTAGGGTCCAGTCCCGGCGTGCAGGATTTTTGACCCTAGCTAGATAGCTAGGTCGATTTCAGTCGCTTTCTGGAGGAGAATTCTAGGTGGCCGATTGCTCTGATGGGTAGTTTTCCGTGACTCTCCGATCAGTACCAGGCGAATGTCGGAGGAGTACCCAAACAAACGGACCACGGACCTTCCTCTTCCTTGTCCTATCCTCACCACTTAAACACACAGACGTACATTAACCTGCACTACACTAACACGCATGCCGGGAGACCGGTCGGGTCCGTAGAGCATGTCCCGGCTAGGACGGAGCCCTGCTGCTAAGAGATACCTGGTTGACAGGAAAACCACGCTAGCCGACGGTAGGTCGGCGCCGGACCTCACCATCTAGCGGGGGAATATCACTGCCACTTTTCAAGGAAAACACATGCGCTACACTTGCAGGACTAATGGCCTCAGCAGTTGACGCGTTCGGAATCGCTCATCAATCAATCAATTGAACAACATCTTGTGAAAATATTGCGGCGCATCGCCGGATCACGAGGCCAGCGAGGTGCGAATCCTGGGAGTCGTCGCGTCGCGAGGAGGCAATTCTTGGGCGCTGGCTGCGCGTCCGGCCGACAATGAGCCGAGACAATCGCTGGCGCCAACGAACTTCCGCCACTCGACGAGCCGCACTGCCGCGCGACGCGACGCCCTGGACGACGCGGCGGAGCGAGGAAGCTGCGAACTCCCGTGCTATCGTTTCTGCTTTTGTTCTGGACGGCTTTATTTAGACTCATCGTATCGTTGGGTCGGGGCAGAATTTTACGAAGTTCAGTTGAGATAAATAAGCGCTGTGCCTACGTGTGGCTTCTAATTTAAGCAGTTCTGTCCAGTCGTTCGGGAACATAAAAAATTGCATATGGTGTGTGCATATAAGATTCTGTACGGACATCGGATAAAGACGGGCATTTTATATGCACTGTATGAAATTTGGATGAAACATGTTTTTTAGACAGCCACTGGGCAAAACTGTTTTTTCAGGGTATGCGTAGCATGCTTAAAGTTCAATTTTTAGCACTAGAGCTAAAAGGTGGATGTTAAAGTGTTCAGATAAATCTGTGAATCCAGCAAAGGAAAAAAATAATTTCGTCTTATCACATCAGCTGCTACTACTGCTAGTAAACCCAATGTATCAGTAAGTAGATTTATGTACTTGATTGGAAATGAAAGGAATGTCAGAAGGGCTGTCTAAGAAATTGTGCATGACTCGTGTGGTAAAAGTAATTTTATTTTACTCGTAGGATCAAAGGCGTATCTAGGTATTCAGGCGCCCATGGCAAGCATCGAATTTGCGCCCCTGTCAGCATATTTCAATTTAAGGTTCTTGTTATTTATTTTAGCCAAAATACTCTAAATAGCGCCCCTTGTGAGTGGCGCCCATGGCACATGCTATGTCTGCCATACCGTAGATACGCCTCTGCGTAGGATCGCGACATGAGGCCGACAGTCCGAATGGCGCAACATTTTCATCTCGCAAAATAAAATGTCACTTTTGCCACTCGTTTCAAAAATAGCTATTATCTGGTTGACGCCCGTAGCGTCGGTTTCTCTCAGTTAATATTAGCGCATCGCGGTTTCGCACGTTCGATTTTGCGCTGTGTGCGAAATTTATAGTTGTGCGAATATTTCGTTAAGTTGGTCTTGTAAGATTTGCGATGCGGATGGATCAGTAGTTTCGTTAGCAAAACACAATCGGCAGTAAACTGAACCTTAAACACTAATCTAACATAACCCACTAATCTCTCTCTCTCTCATATATATATATATATATATATATATATATATATATATATATATATATGAATGAATTTTTTTTTCTGTCCTTAATCCGCTTGTTTGTCAAAATGTTAATTAGAAAGTGAACTTCAGAGGTCAATAGTGTACATTTTCTTTGCGTTTGACCGTGAAATATGTGAAAACTCTTAGAATATTGATACATGAAGGAGTTTCGACCAAGTCGACAAAAATTCATCGATGTTTTTAAACATAGGTTTTTTAAAGTTGGTTTAGTGTGCCTCTGACATTCAATTCGTGCGCAAGAAAATTTAATTTAACAGTGGCCTTGCCGTTTATGATTAAAATTGATCGGAAAACGAAATTAAAAATCGTCACTGGGTGCGAAATACGAGAAAAGACGGAGATGAGAGGGCATCAGGATCATCTCGTGCGGGGGATAGTGTGCTCGATGAAGATAGTACAAATTGCGATCGTGTAATTGAAACCCTTAAAGAGACAAACGTACCACGAATTATTATTTCAAATTTTACGTTTGACCAAATTCTGATGATGGGAATTTTTCATCCACTTGAAGTAAATCGAAAACATGAAAGCATCGAGCACAAAGCATCGAGCACAAAACATCGAAGTTCAAAAAGCATCAGCTTCAATACATCAATATTTAAACATTCTATATCTTTTTATAGAAAAAACGGATGGTTTGAAATCCTGGGCATCATCTTTGTCGCGTCCCTAGAGTCGTTGGTCGTTTGGTGCGCGGAGTCGCCTGCGCTCCGCGAAGAGCCGCCTCCCTGCTCGTGCAGCGCGGCCAGGAATAGATTGCGTAGCCGCTCGGCGGGGGCGGGGGCGGGGTCAAGTACCCTCCCCGCGACCTCGCGACGCCGCTCGCATCCCGCCGGCAGAAAGCGCCGTTTTGCTACTGCTCCAGAAAATACAACATCCTGGGTCTGGTATTGAGTGGATGGTGATCAAGGCGTCTATCAGTATCTTTGGACGTCTACTTGAATGAATTGCCCCATTCCCTAAATATTCGTAGACTGGAATTGTCAACTGAATGTTTGTGTCATTGAAAAGGCATGATGGTTCAGCGTAGTGCGAGGGTGAATGAAAGAGTGGAGTGTATCGAAAGGTAATTTTGCACATGTAGCTTAAACCCAGAGATAGTTCAGTAGAGCAGTTAGAATGGAACGTGGGTTACGGAATCCTTCGTACAACAACCCCCCCCCACACACACACACACATATTCACTCGTACGCGATTAAGACGGAAGGACATTTATTCATAATCGTTCCATCACGGCTCCGGCAAGAGAACACACATAACACTTTACAATGATGGTCTTGCTGGCGATGGTTTTAGCGGCTCGTCGAACTGGCAGACTGGTAGACCTCGCGGTGAATGCGTGGACCCAAGCATGCAAAACTGGAAATATGCAACTGATTAGCCCAGCGGAGGAATTAGTTTGCGTATACAAGCCTTTGCGAGACGAAATTTGGATTGTACATGGACACCGAGGTGACAATGACACTATCGGCAGGAAGTTGTACAGGACAGTTCACGGTTTATATCTTATGCGATTAGCGCACTATTACAAATGTATCTTTGAGATAACTCGCACCTTGTACAATTGTCATGATTTTATTAAGTAAGGCAACAAAGTTGCTAAAGTAAGTACGTTTTTCTTGATGAGCATCTCACCCCTACGCCAGGGAGGGTTTTTCAACTCGAAATATTGCGGATGCGCGGAAGTAACGAATTTCGGTTTGTGAGAAGAGTTGCAACTAATTACTCAATCAAATAAGCGTACTCGAAGTTTCGTGTTCGGGAAGTTTCGAGAACTCAGATCGCCTCAGGCGGTTGCCGCAATCCGACAACAGGAACGTGGTGAGACGGACGCAATTCGCAGAATGTTGGATAAGTGTGAGGAAACGGGGTTCACAGCTGTGACCCGCGCGTTGGTTAAGGCTTGGAGTGTTTGGAAGCGCTGATTCCCATTGTGAATCTTAACTTAAGGTGAATGAGTGAGAATGAAAACTTTGTATGCAAGCACGAAGTGCGTACTAAAGTGCTCTCGCAAAAACCTCAGTGCATTAGCTTAGTTACGGTGTGTGCATATGCGACTGTTCTGCCTGGGTGAAAGAGTTATCTAGGGGTTAAGTACACGATTTTGCTTCGAGATCAACTTACAAATAGAGAGGCTTCTGCCCGAGGGGTTGTAGTCGCCTGAGGGGCAAAAGCATTAAGTAACAGACGTGGTGCGTACAAAACTGCATTGTTTCCTAATTTGCTGCAAAACCAAAACGAGTTCGAAACATCTTCAAATTTTTCTTGCATCAAAAGTGAAAAGACGACAGTGAAAACCATATAATCGAGTTTCCTAATGCAAAGAAGCAGAATAACAAATAATTCGACAGTATAGTTTTTACTTTCTCATTTACTTACGTAACTACGGAATAATATACGTATTATGGAGAATGTATGTAATGCTGCAGAAAATCGATTTCGAGATTTCGACGGAAATTGGGTATTGGGGTCTTAAGGTACCCTGATATCGAAAACGTTTTTCTTCGAATCTGTTCTGACATTGTGTGTGTGTGCGTGTGTGTGTGCGTGTGCGTGTGCGCGTGCGCGTGCGCGTGCGTGCGTGCGTGCGTGGTCCGGCCGGCTCTCCGTCCGTCCGTCCGTCCGTCCGTCCGTCCGTCCGTCCGTCCGTCTGTCTGTCAGTCTGTCTGCCTGTGCGTACGTTCGTCTTCCCCTCCGTATGTCTGTTCGTCCATCTGTCCGTCCATCTCTCCGTCCGTCTGCCGTCTGTGAACAACATTCGCGGCTGATTTGTATGTAGGATTTTTTCCAAAGTAAATAAACCCTTGTCGATCTGGCCCCAGTCGAAACTCTGCGATTTTGAAAAAACAATTCATTAATTTTTGGGGGTTCTTTACATGAAACATCTGGGACATTTTGAAAATTTCAAACGCGGGTCGCATTTCGTCCTGAGGAAATTCGCAGAGTGGCAGTCGAAAGGTTGGCATCTGTGCTTAGGACGCGGCATCTCCCGGACAGCGAAGTACCTGCTATCTTATTGAATTATTTTGAATTTACAATTAATTATGGAGTTTCCTCCTTCCTGTTCTGTAAAGAGACAGTTGGTCATGGTCTACTGGGGAGGCCAGAAGTGAAAAGGGATTTTCTAGGAAGCCGGTGAGAGGGACACCCGTCAGCGGGAAGCAATTAGCAAAATTTTGAAACAGTTGAATGAGTTCGATTTCGCGAAACGCGGGGCGTAACTTTTTGGTGTCTAATGGGATGTTATCACATTTTACGGTGCCTAATCCTCTAACAAAATTCGCGCAGCTTAATTTTAACCTGAAATGAATTATTTCGGACCGTTGAAGTACATTTTTGATTAATTTCTGGCATTAATGAAATTTCGTAATGGAATTTGGAATGGAATATTTGATGTAATGCATTAGATTTTGCCATTGATCATGTGGGAATTACTGCCTCGTGGTTGGGAGTGCAATGTGACGCCGTTGCCAAGGAGCGCGTAAATGGTCGTGATGCCAATGGGAAGGGGGGCGGTGGGAGGTGGCGGTGGTAGCGCACGCGCTGGGCGCTGTTGACGAGGTGCCAGGCGAGGCTTGGCGCGACGATGACGGAGCGCCTCGTTATCGCCGTCGGCGGAAGGGGCGGAGGTGGCGGCGGGCTGGCCCTTCCGGCTTCGGTCGCCAGCCCCGCGCCCGAACCCCCCGCCAAGCACCGCTGCGAAGTGAGGTGGTCGGGCGCCCAGAGATGAACCTTCTCAGAGACAGCAGAACGTGAACAGAGAAAAATTACCTATTGGAACAAAAACTAAACATTTTAGGATTAAGAAAATAATGAAACTTTGTTAGAGTTTAGAATGCCATGCAACTAACTAAACTTAAAAGAAAGAAAAATTTGATTTAAGCTAAAATTAAGTAAATTTTAGTTAATCTTATTTTAATTATAAGTTAAGCCTTCCTGTCAACTGCTCAAGCCGCAAGGCAGCTGTGAAATGTACCCGCTTAATCAAATAAATTCCCCCCAATCAAAAAAAACAATAACAAATGCACAAGCAACTACACAAATGCACAACTACACAAATGCACTGTTATGCTGTGTGCGGGTGAGTGGAGGAGTGTGTGTGTGTGTGTGTGTGTAGTACTGTATGGTTGACCGCGTGTGTCTGGTGCGTCCTCGCGCGTGAGATGACAGTTCGGGATATCGTTTGTATGCGGACGTACATCTAAATACTTGCATGTTTGTTCCAATACTTCTTTTGAATCACTGCTCTTTTCTTTTTGTCATCTTTTGAGTGAGGAGGCTCTCCAATGAGTTGCTCTCCAATTTGGCACGCACATATTTGAGGAGGGGAGATAAATTTCCCGACTCCAGAATGTTTCTCCATATTTGGTTTTCACCAAATTTGTTACAGGAAACCCAAAGTTATCTGGAACTCTTTGCATCAGAAGGTATGTTTTACGAAATTTTGTAAATTTGTACGTGCAACCTCTACGTATGTCTATAAATCGTTTATTAGATTTTTTATTATGGGCTGAAAGAACAACGGCGGCGCTACTTGCCGAGTCACCGCCGCCAGAAACTGCCGTGATGCGGGGCGCGTTCCGGATAATGAAGTCGCGAACGCGGTCGCGCACGCACGTTTTCCTGTTGGCAGGGCGACCTTCTCCAGCGCGCCCGCGCACGCGAGCCAACCGCGCACACGTCACGCGTGTATTTTTGAGTTACGGCGCGGCGGCGGCGGCGGCCGTGGCTGTCCCTTGCACCCAGCGAAGACGCTTTTCGGGCGGATGGGCGCTCGTGCAGGCGGCGTCGGGAGATTGCCACTTTCCTGCCTTGGAAAGCCAAACGTAGAAGAAAAGAAGAAGAAGAAGAAGAAAAATACCGATTTGGGTGGCTCAGGACATCAATAATGTTACTGCGATGCCCCTGACAAAGAAGTCCTGGGGTTTAAGTCAAGATATGCGACACAAGCTACCTACAGAATAGATCTAATTCAACCGCTGTCTGTAGGAGAATTCTAGTGGCCTCTGATCGGTAGTTTTCCTTGGTTTCGTGTGATCAGTACCAGGTGAATGCTGGAGTTGTACCCTAATAAAGGGGCTACATTCCTTCCCCTTCCGTGTCCTATCCTCACCTCTTACTTACTCACACACAGTTCCATGCACTACACTACCACGCATGCCGGGAGACCGGCCGATAGCTTAGAGCTTGGCCTGGCTGGGGCAGTGCCCTGATGGATGATGCCTGATTGCGGAAAACCCTGCGCGCCGACGTGTAGGTGCGCACCGGATCTCGTCATCGATAGGACGAAGCCACCTCCTGCGATAAAATATGTCTGCGCCCATGTCAAGACGCATAGCGTCTCTGAGTATTGAGAATGTTGTAATCTCCGGAAACAAAGCGTTTTTTTTATACAATTGCAAACAATATTCGTCTCCAAAATTGCTTCAGTAATTTTTAATTGTGATAAAATATAGCTTAAAATGAAAGATGGTGGTCTGTTTTTATTAAAGTTGGGAAACAATTATATATGCTTTACTATACAGTTTCTGCCGAGATATCCTATCAGGTACTACCCCATTAGCCCGCAGTGTGCCCCGACGTTTTGCCGCCGCTGCCACCACCACACCACCACAACCGACTATTGTTGCCACTGCCGCGTTGCGCCGCGCCACCACGTATTGCCTCACCATCGCGCCGCTGCCACCGGCACAACTTCACAGATGTGGCCCCCTGTGGCCGCCTCCGTCGTCGTCTTGGACGCAGTCCTTCCCGCCGACCGCCGATGCAGGCCGAGCAGGATTACCTCCGGTCTCCGCCGACCGCGTTTCCTCTCGCCGCCGAGGTCGTTTCACTCTACTCCATGCAGTCGAGTCACTCTATTCCGCTGTTTGAGCGAGGCCTTGTGAGACGGACCGTTCGCGACGTGGGTGCGTGTGTGATGTTCTCCATCAGTTTCTGTCCTGGTTTTTAGTTTTCCATATATTGTAGAAGTGCTCGTGATCCTAGAGCAGTTAATGGTATTCTTCGAAAGGACGTAGGCTGTCCTAAATACCCCCCCCCCCCATCTGCGTCTTTAACAGCTCTTTTCTCGGATTATGGTCTCGGATTCCGCGTAAGTCTAGAGTAGTTTTATCTTGAGGTGGCGTGGGAAATAAACCCATGTAATCATCTCTATCATTATTTTACCATCTCCTTTTTTCCCAAGCGAGGGAAGTTCGGATTCATAAGGTTATCGGAAAGATTCCTTTGTGTTGCGAGAAGGGGAAGAAAATATTTTGTGACGTTGCGTCATGAACATTCCTCGCACAGTAAAGCACTGTTTTCGGTAAATGTTCACTGATGCTTAAACGCTCACACTTGTTTGCGATGCTAAGAAATAATCTCTTTTCAGTCCGATTTATCCATTATTGCTGGTAATTGTGAAAATAACCTGGTACTGACCGCTCCCCCAAGGGGCCGCTGGCCGCAAGAAGTGCGAGGTCGAGAGAGCACCGTGTGTGGCCGGCGTGCGTGTTGAGGCGTGAGATTAAAGTCGCCCACCTGCCTAAATAGACGGGTGCGAGTTGGCCGTCTCGCGAAGCTCATCTCGCGGTAACGCGGAGAGCGAATGAACGAAAGTTCCCTCATTACGCGGAGGCCGTTGCACAGGGGCCTCGCAGTGGCACTTCACCAACCGCGTCGGACCGAGCCATTTCCCGCTCACTTCTTCCTCCTTTCCCACTCTCTCATTATGTGGACTGTAATCTAACTGGGCTTGTAGTCATTCTGGTGCGTGTAAAATGCAATCCCTTACGATTCGCGTGGATTACGTTTGGCAAGTTTTGCTGATTTAAAAAATAAGTTCATGTGTAATTGTTATCAATAATTGTACAATATTGATCGTGATTTTGTTCGTTTGATAATTTCACCGGGGAATGTGATTCGCTGAATGGAAATTTAGAGGAACTGACGATTCATTATTTTCATTACTAATTTCCTATATGCACCGATATTTTAAGAAAACCGCTCTGCAGTCCAGCCGTGTATGAGGTGTCTATGGTTTCCTTAGATTCTGAAAAATTCAAAAACAGTGAACTATTTTTGATTATGATTGAAAAATTCAAATATTTGAATGTTTTATTTTGCCCATTGTCACACTGCGCGTACCCCTGAATTCTCATACACCTTACGCCACTGCTTACGACACAGATAACATCGTGCGACGAGGAAGAAAAAATCAAAGCAGACATCCACCATTGACATCTGCTGAGATCCACTACTCATTCACGAAGTTTCAGAACCGTATTTTTGGCCCTTTATCTGTAAAGAACGTTTGTACTTAAGTGCTATACTGTGCTATTGTATTAATCACAAAGACGCATTTGAAAAGTATTTACATTTAAAATAATACTGCGTCATCAAGGGCAGTTTGATAAAATATTTGAAGAGGGAAATGGTGTTAAAAAATAACTAAAGGAAACGTTTTCAGTGGAATTTCTGTTTGATCTTTCCTTTCAATTTATAATTTTTATTTTTATTTTTCATGAAGAGCATCCAACCTAGATTTTCATTGTTGTTTCTGTTAGTAGTTATGTTGCATGTGAAAGAAATCTGATCATTCTTATCAAATCGGTATGGATCAATCTGTACAAATTCCTAGGTAGCCAAAGAGCAGAGACTTCTTCATTGTGAAAGGGGTGGCATTTTGTGTTTCAGGTGTGCCCATCGGCTATTCCGGAATAGCGAACACGGCTTCTTCGAAAATTTTAATCGAAAAATACGACATGCGTATTTGAGAAACGGACGGGGTTATACTATTTTTTTCTATTTATTATACTACTTTTTTTCTATTTATTTACAGCGGTGTGGATGTTTCAGTTGTTCCTGCAATTCTCGAGTAGTGGTTGTTCGTTCGATTTGTTATTGATTAGTGATCGAGTGGCCTTCCATATGTTGATGAGGAGCTGGTACTTTTGCGTGCCTGAGTAATTGTAATACATTAAGATGTTCCATCTAAATGTACGTCAAGACTGGTCAAATTGTCATTTTTTCATCGTCTAAAAGAAGAAATGTTGCTCAAGGGGCGAAAAGTTACAGATCTATCCCGAAGAAGAGATGAATGGAAAAATATGTATACTGCACATTTCAGTAATTTTGACTCTGCTAAATGTGATAATCTTGTGGTTGACAGAAATGTTGTGGAAATTCCAATGGAAGATGAGACCGAATTGTTTTCCAATAGATTTTTTAGAAAACCAAATTTACTGCTCACCTCATTACGTGTTAATGCACTGCAAGTCGCATGACAAAGAAGACTGACAACTTCTTGTGATATTAACTGCACGCTCCACATTTACTGATTACATACGATACCGTACAGAATCAAATACAGTGATTAATATTTAAAAGTCACAGAATTCAACTATTCAGGAGGGACCTTTTCAATTGCTGAGGTGATTGAGGTAAATACAATTTAGTCGGTAGTGCATGTATCATTTGAAATCGAGCCATAATCGTCTTGCAGTTATCTGCTTATTAGTATTAAACTAGTTAGTATTAGTATTAGTATTACATTTAGTATTAAAATATTATTATATCAAGATGTCAGTTGTAAGCGAGGGTCACATCACGTATTAAAAATATTTGTGCAGTCGATAAGTCATTTTGCCTTGCAAAAGGTGAGGTAGAAGATTTTATGATTTTATTTTGTTTATATTGTTATTAGTAAGAAAACCCGAAGTTTTCGACCCCGAAATACTTCAAGAAAAGTTTTGGTAGGTAGCAAAAAAAAATATATTTTTGTGTTGTTTTTTTTGCGCAATAACTTTTTAATGGTTGATCTTAGCGCAAAAATAGTTATGTACAATATTAAAGGCCATGAAATTCTCAACAAATTTCTTTATACATTATTTTTCTCAAGCAAGTAGTAACAGAGCTACGAGATTTTAAAATTTCACCAAATTTTCCTTTTTGTTCTGAAGTTGCCCAAAATTACTAAAAGTCTCTCCAATGCAGTATTTTTGAATCCCTGAGGTCATTTGTCATATTTCATATTGTGTTTGTGGAATGGAATACATTCCTAGTAATTCATACATCACTTCTACGCCTAAATCGTCTGTGTACGATGGACGCAAAAAATATGATTTCGAAACATTTATTAATTTTTGAAAAATTTTATTGTCCAATTTTCCAAGATCATGACCCGTCGGTGCGATCTCTTGCCGCTCGTGGCCGTCGTGAATGAATGTGATTCTTGTAGCCATCCTGTAATGCAGTGTCTTTGTGAACTCGCCCGTGGGCTCATTTTCCGTGACGCCCGGAGTGAAAGGATTGTCGGGTAATGTGGCAACGTTGCGCTGGGCTGCGCAGGGCGAGGGTTTGGGCGAAAGGGCGCGGCGCCGGGGGGGAGGGTGCCCCTTTCTTTGCGCTGGCGACTTCGCCACTGACCGCCAGTGGTCCTGAGCCGGGCGGCGCCGCCTGTCGCATTGTTCCCGATCCTCCCGTCGCCGCGCGATTCCTCGTTGGACTTGGTGCTGGATCTTGCGTTTGGTATGTGGTGGACTTTTTTTTTTTTTTTTAATTTCCAGAGATTGGCTCTGAATCGTCGGTTCAACGAATTTGCTAATTCTGCCACCCAACCTACACATCGGTTCGCTTTTCTTTAATTGCTTTGCCCACGCATTGCCGCACTGTGTGGGAGTAAATGTTTTGAATGTGCCACGTAATTTCATTCTGCTGTGTGTGCTTGTGTTGTAGCAGTTCTGTACTGAATATCCGCAGTGCAATTGTGGTCCTTTACTTCTGCAAACATCGCTTTCAGAAATAAACTGGTTTGTTGTCGATATGGACGGGAATGATGTTCGCGTAAGATGATGTAAAATATTTTTGTCCGGGGGAGGGCATAAAGGAATATTGCAATGAAGATATCGATGTAAAATGTGGCACCATTTACATGTGGTGTATAATTATTTACACCATTAATTACATTATCTGGCAGAGACCCGAGTTATAGATATACGGTAGATTGCTGTTAAAATTGCAATCGATGTTTCGGCCGTTGTGGCAAGGCTGTGTTACGAACGCCTGCTTAGCAACATTTAAGAACTTGTGCAGTGTCTTCATGCCAGTCGTAAAGCGACCGCATACCGCGCTCGTAAAACTCATAAGTGGCCTTCCGAGGCGCCGCCGGGCGCCGGTGCTTCCGCGGCGCGGGGGCGGGGCGGGGGCGGGCCTTCGCGGCGCTCGGCGCGTGCGTCGTCGGTCGCGTGCCAATAATTGCGGTGGGTGGGCGTATCTGCCGCAGCCACCAGCGCCAGGCCCTCCGAGCGCCGCGCTGCTCCGCGCCGCGCCGCGCCCCCGTTGTTCCACGCGCCCGCGGTAAAAATACCCGCGCCAGGGCCCGTTTTACTCGCCGCAACCGCCTCCGCCGCGGTTATGCGAGGTCACGGACATCGATTTTCGCGGCGGCGGCGGCGGTGGCGGCCCCGGCCCCGGCCCCGGCCCCGGCCCCGCCTCCGCGCGCGGGCGATGGAGTCCGCGGCGCGGGCTCCGCTGCCTGCCGTCGCCCTGACGGAGAAGTGCGAGATTCTCGTTAGTGATACCGAGCGGCAGCGAGGTTCTCTGTTTTACGGATTCAGGTGTTGATTTGGGATTAGGTGTCTTTTTTTCTTGTATTTTTAGCTAATGGTTTATTGTGGTTTTAATTGTGCCAAGCAATGGTAAGCGCAGGGGCAGCCATTAATAAATTATTCAAGAGTAATTAAGGGAAAATATTGCCTCATTTGATTTAGGCTTTAGGTCAGATGAAGGGGCACGCGAATGACATTCAAATTTGCTCGGCGAACGCTGCCTGGTCAGCGCCGATGAGTTTCCAGTGAGGGGAAACGCATTTATTAATAATTGTTGGTATTATTATTACATGTGTGCAGTCGAGTAAATATTTGAAATCGGTATAAAACAAAACGTTTCAACAACGATATATCAGTAAATAAACTTTTTCACGTAGTTCTTATTACATTCGTCGTCATGCACAAAAATCGTATTTGTTTATATTTTTTTCATTTTAAACTTTTTTTTTGCTTTGTAGTTTTGGAAATAAATATACTATATATTTTTTGACATTTTGTTTCAATTTCATGTTTAAAAAAGTACTGTCGTGTCAGAAACATTTTCGATTTTTTTGAAACTGATTTTCATTGACTGAAACTTGTGTTGCAATGGAATACGAGTTCCTCTGTCATGGACGTTTTCTTGCGTCCTCCCGTAATTGTTTTTGCGGTGTGGTCTTGTGAAATCGGAGCGTCCGCGAGCCGCTCGCCGCCGACCAGGCGAGCTCCGAGCTTGTGTCTGCTTTAGGAGCAGGTAAGGGTTACGAAAGAATGAGGAAACTATTTCTTTAATCATATTCTTCATAAACGCATTCTAGGCATGAAAATAGAGCATGATTCTCTCATTTCGTTTCCAGCTTTAAGTGACTTTTGTGTTGGCGTCTTACGTCCCCCCCCCCCCAATAGGGAAATGATAGATGGTTTATTACCATATCGTACATGCTGGCGCTCGAGAAACTAGTTGAAACCATCTTTCCCTGTAGATGGAGATTTTCTCGTCCGATGATTGCACACTGATCGCTTAGAGTATCTCGTTATAACGTTGACTACAGTCGTGAAGTGAATATCATGCAGTTTATAGTAGTGACCGCAGTTCAGCCCAAACTCCCGCTGCTAGTAAGTAGAATTGGTAATGCTGGGGTTTGTATAATTTTTTTCTGGAACATTCTACACGATTTGTTTTTTAATGTGAAATGTATGGACATTTAACTCGAAAAACAACAGAAGGAAAGTGATGCCCATCGATTCGAATGCATCCTTGGCTCTCCCCAAAAGATTCTTTGAAGCAAATCGCGTGGCAATGTGGAGATTTTCTCTGCTGTAGAAGGACAAAACTTTTCCCGAATGTTATTATTGCATTCATCCATTTCTTCAATATAACCCAAAGAAAAAAGTCGCAAAAGGTTGGATCATGTAATCTGGGAAAGACAACCTGTAACCATTCAGTCGTGACTGTATACAGAACGTAAAAACTTCATAGATCGAGCACAATGTGAGCAGTTGCCGAATCCTATTGAAAATAACTATAGTTTTTCATTGCTCGAAGACGGGTCAAATTTTGATTAACGTAACCATCGCCAGTAAGAATTGTTTTTGGACAAACTTTATTATGGTCGAATCATGTGTAAAAGTTGACGCTAGGAAACCTAGCAATAAATTTTTTACTGCACATTCTCGCAGACTTGTCGAACGAATGCCATAAAGAAAAATTCTCAGTACCGAAGAAAATTTCATCCCGCCTGCAGTGTTTGCACGCGCTCCGAACGCGTGATCTCCGTCTCGAATGCCGCGCCGGCCACGGAGTGCGCTGTCCTCGGTCGCCACGGGCGCCTCTCGCCGACCCGGCGCTCCGTCGGCCCCGAAAGAGACTGTAGAAATGTCCGCTCCGCATTTGTAGAAATGTCTTAATTCACGTCTTCCCCTTCATCATTAAACATATTTTGATCATGATGTGGGAAAGCATTAAATGGTTCTGAAGTCTTGATTTTTCACTACAGTTTATTTCTGTTTTACATCAGAATGCCATCATTTGATTTTGTTTCCGTACTATATTATTTGTCAACACTTAAATCGTAATCTATCCCTTTGTAAAATTGAAAGTCAACGGTTAAAACGAGAAAACAAAATGTCTTAGAAAGTTAAAATGGGTTCCGAAAGAAGAGGTTTTCCGTAAACGAAACATATTCTTTAAAACAACTTTTCAACAATCATTATCATCAATTTTTACAAATCGAAGACAAACTTACTAATTTATTAATTTGCATTATTGATATTAATTTACTGGTTATAGGAAGTTTTCAAAAATAATAAATAGACCATATTCCTGGAAATTACGCAGAAAAGGCATTTTCAAAATATCAGACACGTAACACACGCAAGATCTTTCATTCAAACGACATACTAATTATCACGTTTGTAATGATTTACTTCTAATTATGGACCCATTAACCAAGGTGTGTCGTTCTTTTTATTTTAATATAGAGTGAGGATCGTCTCAGGCGTAAAAAGTGATATGCCTCTCTATTCACATCACTAATAATATCTCACATATTTTCAGAATTTCAGACGACAATGGCAGAATTTTGAATTTCTGTATTTTGTTTCACATAAATACGAAGTAAGCCTGTCGTTATAATCGCATTCCACTTCATAAATTCACAAATTATATTTTCTGTCGTTTGTGTCCTAACAGAATTTGTCTCCCGTTGCACTTGGTAGAAGTATGGTTAGGCAATAGGACTCACTGTAAAATGAAGCTTCTTCATTTACGGAAGTAAAGAATTTATCCCCACAACCATATAGGAAAGATTGTCAGCAAATTAATAGAAAAGCCATTGTCGCCTCCCATACACGCTGGTGTATTTATTTTCCACTCACCTATTTTTGAGTAAGATAATAGATGTAGTTAGATATGAAGATTACTAATTGGGTTTTCAAATTTCAAGAGAAACTTTTCTAAACGTGTTCGCTGTTGTGTCGTAATTACGAAGTTCTTTGGTGTGTATAGTGTGTCATTTTCTTCAGTCTTTTTATAACTGAAGTTCGCGCTTTCTAATTTGCCATTTTTCGAGAATTTTGGCATGTTATGTTACTGACATGAACATCATTTCATGTTTTAAATACCATGAACGAATGTGACGTGTTTTTTTGGTGTGTTGTGTGTGTGTGTGTGTGTGTGTGTGTGTGTGTGTGTGTGTGTGTGTGTGCAGATCTTAATTCGGAAAATTCTTGATAATTTTGAAATCAAAGGTGAATAAATGAGTATATTATGGGTTGTTGCATTTTCCCCATATATTTGGGCATTCCTAGTGGTTTTGTGTCTTGTAGGAAATAAGTTTTGCAAGTTGTCTTTAACTTGTCAGCTGCTATTTAAATTTTCAAGCTCGACGGGTTTTCAATAACGACGTTGAGCGATTCGCTTCGCAAGACGAGCATCGCACAATGCACGCCGCCATTCGACACGTTTCATTACGAATAAGCCTCCTCCTTTCCCTCGCCGACGAAGCAGCAGCAGCAGTTGTTCGCCTCGAGGCGGCATCATTGGGGCGAGTCGCGATTTCCCGTTTTGCGTTTTACATTTTCTTAATGCGGCGGCGGCGGCGGTGATGTGTTCGGGTGCCGCCTACGCCCGCCGCCCATTTCCTTGTAATGAGCTCGTCTCGACGGGCCGCCTACGTCGCGGCGAAGGCATCGTTAAAAGGTTTGACGCCAAAGCCGCGATCGGTTGGCACCTACACGCTTCTCATCTGTCGCACGTGTGCCGATTAGCGACGGGTCAATGTCCGCAGGCGAGAGGTCGCTGTGAAACTGATTCCCAGCGGGGGCTCGTAGTATTACAAATGAATGTGACGAAACGAAAACGATGAGATTCGCAGGTGCTTCAAATTTGAAAGGAAAAGGAAAAAGAGAAACGGTAATAAAATGTGGTTCGACGAATGAGAAATGGAAGTTCTTCGTGGCAAACATTGTCACTGTTCTTTCTCACACCAGATGTATCACGCTTTCCCCCCCTCCACATTGGCTGCGCGTTAGAGCTCTCTTACGGAAAAAAATTCAACATTTTCATCAGAGAAGAACGTTATTTAAAGTAAAAGTCTTGGAAACTAACTGCGATGAATCGATGGAGCGTAAGTAAGTCCATTCAGCAATTGAATCTCGCATTCTGTTTGCCATTGACTGTTCTAAGATTTAATGACGCTAATTATTCCCATATTCACTTCTCCCCACAGTTTGTCATACAGTTTTGAACTGTTTTTGTCATAAATAAATAAATAATTATGTAATTATGAGAATTAGAGCACCTTGAACCCACAGTTCAACTGTTTATTATGATAATACATTGTTTTATTCGGATGAGAATAATCTCGGCGTTTTTCAGAGGAGTCGCATTTGTTTGCAAAGATAAGTGTGCTGCTTGACAACGGACCTTGGTGAGTGAAAATTGAGAACTTCATGATTCTCAAGAACTTATGATTATGATTCCGCGCGTGTCAACTACAAGGGTTTTAGTACCGTAAGTGTAGTGCGTGTTTTGCTTGGGAGATGACAGTTGTCTTCCCCTTCTGGATGTTGAGATCCGGCGCCAATCTACCGTCGGCTTGCGGGATTTTCCCCAACCAGGTATCTCGCACCAGCGAGGCACAGCCCCAGCCGGGACAAGCTCGAAGTTCCCGACCGGTTTCCCGGCATGTGTTGTTGTGTAGTGTGTGTGTAAGGGGAGAGGATAAGACAAGCAAGAGGTAGGAAATATCGCGCGTAGTCCGTGGCCCGTTTGTTAGTGTACTGCTCCGCCATTCACCTGGTATTGACCGGCGAAACACGGAAAACTAACTGATCAGAGCCAGCCGACCGCTGTGTCCGTTGATGCCCTGAGCTGTCTCTCCCGGAAAGCTCTTTCTCTTGGCAAGGCTCGTGTAACAGTGGGGCCGTAGCAGCAATGCGCAAGCCAGCCTTCATTTGCGGATGAAGTCTCTCGTTGCGCGCATCTCTCCTGGAAGCCCCAGTTTCTAGGCCCGCGCGTATCTGCTCGTCCAGCGCTCTAAGTCCTTTACCTGGATAATCTGGCGTAATCCCGAGGGCCCTCTGCCACTCGCTCGCCGAGCACCTGTCAGCCCGGGGCTTATGATCCGCCTCTCCCCTTCCAGTGCTTCCAGGAAACGAAGTCTCTCCCGAGATTCCTCTGACATTGTTAAGTACAGTGCGTTAGACCGCGTCGCGTTGTCGGGCGCCGCGCAATATCTCTTGGCCGTTGCTGTGTGGTAGTTGTACTTCCCTCCTCCTGAAATAATATTACGCAACTTTTGCACGGCCGAGCGTTGCAGCAACCCACATTACTATCGATCTTCTGCGCATGCGCAGTTAGTTTCATCATTACCTTTGTGCACCTGCGCATGCGGAGAAGATCGAGATTGTTGTTAGCATATTGTTGTTATGCCGTGTAAGAACTCCGTATTCTCCTAGGATGTGTTCAGCGTTGTAGCTACGGGTTGGCCAGGCGGGCGGCTGCTACGGGCGCAACCGTCAGGGTGGCGCACTCTACAGACCCACAGCCTGCGGGCCGCTGGGACAGAGGCACACAAAATTAAAACATAATGCTAACTTACATAAACAACTGTGCTTAATTACGATGCGCGCCCACGCATATTAGGAACGGCGCTCCTACATTAACACACAAAATTTGCACCGAAGCCCTAAATAAAGATTTTAAAAAAAATCGTGACCGTCATTTAAATTTTCGTCGCAAATTTGGGCTTAGTCACAAATTTGGTCAGTCTTTTATAAAAATTATTAAAAAAACGGCAGTGGACTTACGGACGAAATTGTAAATACATTAACCCCAACATGTACTTTCAGACTGTAGGGGACAGTTATAATGACAATGGCAATAACATGGTAGTAAATATAAAGGTGCCCAAGCGCGAATGTTAGGGACCACAACTGAATGAATATGCGTTTCTATCAATATTGTTCTGATAGTTGTTGCCTTTCGTAGCAGGCAAATGGGAAATGCGGGTGTTCGACACTTTTATCTTTTATTCGATAATTTTATATTTTACTTGTCTATCTACGTTTCCATTTCCTTCTATTTTTCAAGAGAAAATTTAATTTTTTCTGGAGCAGTAAGCGTGCTACGCTTTGGAAAATTATTGTGTGTGGTTTCTTCAGCAGAATTTTTGTTGGTGCAGGCCTCTGGATTATTATTATTATTATTATTATTATTATTATTATTATTATTATTATATATCGTATTTTATATTTCAGTTCTTAAGCATGCTTATTTTCACACCCCAGTAAATTGATGCGACTCTGCATATTAAAATATCGAGAGCTCTATGCGATACTACTAGAAATAGTTATAATGTAAATTACTAACTAGTTTGTGAACATTCCAGTAATATTTTTGAGATAAAAATGAAGCGCCCGAATACTAAATGAAGTTTTTATTTGTTCATTATATTCCGAACATCAAAAACTGACTGAAATACGTTTGACGCCGAAGTTCCAGTTGCGTTCATGTTGCGGTCGTTTCAAATCGGGGCGTATCTGTTGCTTCCGTTTCTTGAGCGCGAGGCAGCGCTGTGCAATTGGCCTCCCCTTCGCCGGCGCGCGCCCGTTGCGTGCGTTCCCGCGCCGTTATCGCCTCCGCGTCGCTCCCGCGCCACACGCTCCGCTCATCATCTGATTGGAGGCGCGTGGCGCGGTCACGTGGACTTTGGCCCGACGCGCCCCCTGGTTTCCCTCGTGGGAAGGTGGATTTTTTTTCGCCTCTTGCTGATGGTTGGTCACGAGCGGTTTATGTTGGTTATACTCTGGCACAACAGCTTTTAACGAACTAAGGCGTACCAGCGGCGTCCCGGCCTTGCGGTCATGGGTTATTTTTCTGCATTAATTGTGGCAGTGGGGCCTGAAATACTTTTGTATGAAGGAGTTGTTTGGCATTTTTCTTTCTGAGAATTTTGGAAAACTAGCTAAAAAATGTGCTTAGGTTTCAGTTTCGAGATAGTGGATTTGCAGGGGGGGGTTGTGTTTTCTTCATTCTGGTAATGTATTACTCGTACATAATTGTTTTATAAAATGAATTGTTTCAATCACGTTTTTGCGTTTGAATTGCGTTGATCATACATGCAATGCAGAATTGTGTGTTATAAAGGAGATTGCATTGTTCGTATCGCCCACATGAGGCGTTTATAATTGAATGTTTTTAATTTGGCGAATTGTTTAATAAAATATTACTGAAAGGTTATGAAATTAGTGAATTAACCGTGTGACTATATCCTGTTCCTTTGATGTAGTGCTAGCCAATTGCGGACTGCCAATTAATGGCACATTGTTCTTTCAAACTTGCAGCATGTAAAGCATTTAATGGAACAATCAAGTGTTGATGGCTGATTACGTGTGTGTTATTATTGGAAAATAGAGAATTGCTTCAGAATACTGAGCTATTGTCACTCCTTGTACTCCTCGTTAATTAGGAGATTTGTATACATCATTCTGAATTTTGTGTATTATACAACTTCAGAGTAAGCACAAGTAAGCGGGTCATGAGGGGATTGGAAGATTAATTTCGAAAACCAATGAGCATTGCCTCATTCTTCAGATCTCGTTTCATTTCCCCTATGTACGGTAAACCAGGCACTCTTTACAAAGGAAGGGTTGGAAGAATCGTGTGGGCTCTGGGCCTACAACTAAAATCACACCTGATGATCACTCAGAATTTTACCCCAATTGTTAGCCTCGCGCTGGCGAACGGGCGAGTGTGTGTGTGTGTGGGGGGGAATGCAATGGCGCGGTGCGGCGGTGCCCCTGCGGCGCGGGCCGCCCGCTGCGCGCTCCGGTATTACGGGCGCGCCCGCAGCGCTGGCGGGCGGCGCCAGGCAACTCCTCTCCTCCGGAGGCTCTCACGCCCGGCCCCTTTCCCTGCCCCTGCTCTCAGTCGTGGCCTGCCGTTTTGCGTATACTCTGTGCGGAAATAGTTTGCTCTTGGGAAGTTGTTCCTCTGCTGGCATGTTCTTTCAATGTGTACTAGTGGCCTCCAGAAGCGAAAATGCTGTTCTACAAAACCTCACAATTTTTTTTAACGTCGTACTCTCTCTCTCTCTCTCTCTCTCTCTCTCTCTCTCTCTCTCTCTCTCTCTCTCTGTCTCTCTCTCTCTCACGCACATACACAGAGTTAAAAAACAATAAATAATGCTCGCTCGAATAAAACTTCAGTAAATTAAGTATATTAACAAAAAGTCTCCGTGATTACTGTTATAACGAAGTATGGTATATGTACAGTACAATAGATGTTTACATACCATGTATACCAAAAAAAAGGTTTTTGGTTTACAAACCCTTTCAACGAGCCGCCCCTTTACGTACAATCGAGTTGATGGAAATCGCGATTTTCATCGCGAGTTTATTAAACGTCCATTAATTGAAGGTGCGCGAGCTCTTAAACTCGCTATTAAATTTCACTGTTAATTACGCCCTAATAAGGCTAATTAGGCTGGTCCCCCGGGGCTGGCGCGCGCCGCGTGCCCGCCCCGCCTCGCGGCCTGCATAGAGGGCGCGCGCTCTTTCTTGTGCAGTGCGTCGCTCGCGCTCATTTCGCTAATGCTGTTGTCGCCGCCGCCGCCGGCGTGCGTGCTCGCGCGCGGCGCCCGCCCGCCCGCCCGCCTGCTGGACGCGCGTGTTGGAGCTGCGTTTTCACGCCCGCCGCCCCACTGGGAGGGCCCTTTTTCTTCCGCGAAGGGCTCTGATGAATGGGCTTGAAATGGTGTCAAAATGCGTCCGTTAAGGATTTCGTTGTGAACGTGTGCGTGGTGTTTGGCAAATCGTGATCGTTTTGCAATAATATGCGCAATTGTACAAGGCGATTTATGTGTTTACAAATACTTAAACTCCTCTCTCATGGGCAAACCTCGCTTTTCGAGCATGTTTTTCGCCATTTGTCAATCTGTTGCCGTTCTTCCAAGCGTTGTTGTCAGCACAAACTGGAACAATCCAGCGGCGCAAATTTAAAATCGACTAGCGAGCCCAGCGTGTTGTCGGGTGTTTTAGAAGAGCAACAGTGCTTTTCTATGCTGGCAATTTACGATAAATTGATAATTGTCATTTCACTCGTCAGGAATGTGGAAACTTAATCGTATAAAATAATTCCTAGTAAAAGAAACGGAAAGAGTTATTGAATGGTACAAGAAACATTACTACATATCTGAATAACGTATTTCAGGGGTAAGCTAGGAAGTACAATCTGCTTTAGGAAGGGAGTGATATTGATTGCTTCATTGCTTCGTCTGAAATGTATACACTAATGTTCAAGTAGTAGGATGAACCAAATTTAAAACCGCATTTTGTCTCTTAAATTTTAACATAATGAAATGGCACGCGCCACCTTCTGCGAGGCACGTCCCCCCTTCGTGTTAATTTCCCACAAGTGCGTTTGTCTTGTGATATTTTTTTAGTATATTCATGAAAACTAAGGCTTAAAATAATTAGAAGGTGGTGAATGGTCACAAACACGAGATTCTCAGCATGAAACTTTATTTTAACGAAGTACCTCGTAAACTTCTGTGATATGTAATAGTTTCATAAAATAAACGACGGATCTTTTGCATCAATTTGTGTATGAATTTAGAGTGATGAGTCTTGTTTTTCCTGCATGAAAAGTAATTTTACTACGCTTAGTATTAAGTTATTTTGCTTAGTTTAATATTTAACAAATACATTGTCATTTAAAATATGTTCAATTTTGAAATTGAAAATTAGACGGGTTATCTATCTCACTGATGTTTTAGTTGTAATCATCCCTAGAAGCTGAAGTTTAAGTGGTATTTCCCTATTTAATACGTTAGTTCGGAGGCTACCTTGCTTTCACCACTGTGCCAAAGCATTGTTAGATGAGATGCTATCAGTGAGAAGCGAACACCTCGTTTAGCAACCATTGCGCCGATCTTTTATGTTACCACGAAGCAGCCAGCAGCAAGAATTGCCATTTAGCGTATCCAAGAATGGCTCATTTGGTTTTCTTTTGCATCACCATTCTATCTACACCACTCACGCATACCAACACCTTTTAAATTCAATTCAGTGATGCCTTATTTTACGTGGCGAGTCTCAGGCCTGCTCGTACGACTGACCACAGGCATAAGCAAATTTCGCTGCGCTCCTTTCACCATCTAGCATAGACACCGTATCACTTGGGCGACGAAGCAGGCGGAAAGAATTTAGCTCAGAGGCGTCTCTTAGGCTTAATCGTTAACGTGCAGCATGGAACAGTGTGCTTTACGTCCTCTTGGAAGATAGGCGACGAACGATTTTTTGCCCTAAAAGTCTATGGCGTCGATTGGTGTGATCGCGCGAACAGCTTAACAGTCCGATGCGCCAAACGCCACGCCGCCGAAGCCTTTAAACTACTTACACTCAAAGTTATCACTTACACCGAAACAACTTGCGTTATGTTCATAAATACATTCACCGACACCACTTAGGCAGGCGCGCCTAGCTTAAAACAAGAGGGGGACTACATCTTTGGGCTCCCTCTTCCATTAGGCTTTTTTTACATGACACATTATAATTGAAAATAATAATATACATGTAGTGCAATATTGATTTTTATGTTAAACCAATTACATGGTTGAAGAGTCTCTTCCTCAAATTATCCGCTTAAAAGTGAGAAATCAAAATTGTATTTTATTTACGAAAATATGGTCCGTTATGAAGAGCTCGGAGGTCCCTTTTGAAATTCTCATCCCCCCTTTCCATGCGCACTCTATGCCAATACTCGTACATCCTACCTCTGGTACACAAGCGCTTGAACTTTGTTTTGATGCTAAAGCTTCTCACCCTCACAATTTGCGTTCTTTCTCCGTTTCTTGCGGCAAATTCGTACCTCTTGTGTTCAAGCTCTGTATTCGCGTGTACTGTCTCCCAATTTTAACACCCATCCTCTTAACCTCCCACGACCAATGCCTAGTTCGCGACCAGAAGCCCTCCCTCCCTTATCAGCAATATGTTACCGCGGAAAACGTAGTCTCTGCCCGCAGCAAAGCGGCCGCAACCACGCGGTCGTAGGCGGCGGCGGCGGCGGCCGCGAGATTCACGGCGCGTAACATCTGACAATTAAGCGCAGTCGGAATTAACTTAGTGTTAAATACTTTATAGATACGGCCTTCTGTGATGTGGCTGTTTTGTGGGCGACCGCGCTGGCGGTCTCGCCGCCTCTTTTAATTATATTTCTGCGTGCGCCCGCAGCCGCCCCCGCGCTGCGCGGCACGGCGGCCTCGCGTTTACAGCTTGGCGGGGCGACGCGGCAGCCGAGGGCACGCCCGCGCCAGCCGCGGTTTATGCGCCGTAAAGGTGTCGTCGTGGCCGGGCGGGCGTTCGCTCGGGGTGGGCGTCGCCGGGGCGGGCGCCGGCGGCTGCTCCGCGGTGCCATTGGCTGCTGATGCCGACGCATTGATGCGAGTTAGGACGACTGTGAATCGAGGCTGCCTTTTGCGACTAAAGGGACAGGAGCAGTACATGGAAAAGGTCAATGAAACGCTGTCTCTGGAATTGGAAATTAATTAAAAGTTTAAAATGCAATGCAGGCTCTGTTTTATCATTGAACTTTTGGCTATAGGGAAAACTGAGTAATTAGAATTTTGGAATACATCAACACTATTTTACGGTAGGTGCACGTTTTATCAATTGGTTTTACGTAATGGATTTTTATTTTAATTGAAAAGAAATGCAGAAGCCAGGACGCAATGAAGGAACAACAAATAGAAAACTGACACTGGGTAAAGCACATCCTCGTGAAGATGATACAATGATTTTAATGTCGGTGTCATCTTCATTAGAGAAAAAGAAACTCATTCGTAACCAACTATTTCATGATACGTTTATCCTATTATATATTTTTCAGAGGAACAATTAACTAGTCACTGCGACTGAAAATTTATCTTTTATTCATTTGATAAAAACATCCATTCCAGTGTTAGGCGCTTCGGGCAGTGTGTTTTCTCAGGAATTCGTGTGTGAGGAAAAATAATGTTCGTTCACCTGACGTGGTTTCTGCTAAAACCCGTAATGGCAAAAGTGCTCGCTCCCCTTGTGTGTCCCCTCTGGTAGTGCGCCAAGCTAGCAGCTGGAGCCCCGGCCCCACGCCCTCTTTTCTCTCTCATCCCACCCGCGCCCCCGCCCGTACCCCCACCTCCACCCTCACCCCTGCCCGCGCCCCCGCTTCCGTCACCGCCCGCACCCCCTCCCGCACCCACTCGCGCCCGCCCCCCGCCCCATGCCCCCGCCCGTGCCCCCGCCTGCCCCCTTGCCCAGCGCCGCTGCGCCACGGACGCCCGGGGCGCGCCAAGCCGCCTCGCTCCGCGCGCTGTTGGTTCAGCGCGGCGCGCGGCATAAGCCGGGCTTTCAGGCGACGGCGGATTGCGGGGGCGGGGCGTGATGCGAGCGCCCGGCGCCGCCGAGTTCTCTCGCGACCTCCGCTGCCGTCGCGCCTCCCCCCGCTTCGCCGCGCTCCGTTCCACCCACACCCGACTCGCCCACCCGACCCGACTCGTCTGCCGCCGCGCCGGGAGAGAATAGATAAGGCGTAGCGGTGGTAATCGCACTGGAGCGATGTCTGGCTGCTTGAATGTGGTTTCTCATAGAGTGCTTGGTTTTCGAAAGAATACATCCTTATCGTGTAACTTAATCTAGAATAATATATAACGAGTGTTTACAAAATGTGTTTGAATGTAAGTAGGGGAAAATTTACCTATTTTATATCTATATTTTATTTTTCATTTCCTTGCTCTCAATAAAGATTCAATTAAAGAAACGAATTATTAAAAAGAACGTCAGTCTGTGTTCTTTCACTATAAGTTCATTATTTCATTCATTAATTCATTATTCAAGATTTTCTTTATAAAATATATTTTAATTAACTTGTTCCTGGTGAGGAGGAGGAGGGGGGAACTGAAAGTGTACCATCGGTGTAAATTGATACACACGTTTTCTAATTTGAACTCATAGTCACTCAGGTTTGACTTATGTACAAAAGGACGAATTATAATAAACACATTGGGGAAAGGTCTATATTTATTGGCAGTGTCATTAATAGAACATATCCAGATGAAAAAGAAAAATAACCTTCATAAAAAAAGAAAGAAATTAGTTTTTTTTGAAATGTAATCCACTCTTTTCTTTAATGACTTTCACATCTCATTCTAATAATCCACATTATATATAGTGGGAATCTTTTTAATATTTTAAACTGAACCTGTCTGCCAGATTTAAAATATTCTGAAATAATGAAAACAAAATATAGCAGTAAGTATTTCATTTTTATGCCATTAAATACTGCAGTTCTCAGTGCAATATATTATTTCACCAGAATTGCAGATCCAGCTATTAAGAAAATTGTACAGCACGAAATATCGGTAGTTGAGCATTCCTTGGAAGTCGGGGTTCACAGAGTGTGTTCGAAATTCATCCATGTAACATTTTATAACCTTTTTAATAGCAAGGAACTGTTAATAACATTAAATACGTTATGAGTGGTTTCGCTCTTCCGTTAGGCTCCACTTCGAAAGTTGGGAATAACTCGTGGGCACGTGTGGCAGCTCGTGTATGGACCACTACTCTATTGCAAGGGTGATCATATAAGATAAGTAACCCGAAATATACGTAATGTTGAATTGAAATAGAGAAAGAAATAATATTCCACTATAAGTTTACAGTGGTTCTTTGATTTTCCATGATATTTATACTCAACGCTTAGCAGTATTAGATTTGTACAGAAACGGATTTATAATGCTGTTACGCCAGTTCACAGGGTGGTTGACAAAACTTAAGCTATTTTCAGTTTTAAATCCATGATTTACAGCATACGAAATATTCGCAGGAATGCCCGTACGCATATTACGTGTCCCATTTAGGAGTTGGTCCAAGTTTTAATAGCTCTCTCCTACATAATGTTCATGAATACGTTATTTCATTAAGCATAATATTGCTTCAGACATTACATTTTAACATTTTTGCATTGATATCAAATTCATGGATTTTGCTAAGTCACACACACCCAGTTGTAAAATGAGTAGTGTGAATAATTTTCTTCATTGTCAACTGAACTGTGCAGTTGATTTATTGGCAATATGAGATTTGTGTTATTTATTGGGATATCACAAGCGTTTTCTCGTCATTTAGTTTTTACAGCCAGGAGGGTTACATCTTTCTCTTGTTAGTGTGTTGCGATGTGCATGAAAGAGGCAAACTGTTGAAGTAATGGAAATGCGGAGTTGGCGGACGCCGCGGTTGCGCGCTGCCCCGGCCAGGGCGTCCGTGGGCGTGCGTGGCGTGGCGTGGCGTGGCGGCGCGGCGCGGCGCGACCTTTGGGCCCTTCCTCTTTTCGAGCACGCGCCACCGGGCCCTTTCTTCGTCCTCCGAGCGCCGCGCCGCGCCGCGCCACGCCGCCAGCCCTTTCGCGGGGGCGTCGCCGGCCGCTAGAGGGGCGACGGACGGCGCGTGTATGCGTGCGTGCGGTCGGGTGGTGGTGGTGGTGGTGGTGGCGACGGCGGCAGCGGCGGCCGCCGTCGTCGGAAGTTTCCAGAGCGTACGGTTATAAATACCCGCGGTGGCGGCGGTGAGGGCGCGCCCGACGCCTGGGCCGCCGCCGCCGCCGCCGGCGCGCCGTCTATCACGCGCGTGTCGCGGGCGTGCGTTTCAGACGTCGCGACTGCCGACTGGCGCCTCGCTTTCTCTTGTAATGCGCCGTAATGGTCTCCGGATGCTTTGTGCGACTCTGCAAAACGCACGCTCGAAACGTCCGAAATAGAAGATTGGAACGCGTCATACGTTGGCGTTTCTGTAAGCAGCCTCAATAAGCCAAGACTGCAGTATTATCTGGCATTAAAGATGGCTTTGGTCCGTATGATTTAAATGAACCTTTTACTGTGTGACAAGTTCTCGGAGATTGCCACATACTTAATTTAGTCTCATTTTATGGCGCCCTTTTAATTCAGTATCGAGTTGTGTGTGTCGTGTGTTTTTTTATTTTATTTTTTTATTTACAACTTTGTTCAAGAAACGAGTGTCTGATAATTAGTGTTTTGCCTTACGGACGGATGTTAAGAATGGGTGTGTTTAGAATTTTTTTCGTCCTGTGACATCTAAATGTGTTGTCATCGTATCTGTAATATCGGCGAATAAAGACGGATGAAAAACATAAGGTGCAAAGAGTCTGCACTGGCTTTGGAGGAACTTAAGAACTTCATTGATTACTTATTCAAACTAAAAACTGTCTGAAATGCGTAGTGATTTTTCTAATAACTAATTTTAAGAATACACCTTTACAGGTATTTTATTATCATTACCTTCTGTTATATTGCAGCAGATGTGTATGCGTTGCTGAGTGATAACCCGAATAAAATGTCCGCAATATATTTGTTTTAAATTGTTTTATTTTCTCTCTTTCTAGGTAAGTTTCCTCGCTACACCACTGTTTTCTTGACCGGAGGGTGAGTAAATGCAACATTTGAATATTGAGCCATGTTTTATTGCAATGAAAAACGCAATTATAACATTCTTAGACACAAGAACATTATGTATGAAATACATACGAATGTAGTGTGCGTGGTATGTTCCTGTTCACTTTTATGTAGATGGGGCCACATCACTTTTCTTTTATCTCTAAGAACCTACCGCCAGAAGTCTAGGAGTTCGTCGTCATGGAAACCAGCAATGCGTCTTCGTACTAGACAGTTACGAAATTAGAAATGAAATCAGTATTATCTTGCTAACATCTAGGATCACTCCGGAAGTGTATGCCTCACTTACATTGTTGTTTCGAATGTATTTTATGTAGTTAATGAGATGATTGTGATGCACATTGTAATTTATGAAAATAGTATTGTTATTGTTATCTAATCGCAAGGTATTTTTTTTATAGCTCGTAGCTTTGTTCGCTGTTAATAATGTGAGGAAAGCAGTTTGTGTGTTTCTTCTTGTGTTGACATTTAAGTCGAAGGGCGGCGAATAAATCTTAGGAATTTCGATGAATAATGTAATTATAAATTTCATTCCATTTCAAAGATGCTTACATGTTTTTAATGACAATGCTCGAAATTGTCAGGAGAGAACACGAAAAAATTATAATGTTATTTACTCACTTCCTAGGCAATTTTTGCAGGATCCTTTAATCCAAGTAGCATAACTGGACAATAAAACCAATAGATAACTCGATAGAAACATACCAGAGCATAATTTGTCTTGTTTCATGTAGTAATTTACTTGATCTAAATAAATCGAAGCCAACCGCTCACCTACACGTCTATTCTGAGTTTTGTGGCTCCTTTTTCCTTTTTATACCTACACATCTGTATGTTAGAATGGAATTAAGCTTGAAGATTTTGGTGTTGTTACTCCAAGATTCAATCTGGTTTATCCGTTTTTTACTTTCTTGAGAGTTGAGGTAGTGGCGGATTATGGATTTGTAGCATTGAATAGTGGAAGAATGTAAAATGCTCTAATATCTTATTTAATGGTGTAGTAGTGAGATGGTAAAGTAGTGCACGGCGAATAGCCAGTATTAGTTTAGAAGTATTTGACAAAACATCGCGGGTTCGATAGCAACCGGGCAGATCAATCCCATGCCCCCACCCCCACCCCACCTTTTCACGGCCGCGGAATATGTCAAAGGGAAGTAGGTCGCTGGCGCGGCTGGTCGCCTCGACAACATCCGGCGGGGCGGGCAGGTGAACGCACATACACTCACACACAGGCGAGCGCGCGCGCGCCGCGCCACACGAAGCCCCCTCCCCAACCGCGGGCGGTGCGTCGCTGCTTGAGCGAGTGCTCGCGTTTCGCACTCTTTTGTTTCCCGGCCGTCGCCTCCCAAGTTGCGGCGATGGGCGGGTGGGGGAGGGGTGCGGCGCGTGACGTCATCGAGCGCAGCGTGGGCGCGCGCCGGAGGTCAAGACGCCGCCGTGACGCCACCGCGCCGCCCAGGTGGGCAGCGCCGCTCCGGCCTTCGCCGCCCGCCCCTCGCCCCGCGGACGCTCCGCGCGCCTCGCCTCGCCGCAATTGCTAATTAGCCACTACTCACTTTACTGAGGGGGTTCGTGAATTTTATTGTAACGCCTACCAGTTCCTCCGTCACTCCGATTGCTTCATTTATCAAATACTTAATTTTGTCCTTGCCCCTTTTATGCATTTGGAATTCGGCTAAACTTCGTCATTTTCGAGATATCAGGTTGTTAGTTAAGTGCCGGAATGAATAATTCTCTTCTTACCAATAACTATATTGCGATTTTTGTAACTTTGCCCCTCAAGGCCCGTCTTCACGACGGAATATGTCACGGTATTTCGCGTCTTTCTCATTCGTGCCGCAAGATATCGCAAACGCTGCTTGGTACGGTCACGATTATGCGATATCTAGCGGCACGAGCGAGAAAGACGCGAAATGCCTTGTGATATTTATGTGGCCGTAGGGGCTTGAGGGGCAGAGTTAGAAAAATCGCACTATAGTAAGTATATTGGTATATTTCTATTTATATGAATAGCTTTCTTGGGTTTAAAATCGTCGCCCAGTGGATAGATTGCTGGCGAACGAAACCTTGGTGTATTTATGTTAATATATTTTTCCACATTGGTACGTATAAATAAAACGGTACAAAATTGTATTTCCGTGCTTAACTCGAGTACTGTTGTCATTGCAATTGGATTGCTGGAATTACGTTATTGCTGTTTTATAAATAAAAGCTTACTATGGGTGTTATGTTAGTAGTATGCTTGTTCTAACTTATTCAGCCCTTTTTAAAGAAAGGAGAATGAGTTACAGTTTTGTTTCTATTATGAAGTCTGATTGAAATAAAGTAAAATTTCTAGGAAAACTGTTTGAGATCAATTAGATCGTGGCAGGTATTTTGCTCTAACGAAGGGAACAAAATATTTTGCCGATTTGTTACTAATGTGAAATCTGATTGATATGAAGTAAAATCGGTAGCCAAAGAGAGAACTTGGTATATCGTGGCATGGATTTTCTGAGAATCGCAAGTCTCTGCTCTGAGGATTTCAAAAAACCATCGACCTCGAGCTCGGCCTGCGCGCCGCCCGGCACGAGCGCGATCGCTGCCGGGGCGGTGGAGGCGGGGGCGCAACGCGCGGCTTCCGTGCCGGACCGCCGTTCCCGAGTCGCTGCTAACGACCGATTTTTCAATTAGTCGGGATGCATGTCGGCGGCGGCGACCAGGCGGCGAGCGCACCGCCCCATCGCCCTCCGCCCGCAGCGCGGCTCCTGGCGGCGGCGGCGGCGGCGGCGGCCGCTGCTGACGTCAGGCGGCGTGACGTCACGCCGGGGCCGCGTCCACGCGCGAGGGGACCGGCAGGCCCCGTCGCGTCGCGTCGCCGCCTGACAGCCGCACTCGCTTCGCGGTGGCATGTGGATGTGGATGTGTGAGAGCGATCGGCCGCACGTGGGAGGACGCGTTGCCCCGCGATGAGCCCCCGCGGGGGCGGGGGCGCGCCGCGCGGGGCCTTCGCGGACGAGCTCTGACGCTCATTCGAGATTCTGAAGCCGTTGTTCTATCGCCTGTTCGCAGTAGATTGGTTTCTCTTCTCTGGGTAATTAGTGGGTTTTCGCCTTAAAACTATACTGCGATTTTCGTAACTTTGTCCCTGACCGGAATCAGCTGTTTCGCTGCCATCCAATCGGGAGCTTATATTGCGCGAGTGACGTCACTATGGTGACTTTAATCTCCATATCGGGTGAAACCGTGAACAGCTGATTCCTGTCAGAGACGAAGTTACGAAAATCGCAGTATATCTCAAATTTCCGGGTCGTTGTATCACTCCACGTGTGCAATGGACACGAGACAGCAGCTACTGAAGGATTGGGGAAGGACCTTCACCATCGTTGGGTCCAAGATTATAAAAAATCTCGACAAACGAATACAAATTATATTGACAGTTGAAGAACTTTAAAGTTTAAAATATGGTAATCTGGTAGGATGTCTTGATTAAGTTTTGAAGTTTAATGTAACCGGTGGACTCCATACATTACGTTCCTGCTCTGAGGAATAACTGTGCCCAAACCCAATTAGAAATGTCATTTCATGTTGTTTCCTTCCCTGTCGTTTGGGAGGACACCGAACTTGAATGTTTCACGAGGCCCTGATGTTTAATATTTCAAGTAGCCTAATTTTCTGGTGACTGAGTGGGAGTCGTAGGAAACTTCAAATGACATCCTTAATTACGTTTTGAGTTGTCAATTCTGCGTACTTTCGTGTTAAGAAAGAGCCATGGTTGTTGGTGTCTTACTGTGAACTTACGAAAGTATTTTTCAGTGAAAGACCTCTAAAATGAAAACTTAAAGCCACTTCTGTGGCGTGATTGTTTTCGTATGTAGTGCTCTGTGTCTCTCACAAAGAAGGGGAAAATTGTATTCATTGGAAAAATGTGTTCGGGATATTTCTAGTCTTTTAATTTAGGTTTTATGTTATAAAATTAGCAGTATTTTACGGATTTTTCTCTCTGTGAAATTTAATATATTTTTATCCCACGCCATGTTCAATGTGTTTCATACAGTCGCGATTGGCAGGAATCTGACTGCAGAACTCTGTTGCACGTCTCAAACTCTAATATAACTGTCCTAACGGCGCTAGGATTAAAAAACATTGTCGGTAAAACGACAATGTCTCTCCCGACAAAATACTTTCGTAACCTTATATTAGGAAATCTAGTGAAATAGATAAGTAATAAATTGATCGGAGAATGGAATTTATTACAGCAAAACTAGAAAAATCACTTCTAAGATAATTTTGGTATGTTTCATTATTATTGGAGTCCATTACGATGTATTGTTTTCCGTCTTAAGCAGTATTTTAAGTCTTCTTACGTCATTGACAGCATATGATTTGTAGATGTTGCTGCTGATTACCTCATTGTAGTAGTGTTTCCAATGAACTGTCGACATATCTTACCCAATAAGAATGCATCGCTCCGTTTCGTGATTGGGATTCTCGCGATGTAAGAGTGAGGTAAGTGACTGCGGGTGGGAAGCAGACGGCCGTGAACTAGACAGCGGCGGCGCGGCGCGGCGTTCGCCTGCAGTCGATTAAGGACGACCCCGGAAAATCCCCCTTTGCTCTTGAACTTCTGTGGGGGTCGGTAAACACACGGCGTGCTTTACGTACCTGCACGTGACTCTTCGGTTTTACTGGTGATTGTGTACGTATAGTCGGATTCGTTTACGATCTTTGAAGGAATTTTGCGAACAGAAAATGCGTTTCTATCGGTTTTCGAACAACTCGAACTCGTTTCCAGAAATGTAAGTCGATCTGTACTATTTATAGAAGTATAAAAATACGTTTTGCAGTTCCGTGAGCAGGACATTGTTTTTGGTACTGTGCTATGGTTCGTGTTTTTTGACCATTGAAGTAAATTAACATCGCTATGGTGAACGTATGTTAACTTTTTCTGTATACTATTTGATCAGTCCTGCAGAGGTCACAAATGAAGTAATTAGAACTTACGCAAAGGGGTAGCAGGTACCTGCATGGTTTACCACATAAATAAACTAAGCACATGCTTACCGGTTCCGCCGGGCTAGGCTTCCCCTGTATTGAAAAAAAAATGTGTGTATTGTAGTGGATGAAACAAAATAATTTTTAATAACTCGAATAAATGTTAATACATTTAATTTAGATACAAAAATCGATAATTAAGGTTTGAACAATGCTACCGCAGATAAATGTGGTAAAATAATTTAAAATTAATTTCTAATGCTTCTACTTTCGAACATTTAAGCTCTTAATTTGGGATGGGAACAGTTTCATTTTCGCATTGAAGGTCCAATTGACGTTGATGGGCCAAGAACACCAACTGGACCACGGCCTGACAGTCGAACAATAACTGATATTTTTCTTTCTATATTTATTTTTCTAACATATGTTGAATATTATTGAGGGTCGCTGTAATTTGAAACAAACGTAGGTCCCCGTGAGGTAATAGTCTCTGCGTGTGTGTGAGAGTGAGGCGTGGGCGTGCGGCGGCGGCGTCTGGAGGTTGCCGGGCGCGGGCGCTCGCCTGGGGGGACTGGGCGCGGCGCTGGGCGGCGCGGTGCGGTGCGCGCGGGGGCGGCGGTGACGCCAGCGCGTCCGGCGGCGGCGGCGGGGGGCGGGGCTGAGGACGAGGAGCTGCCGCACGTTCCAGCCCGCGCAGAAAACACTGGGATTCAGGCGGGCCAGCCGCTTCGATGCCATATTTCCCGCCAACAGATCAGAATGTATTCACTCTAAGCGAAACGGAATACGTTTTTTCAGTGCTGGAGTTTTTGTTTTTTTTATTTTCTTAATTTTTTAAATATTTATTTAATATACTTCCATATGGCATACGACGGCTGCACATTCAAGAAGTTACATTAAGAATTCGCTTTCAAATATTTTAAACTAATTGTGGACGTAATAATTATTTTCTCGTTGCTTCCTACGTGAAGTTGACAAGGGAGACATATGAAATGTTTCAATTTTTCGGACTTTGTAGCGAATTGCATAATTTCTTATTACTGAAGCAAATCACACCTGCATTTGTAAATGCGTAATTTGAATACTCTCAAAAGCTGTATCTCCTTCCATACAAAAAATCCAAGAATACAAATAGTTAAACGTCTTGTAAAACGACTTAAGTTTCAGAAATCGTAATGAGGTGAGAAAGTCGTGGGTGTAAGCAAGAATCGAAAAAGATGCAAGGAAATTTAAGTAAAAGTGCGGCGAACATTGTAGACACATTCCTAGACAAAAGATGCATCATTTTGGTGCGAAAATCCGGTTTACATTGAACGATACCTAGTACTAGGAAATGCTATTGAGAACTGAAAAGTAACACTAAGAAAGTTGCAATTACTGAAATATTATTTCTAGCTCGGTAGCTGCCAATTCTATAGCAAAATTATTTATTTCTTTTTGTCTCCCTTTCTTTCCTTCTTTCTTTCGTTATTTTTATCTTTCTTTGTCTTTTGGTTTGCTTAACGTAAGGAGATTTATTGCATCTCCAACACTTGTAAAATATTCGTCTGTACTTCATTAATACGATGTAATTCGTATGTAATTTTTATTGCGGCCTAATGTACCTCCGCTTTTTGTCGGAGACATGAATATATGAGAGACGTATTGGTGCTGGTGCGTGAACAACCTCTGGAGGAATCAATCGTCAATGTCTAAACTAGACGTGGGGTAAAACGGAACGATCCCAACTAAAATTACTCCGGATCGATGGTCTAATCGCGTCCCGGCACTGCCGTCTGAAGTTGCGACACCGTCCTCGACGCTGCCCGCACGGGCGGTATGCACACTCGCACCAATCGTTCAGTGGCCGACGCGTTAGCTCTCGCTGTTTTGCCTCTGTTCCGGGTGGCACCGACGAGCGGGAAGTCCGTTTGATCGCTGACTAGCGCTCTAATAATTGTCTCTGCCTTTTTCGGGGCGCGACCACGGCGCTGCGGGCCAGATAATTAACAAATGAGCGCTCAACGCCGCCCCGACGCGCGCCCGCCAGGCCACACCAGCGCGCTGTTTGTTTTTTACTCCCCCCGCTTTTTTTTTTTCGTTTGGGGGAGTGTTGGAGGGCATCGGTTGGCCTGTGGTTGGCAGCGCCGGACCGCGTATTTTTCTGCCTTTTTTGTTGTTGCGTGCTTGTGTTTACACGCGTCAGTTTGTTACTGCCCGTAACTGGTATGTAGTGGGAACCCGTGAGAGTAATGAAGTCCTCACCCAGTGACTAATTGGGCGGTAGTGGAGGATCGTATTATAGTGACGCCCGCCGTCACGATACTGTAAATGTGACGATATTTACTAGCTATTCATTTTGCCCATATTTTGTGGTAGTGCCTGTATTCCATTTTTATTACTAGAGGTCGGATTTTGATGACCTAAAATATCGCCAAAAATTATCGATAAAATGCTCTTAAAATGTTTCAAAAATGCCCTAAAAGCAAAGACAAATGACGTAAAAATGTATAAAAACCAATTCAGATGAAACATTCAAACTGTTGAATATGTTAACTGATGCAATGGAGGCTTCTTCCTTTCGTTCAAGTAAACTCAGCTTGCAAACATTTGGTTTCGACTGTTCTTTACCAGGAAATCTCAGTTTTTAGTTATACAGTATGTAAGTACAATATACAGTATGTTGTATTTCTTATATTATTTGAAGCAAGAACTATTAAAATTATATTAATATCGATTAAATGAACGAAAAATGCTTTAAAAATGCCGGGAAAGGTAAAACAATGACATTAATCGAAATCGAAAATAGTGCAAAGAAAATCGTACAAAAATGAATGGTTTCTTTTTATCATAAAATAAAATTAATTTATATACTAAAAGGCATTTTCCTAAAGTGATAAGAAAAAAATGACCATTTCACTAAAATACGCTCCCTGTTTATGTAATTGTGGCTTCGGTGTACACAACTTGTCATGAAAATTGTGTGTGCTTCTTTGGGAGAATACGTACATCCAGAATTGTTGAGAGTGCGGTAACATTGCTCTTATTGAACTACCTTTGAGCTCTTGCATTTGAGAAGCACCAGGGTCAGTAAGTGTGAGATTAATTTCTGTTTCCTTCGCCGTACCTACGTAATGTTTAAAACGGGACAGCAATTTCTAAAATTAAGAATACAATGCGACATCTCGAGTCAGAATGAGCACGAGTCAAGTCTCGCAAATGATACGGCCTAATATTGTTACGAAGTTAGGACTAATGTACCTGGTAATTGTCTACTGCCTCATTAACACGGAAAGAGAAAAAAATCTTTATAAAAACCTATCGATGAGATAATGATTCTGTTATTTAGTCCTAGAATAATACGACGTGAGGAATCTTGTTCATATATCTTGTAAGTCACGGGCATTTATCTTTATTTTTCTTACATTTAGTCATCTAATGTAAAATAAATCTTTTTAAGTTATTTTGGCATAATGACATTTTTGTGTCTGATGAAGTAGAGCATATTTGAAGTTTTTTTTCTAAGAACTTGAAAAACACTAAACTCGATATTGATAGTTATTTTATGATAGTGTAGAGACTGATGTCTTTCGTGAAGCTAATCGAATTGCTAAGAGGTGCGGATGCTGTAATTGGATGTAAGTGTTGGTACTCTTTTACTTGATCTTCAAACGTGGCACAGAAAGAGACAGGGCAGGTATGTTCGATTGGCCGTGAACTCCCGCCTATCGCGCCCGACTGCCGCCGCCGCTGCCGCCGCCGGCGCCGCGCTGCCATAAAGACGGCGCGGTGCGTGGGCGGCGCGAGAAGTGCGGCGTTCATGCGGACGCTCCACCGGCCGCGTCTCCCGCTCCCCCGCCGACGCAGACGCCGCGTCTTGTGTCCGGTGGCGGCGGGGCCACCCAGCCGAGGCGAGAGCGCCCGCCGCCGCCGCCACCCCCGCCCGCCCGGCGCCGCCCGCTTTGTGGCGCCCGGCCAGGCGTACGTGCGCCCCGCCGCGCCGACATCGCTCCAGCGCGCTCCAACCGGCGGCGGCCGCGCGCGCGGTGACGCGTGCCCTGCCCCGCCACATCCCACCCCACCCCACCCGCACGACCGCCCGGAGCCAGGGATGAAGCTTGCTTTGGGCCACGCCGATGTTTCCAGCGACGGCGCTATGCCCGTTATTATTTATGTTAATCCCTGTTCGATAGTTTTGGTTGTTAGTCTCATCTTATGGAATATTAGATTGTCCGACTATTGGACATTCGGGTCCTGAATCGGATAGCGAATCATCCGAAATCAACTTTCCAGCGGAATACAATGCCTCGTGCTCAAAAACGATAATGGACTGCGAGAGCGACACTGGGATCTGCGCGAACAGCAGCAGGCGCGCTCGGGAGCGTTGCTGGTGGGTTGGCGCGCGTGCAAAGGTCGCTGCGCCCTCCCCCTGTCCGCGCGTTAGCTCGAGAGCGACGGGTGCGAGTGCGCGCGGCGCGGCGCGGCGCGGGGCGGGGCGGCGCGGCGCGGAGGAAGACGGAGCGGTTGCGTAACCGCGTGGGCGATTCGTTCGCGTCTCCCGCCGGCCTCGACCTTTCTTCTTTCCCGATACATTCATGCTTCGGGTGGCGCAAGCTGTTTGATCTAGCGAGCTCCTCTAATTATTCACTTTTCGACGATTTTGTGTTTATTCTCGTGACTCTAGAATAACTGCTAAGATGCGCACGTTATTATTAATTAATATTGTAATTATTATCAGATATCACCAACAACCAAAATGTGGTAAACTGCAGGAGTGTGACGATGCAAAACATCTTCGTAATCAATATAGCGTAATCACTGGTGTATTTGTATACTGTATTGACCGTTACATAAGTTGCAATTCTGCTTCGAAGTGATAAAAGGACACCTGGAGTTGGGTATCACGCTTCGTTTACTCTTCGCCGGAAATTCTTTGGTCAGTGAAAGTGTGCGTGACGGTCGATTTATATTTCACGGCGTTTCTTGATCTGCTACTTTTCTTGCATACTTGGGCGTCTCATCTGCCTGTGTTTATCCAACTGTTACAGCATTCGTGTTTAAATTTTCATTTGGACTTCCCGTGTTGTGTAACATTCTTCTTAGTATGCACATACAACATTACGTGTAATTTGTCCTTCGCGCAGAGATCTTCCTGTCCGTGTGCTTTTTCATTACGCAAACTGAAATAAAAGTGCGTTTGATGCCTTATGAACTGTATGTCACGGCCGTGAGAAAACCAGTGCGAACATTTTTCAGCTTTCTTGTATGCAGTCACCGAATAAATTACGAGATGAATAGTTTAGAAATCAAAGTGAAGGACGCTAATAATTTACACAAAGGCATATTGCAAATAACTTCGGGAATTACACGCAACCTGTAATGTATGGGATTGCACACGAATAAAATTAATATAATTGTAATGTAATTGTCCATCACATTGTGCCATTGATATAAGCCGAGATTAGGATTATGGTTAAAACAATCCTTGACTTAAAATGTTCACCTTAAATTACTATTTATTTCATATGGCTTCACATCTTTATTTCATTTTCTTTTTCTTTCGTGCTCAGTGATTAGCTTCGGTTCATAAATGATGTCTTGCGTGTTCACGGAGGAATTGAGGTGGAGCTAATGTGTAAAAGTTGCACCAACACTAATTATTGATTTGCCTCCAAAGCATTGGGTAGAAAGGTTTTTCACGTTCAGATCTATATGTTCATGTTTTGTTAGAGGGGAAGATGTTTTTACGCATGTCTCGTTTTAGTATTCACATTAAAGTCTCATATTTAACGCCTTGTTTTATCAATGTGCTCTTCGGGTTACGATATTTATCTTAATAGGTAGTATTGAAGAACGGGGAAATATTATTTACGCTCTAAAGTGTACATTATAGAAAAAAATATGATGCTCTTTTTTACATATTTTGTGTACGTATATGAGTATTTGTCTTGCATGCAATGGCGTAATCCAGCAGCATCATAAAGAAATTACGTGTTCGGTAATACGTGGGCCAGCCGTCCCTTGGTCCAGTTGAGTGGAGTGACGCATGGCGCGCGCCAACAATCGCCAACTCGCCTTTCTACCTCTCGAGGCGGGCGGACTCTCCGCCGAAGGATAGCCGAAATGTTGTCACTTATAGTATGTGTACACGCACCCGCGCGAGGGCGTCTTTCGCCCGCGCGCCCCTCCCCCCTCCGCGTCCTGCTGAGGCTCCGGGGAACCTTCGGGCCCGAGCCTCCGCCTCCGCCTCCTGCCGCGCCCGCGTCGTGTCGGCCTGCAGAGCGCGCTCTGAGCCGCCTGGCTACCTCCAGGAGCGTTCGCGAGAGATCGCGGGCGTCGCGACGCTGGCGCTGGCTCTGGCACTACCGCTTGGGCCCCTTCTGGGGTTTACCTGCTCTCCATCTCTTCGTTGCGTCTCCACATGCTTTGTGAGGAACTCTCCCGTTCATAGTATTTTTCGGAATTTTTTTTTCTCAAGTTGTTTTTCCCTTATTTTTTTCTTTCTTTTTTTCAGTAATAAAACTATTTTGTATTCCTAGTAGATGTTGCGCTATACACCTTGTTAGAGCTCTTCTCTACCGAGTTGTGTGGATGGCAGTCATTTCATGGTATGTAGTGTTGCATTCTTTTTTTCCCATTCTTGCCTCGTGCTTTTCTTGATTCGTTTTTCTCTTTGCTTAATGATTGTATTCGGGATTTTCATGCATTATCAATTTTTCTAATCTACATGCAATCATGAGCTTTCAAATAGACCACCGTCCCACGTTATGGTAAAAATTAATTAAATTGTTTCCATAAAGTTCAAGTATTTTACTCACTTTCTTAGTGCCTTTTGAATCAGTGAACATTCAAGTATCTTCCCGAATTCAAGTATCTTCTCTGATATTTATTCGTCTGATTGAACAAAAATCAAATTAAGGTTAAAAATTATCTCCGTCACAGGATAGAAAAGAATTTATGGAAGGAAATATTGCATTTTACTAGTTGACACTTCCAGATCCAGAAAATTAAGTCATCCACGTGGAATAAATATTTGCAACGCCCCTTCGTGGCAATTGTGAGTTATTTTGTGTTGCGCATCGAGCAAAATACGTGCACTTGACTCTTTCGCAGAAGCGTGGACACGTTATCTGGTATCCCGCTGAAATGTGATCGCATAGTGTTCAGTTCAACTAAGAACACGAAGAAAGCTAATTGATCACGTATTATGCTTTTCGAGGAGAGTCGGTTCGTAGTTGCTTTCCATCCTCAATTTCCGAGAATATGAAATTGTGCAGGTTATGAACGAGAGCGACTCTAACATCGACGGGTTGTGGAATTCCATCAATATACATTATTCCTTACATATAAACACATTTGCGTGGAAATCCTGTTTCTAGCCATAATCAATTTACATTCATCATTGTTAGTTCTTCTTCCCTTCCCAACTTTCCGTTTTTTTGTTTATCCTCCCACACGGTCTTTCCTTCTCAGCCTGAGCATAATGTGCTGAAACGTCCATCGGCGCGACGGAGAGGGAAGGTGTAGCACTCGGGTTCGTCTCATCGCCCCGCGAGGGCGCGCGTTGCGCCGCGACGGCGAAGGCGGAGGCGGCTGACGGAAGTGGGGTGCCGGAGGCGGCGGCAGCAGCAGCCGCCCGCGCAATCTCAACAAACACGCGCTCTCGCGCACGCGCTCTCGCGCACGCGCGCTCCGCTCCGGTCCGCCGCCGCCGCCGCCGGCGACGCGGGGTCGTGCAGGCGGCACGCGCCGCTCCCGCGCCCCGCCCCCGCAGCGCGCGGACGAGTCGCTGGCGGCTGCACCGCTGTGTGTGCACGGGCGTGCGACGCGGCGCACAGCTGGCGCGGGCGAAAACGAAGGTGCACGACGCATGTGCATCGGCGCGAGGGGTTTCCCGTTCCGTCTCCACAGTTGGGGATATTGCCTCGTAGAAGAACATGGTCATTCTTGGAAGAGTTGTTGAGATTTGCCTGGAACTTCCTTTTTGTAGTTGCCAGTGCCACAGGGAACATTGTTCTGGCGAACGGTTATTCCTCACAGCGTGAAACTGTATTACTAGTTGGACCAATTCTGAAATTTCGGATATTGTTTTAAAAGAGAATGGTTTTGAAATTGGAACATAACTTCGACTAATCAAGCTCTAAACTGTACCTTACTTCAGAAACGTAGATCTGCAAATGTGCATGGGAAAATCTAATAATGCTTACATTTGCCAACTCAGAAAAACGTCGATGCGTCCAATTAAATGAAACGTACTATAATTCAGGAGAGCTAAAGCTTTGCAAATGCATCTTTTTAAAAGGTCTCTTCTTGTGTAATACAGAGTTAGAAACATAATTTGGAGACCCCTTTAGGAATCTCAAACCAGGTTTTAAGAGCCCAGAGCGCATAGTTTTGGAGTTATACAGGATGATAACGTTTGATATGTGCGCCTTCGCCTTAAATTTGGTGCATTTCTCAGTGAAAAGTACCTATGTAGCAGTCGACAGTTTACGGGATTTTTGTTTGATAATGACTTACACAAAATAATAATCATTGTATACCTATTATACAATTCCATTGCGGGTTCACGGGTTTTGGACCAAAACCCGTGAACCCGCAATGGAATTGTCTACAGAAAATGGTCATGAAATACAGCAGATACCTATTATATACAGAAGGAATTGTAATTCATCGGATTTAAATGTTTTGTTTCGGAAACAAAACCTATATAAACGTCCTACAAATTCAGTTCAGACATTGTTAAAAATAGTTCTTGTTTTGGTTCATGTTTTTAAACTGTTGATGAACTTCAATCACAGATATATTAAAACTAATACTACGAGTATAGCACAGTACTTCCACAAATTTGTCATAAAATAGCCGTTCCGTTGACTGTGTGATAACGAGGGCGAAGTATTTTGGGTTGGCAGTGATGCTGGCAGCTATTGCCAAAGTTTTCGACGATTGACAGCGAATACCGCACATTTCACGTAGAAAGTCATTCTGACAACATCCGGTCGCGGCCTACCGCGTGAGGCACGTCGAGTTGGAAACTAAGAAAACACGCCCGATCGACATGTAACGCATCTGCCAAACGACTTAATTCGTGGAAAGCTTTTTATTTGTGAGATGTCAAACCAGACGAACTAGGGACGCCAGACTGCTTGTGTTGCGCCTATGTGATGTTCTTGGCACAGAAAGCACTTCCTTTCATATCTTCGTCTGCGGAGCGGGATGCTTCCCGGTTTTATGAAGCCACTGCTTCAGTTGAAATTGTGAAGATTTTCTTCGGCATTATATTTCCTGCAACATATTTTTAATTGTGTGACAATAGCGGGAACGTTATTAAAGTGTAAAGCTTTGTGGGTGTACTTCCATAAAATAATAGAAGTGTAAATTAATCTGCCATTGATAATACTCGTGCATTTTAATCTACCTCCATCGGAAGAATAATCTCAATGTTTTTCACACTTCCCCAAGCTGGAATGTATTAATTTTAGTGTTGTATCTTTATTTCCATTTTTGAATGTAAGAAAGCCAGAAACTCATGCAAGAATGGGAAGATGGCACTATTCTGCATCTTCTGGGTACGTGAAAGAGCATAAACAAGAATCAGGTTTTGGAAATGGATCCTTTTTATTATTGAATCCATTTATCCAATATGTTGACACTGACCTAATTTTACATTTAATAATGTTGTCGTTTGGAGATGTATGAGCTAATTTTACATGCCAAAAAAGCCACATTGCTCGAGAGATTCAGTTCATTGCCCGTTTTTTGTAGTGTTCTTTTTCTTTGCACTTCTCTTATCCCTCATTATGGTTGCAGACATTTCCTGTAAGGTTCATCCTAATCACAAGAAAACATACAATTCCAGAAAATTCATCTCATCGATTCGTTTCTTTCTCGTATTGTCAACACGTTCATTAATGTTCACGATATCCGGACCATATCGTGTGGTATTTTGAACTCTCATTTCCTGTCAAGAGTGGCCTTCACTTCATCGTACATACGCACATTACTACTCAAATGCCCGCGTAGTTTTTGTTTGTTTGTTTGTTTGTTTTTTTTAATTCTTTTAATTTTTTTTATCGTACGAGTAGAGTGAAACCGGTATTAATCGATCACCAGTGGTTCGGGCAAAAATTTGTAATTAAACAGATGGCCTCTTCATTAAAAGTTTGAGGAGGAAACATAAATAAATCTGATTGTGCTAATTGCTATGCGAGGAAGTAGGCTCTTTTTTTAATTGCCACAAATGATAAAATGCAACTTAAAGAAAGGTAAATACCTTGTGGAGTCATTTGTCTCGCGCATAATATAAAAATCTTTGTCTTTCAGTCATTTTTCCCAGTCGAGTAATGCACCATATATCCAACCATATCAACTTAGCAAAGTAAACTACCTTAATACAAGTCCTGTAGAAACTTACAGGAGGGCCGACTGACGATGGAGTTATCGAACCCCCCGTAGATCGTTCTCGCATGCGCAGCGTGCTCCGGGAGTCCTTAAAAGATTTCCGCAGGTAGAAGGGAAGCGTGAGTTAGGAAACCGTAGGAGTGCTGCGAAACTGGAGAAACAAATGCATTGTTTCATTAAGAGATATTTATTAAAATCATCTGTTGTTACCTGAAGCAGAAATTGATTCCCCTGCGAGAAATTCGGCTCTGAATTCGAAGTAATTTGACGATGCGTCCGCCGCAGGAAAATATTAAATCAACGGTAATCTCATCCACTTTTAACCTCTTGTAATACCATTAAAAATCCTTGAAGTGACTGTTTGATAAAGATCAGTTTCCGAAATGTGCGCAGTTTGCCGCTCAAGCAGGTGACCGCTGAGAAGAGGGAATGCTGACATGTATCTTGCCATGAATATCAATCAGCGCCACGAACAAATGGCCGTCAGTGAAGGTGACCGCGGAATAGAGCTGGCCGTGTTTTTTCGTCGAGATTTTCGTTCCCAAGCGGACTCCTTTTGGCCAGCTGCGTCGCGCGATGGTGGCGGCCGTCCTCTCCCTTGCGCTTCCCCTCCTCGTCGTTCTCCGCTCCAGATGCGAGGCAGCGGGGAATTGCCCCGGACGCGGCGGCGGAGGCGCGCGCCGTGCGTCACGCGGCGGAGGCGGCGGAGGCGGCGGCGGAAAAGGGCGCCCTGCCCCGCCGCGGCGGAGGAGGGCGATTGCCTGCGAACATACCGACACTGGCACACGGAGACGCGCGCACGAACACACACACGCACACTCTCTCTCTCTCTCTCACATACACACACACACACACACTATTCACTATTTCACTCACAGAGACATAAACACTCTCACAGACACACACACTCACGCTATTCACTATTTCACTCACAGAGACATACACACTCTCACAGACACACTCACTCACGCTATTCACTATTTCACTCACAGAGACATACACACTCTCACAGACACTCACACTCACTCTCTCTCTCTCTCACACACACACACACACACACACACACAAACACACATACACAATCTCTCTCCCACACACTATCTCTCTGACACACTCTCTCTCACACACATACATACACACTCACACACACACTCACACACGATCGCTCTCTCTCTCTGACACACACCCTTTCTCTCTCTCTCTCTCACACACACACACAAAGTCGGGCGCGCACGCATACATGCCCTTGCGTTCAGAGCTGGGGAAGAAATGGCGGTGAGAAAACGCGAAACAAAGGGGCGAAGGAGAGCGGTGGCGAATGTGCGCGTCGTGGCCCGCACGCGTCACAGCGCCAGCCCAGCGCCACCCCGGAAAGAGCGCAGCCCGGTTGCCTCGTGTACCCGTCCGCGCGCTCTTTCGCGGCGTTTTGGCAGGCCTGCGCGGCGCGCCGGCGGTTACAGATGCGTCGCAGGTGCGCTTTTGGCTCGACGCCACGCGGCCCGCGGCGGCGGGGGAGGCAGGGCGGGCGATCGCGTGGTCGCCGCGCCTGTCGTCATCGCCGCCCGCCGCCCGCGAGCGTGTGTCACGCGTCGTTGATTTCTCCCTCCGCCCCCTCGCAGCGCTCGCCGCGATTTAGAGCGCGGAGGTGCCCGAACAGGCGCGCATGTGGAGACGCGTTCGCGTGGCGCTGCGCGTCATTGCTGCGGGGGCGCGTGGGGTGGCGATGTGGGCTGGTGAGAGGAAGAGCGCTTTCCGGGGCGGCGAAGGCGGGCTGCGTTGACGGGCTTTCGGCACTGCTCTGCGTCTTCGGGTGCGTGACAACGAGCTGTTTATGTGTAGAATCTTTAAAAGGTTGTGACAGTAAATCTGATAACTAATAGAAGTACCGCTGGCTCTTGTCATAAAAAGCAGCTTGACTGTCGTGGCGAAGTTAATTATTGCTCAAATGACTTGGACCAAAAATGCGAACGTAATTAGTGAGAGATAAATTCGTACAGAGTTTCTAGTTTTTCAAGTGGATATTCCATTTTCGTTTCGTTGTATGAGCAGTGTACGTTCTTTAACATTTGTATTAATTCTATGGAACAACAGTGGTCACAGTAAATAATGAGGGAAGGTAAAAATATGCAAAACGTCGCTGCTTACAGTGATACGCAAATACATGAAGTCGGAATAATATCAACACCTAATTGTACTAATGCAACATGTTCATCTTGTTCAAATAAAAGCCGTTCCGTACAATCACGTTCTCCAGTATCTCAAGTAGTTGAGATTATAGCATTGCCGCGAATGAAAGTTTTCCACGACGAAGGCTCTGCACCTGACTCAAAGTAATGGCTCTTCCTCGCAGGTGATCTCCCCGGCGCGGCGCAGTGGAAATCTTCGTGTGGGCGACGCGGCGCGGCGGCGCGGCGCGGCGCGTTGGCGGCCTGTCACTCGCGTTATGAGTATTTCGCGCCTTTCCCTCGCTCTCGCCGAGAGAGGGCGGGGAGGGCGAGCGAGGATTTTCTGATAAAACGCGAATAATAAAATTCCTGGCGCTCGGGGCGGCTGGCGGGAATCTGGCCGCAGTAGATCCTGCTGCAGAAGTAGCTGGAGAAACAAAATTGTGCAGGCTGTTGGTAAAACAATTGGTGTTCAACAAAGAAAATAAATTTCGTCAAATATAGTTGTACCATATCTTCAGAAAGTAAAACATGAATTTATTGTTGTTTTTTTTCCATAATTTCGTCATTGGAATCCAATTTTTCAAATAGTTTATTCGAAGTTTCATATAGTTGATTTTGTGAAAATGAAATTGATTGATTCAAATAGTTTATTCGAAGTTTCATATAGTTGATTTTGTGAAAAGTGTTTACTACTAATACTAAACTAAAATAGAAATAGAAAATCATATCATTCATTTACTGCAACTGTAGCATTCCTCAGAATTTATCTCTATTGGGTCGTTATTCAGAAACAAAATAAGTTTCCGTAGCTCCAATTACTGGTCTAAGGACGCGTTCGTGCTTTCAAAATTCACCGCTAGTTGCTTCGCCGTATTTCACCCTCGAACTGGAAACTTTCAACGTCTCTCCTGAAGAATGTGCTTTTTTAAAGAGTTATGCCATTGTCACAGCGGCGGGGCCATATGACGGTGCAAGTCGTGCCTTTACAACCTACGTCTTTCCGCTTGGGTTTGAAGAACTTTCCTTTCGTTCGGCGAGTCTTCCTGGTCTCCGTGCGTGTTCGCTTCTCTGTTTTGAGTGGGAGGTACAGTAGATGCGCACGTCGTCATAAAAATTTCTCAGTAAAGCATGTCAATAGGGCAGTCGCAGTAATTCGCAGTAAAGCAAGGGCGCGAATAACGCTCCTTCCCCAGGCATCGACGCATCACAGTTTAAGGCTGTAAAAAAAGCATGATTTCCATTCAGCAGTTGGTTAGTCCTGGCGAGGCAGCGTGCGGGGGCTGTGTGAACAGGGTGGCGAGGATGGGCTGCGAGGCGCCGTCGGGCTGTTCATTATGATAATAGCCCCCGAGCTGCACGCCGCACCGCCACAAAGGCGAAAGGCGGAGGAAGTCTGCGGAACCCGAGGCAAAGCAAGAACGCGAAACGAAGTCGGCGACGGCGGTGGCCACTTATCTACCTGCTGATGCGTCATTCACTATGGATTTCGAGACGTTGGGCTGTATGGGAGCGGACGCCCTGCCGGACCCTTGGCTTCCTGAGAAGACGAGCTCGCGAGTGCGTCTAATAAGTAGCACTACTCTGCAAGTAGAGATCCGTGGCAGCGTCTGATCAACCGAGGTTGATATTGAAGATCAAAATTATTTTACAAAGAATCCAATGTATTCCTACGTGTTGCGTATTCTCACAATGACGAAGTCGGAACAGGAAATGGAGAAACTTATGGAGATAAAGACAAGAAAATTTCAGTAATATTAACATATGACTTGCAATATGAGTATGAACAAAAAACAATGGTTGAAAAATATTTTTCGATCATGTGAACCGAATTAATTAAATGCACACTTCTCTTCAAGCATAATAACATCCTTTGATTATGCTTAGTAACTGTGTGCAAAAACAAGTCCTAATGCTAAGCAAAATACACATAAGAATTGTGTGTATGGCCTTGGTTAGGTACAGTTCTATTTTCCCGAATCACTAAAACTTATCAAAATAGTACTATTACAAAAATAGAAAAAATTTGTTTGACAAGTTTTCTTGCAAGGATGCATTTGTTTATTCACGCAATGCGTTCCAATCACATAATTAACAGTACATGTTTAAAATACGAACTGTCAGGTGAGAATAAGAAAATCCTGTTAATATGGCGACTTCGTAGCTATACATTTCTATTTGTATCAATATTTTGTGGAGGTCTGAAATGTTCCGTAATTCATTCAAGTACCACTAGCAACAATGTATTACGACATGGATTGATATTTAAACCTGAATCTGCATCTGCCACACAATTGCTATGTAAACAGTGAGTACTGCACATATGCTCAGACTTCATCACATTGTGATTAAGACTCATAAAAGCAAGAGTCACTCCAACACCCAACATGCATCCGAAACGTACATTATGCGAGGAAAGTACTACTGAAACAAATGGGCGGTGCCTAAATGGCATATACTAGTGTAGAAAAGAGCAAAAGGCATTTTATATCTGTGTGTGAAAATGTAATGTCAGAATATCGCACTGTCACCATCGTCATCATTTGGAATCGTGGCACGTTCGGATGAATCATTCAAGCTGTTCGTAATTTACTTCCACTGCATACTTGCAGTTTTCAATTATTGTGTTGACGTTTGAAATCTATAATATTTTTAGTCAGTGCTCTAAAGCAGAGAAGGGAAGTCATATTACAAATTGTATATTACTCGTATATTATTGTCACTTTTTAAAACAATTGTTTATTTATAAAAGTCATATACAGAGCCCGGAAGTTTGACAAAATGCATTTTTGTTGTTATTATTTTATAACTTTTAACAGTAGGAATCATTTAATTGCACTGGAGTTGTTTTGGTAGATTTTCATTTTGCCTATTTTAGCTTCGATGACTATTTTTGCCATTTGCCTTATTTTTGTCCTTTTCTATCTTTTTCTTCATTATTTTGATTTTGTCTCCTGACACCGATTGCGACCAAGATGTGTGTAGATTTGCAAACCTGAACAACACGAAAACACGGTCGTGTTTTGTCTCTCTGTTGAAGGAGAAGCTGTATTCAAAATCTAAATGAAAAAGGAAGATGAGGCCATCAGTCAGGATTTTTTATTTTTTCATTGATGCCCGCAGGCTTTGTTCGCTCACGAGGAATCCCATCCTACTTTTTGAGTGTGGCTTCTGATCCCCTTTGAAGACAGCTCACTGTATAACCTTCTCAGTGCTGGCGATTACACAAATGAAAAAAAAATCCGTTTCACTTATGCTATTTCAAATTTGAAAAAGGAGTGCACTATCGCTTTTCGAATAGACAGTGGCGTCAGTAAAACAGATTCGTAGTCATCATCCTGTATGGTCATGTGGGATAAAGATTACAAAGAAGATGTCCTTATTCTTGTAGTGCCATGATTAATTTTTAGTTAATAAATAAAATGATTTACTTTTTTATTCTCTTTTAGAATAATTCCTCTTAAAAGTGATTTTTCTTTCATTACTTGCCTTTTTGCACTCATATCTTTGCTAGAATAATGCCTTTTGCATGCGTATTTTCGTAAAAATAAATACCTTTTCCCTGCCCATTTTAGGTATAATAAACGCCTGAACTTCCGGGCTCTAGTCGTATAATAGTTAATTTTTAAATTGATTTGACTGAGCTTCTTTAAAGTAGCGTGTTAACCACATCTCTCAATATCACACTATCGCACCTAGGTACACCTAAATTACCTTTTGAAATTGTGGCTGGTATGGAGTAAACTTAAAACTATTCTCATTCAAGGTGTATCATACCTGCAATATGCAAGTAGTGAGTTGGTTTAGAATACATGAGTGATGAATGTGATGTTTCTCACAGAAATATGCAAGTCTTTTTTTTATAATATTTGCTGCCATCCCTCTCTGTTCTTTTTACTGAAGTTCTCTTAAGCTTTAACGGCCCGTCTCCCTGCCCATCCTTGTCTGCCCCGTTCGTCCGTCTGGTTGTCTGGCTGTCTGCCGATGTAGTCAACGCTAGCGCTTAAAACCGTTTAGACGATTATCTTCAAACTTAACCTCCTGATCGAAACCCGGGCGAACCCGAGACTCAGCGAATATGAAAGGGATATGTGCAGGATCCTGTATACAAATCTTTAAACATATTGTCAAAAGTTTCTCAAATTATCTACCTAATGACTTACTTTTCTAATGACGTCAATTATTCCTCTGATTGAGCAAAGAACGCTTTAAAAAAGTTGCGATGGTTTAATTTTCATTGACATCCCTAAAATGCAAGTTACAAATAATGAGAGAAAATATGTGCTTTTGCGGCTCCTTGTTTGTTCATTTTCTCGCACATTTTTTCACTATTTAATATTTTCTAGTACTTTACATCATAATTTTAAACCTTGCGTTTGTTTATCTCTTTCAAATCCAGCAACTCAGATTGTACAAACAATGTGGGGTTGTTGCCCGAAGTTGCGTGAAGTCAAATGCCTCGCTTTGGCTTTTGTTGCCTTATTAATTGAAGTTAGTAGTATTGCACTATTTTCTTGGCCGCGCGTAAGGCTTGTGTTGCGGGATGCGCCGCCGGTTCCGCATTGCGGTGCGCGTGCGAGGCGGAGCGCGGCGTGGCGGGGCGGGGGGCCACGCACATGTGAGCGAGCGGAGGGCGTGGCAGGGGACAGGCGCGAGGCGGCGGGGGCGTCTCCGGCGCGGCGCGGCTTGGCTGGCGATCACCCCCGCAGCGGCAGCTGCCTCCGCCGCCGCCGCCGCGGTTGCCACGCGCGCACGTGGAACGCACACGTGCGGGGAACGTGCCGGCGCGGGGGCGACGGCGGGCGTGACGCCGCTCCGCGCCGCGCCGCGGGGGGCCCACACACACAGGTGACAGGCCTCCCCCGCCCCCACCCCCGCCTGTCTCCGCCCGGCCAGCTGACGCGGAGCGACGCCCCCGCTGGGCCCCAGCCTCCGCCTCCGTCTGCTCCGCCGCCGCCGCCACCGCCGCCGCCGCCGGGGACAATGCGAATGTTCGCAATGGGCTTCGAGAGACGCTCCCGTCTGGCCCGCGTCTGCTCGTTATGTTGAATAAATCCAATTATACAGAAAATAAAGTCTCGCGAATATTACTGCAGAGCTGGTCTGAAACAACCTGGAAAAAGTTTCTCCACTGCGGCGGTCGTATTGCATTGTGTAGCTTCCCGTCGAAATGAGGGATAAATTTAATTCAGGGAAAAATATGTTTATGGGGGACAGAATGAATGCTGAACAAAAAGCCAAAGAGTGGCGTGTGGTCGGGAAAACAAGAATGCAGGACGTATTATTGATGACTGTTATTTCCGAAATTTGATTTGGAATACGTAATTGTGATACAGCATTGTGTTCCTGTTCTGAAATAATTATTTTGCTCCTTAATGAACGCGTCTGTAATCTTTATGAAATAATCTGAAGGATACGGCCAGATATGATCCAAAAAGGCGTAGACGTTTCAAAATAATCCTGCATTTTTGAAACAAATTCCCTAGTTTTTGTGTGCACACTAGGCATAGCCATTTCCATTCCCATGAATCGCTGGGCGTGGAATGTGCGGTTCGGGAGCTAACGGAGGCTTATCTCCGCGTCGCGATCAGCTCTTGGACGCAGCCCAGGTGCGTGCGTGCACAGCGGGGATGGCAGCCAGCCGCCTGCGGCCGTTGGCCACACTAGATTACGCTCGATGTCTGCATGGCTCAAGTGCTTGAAGGGAAGCATTAGACCTTACGTGTGCCGTTGTAGTGAGCGTACGTAGAGTATTCGGTTGTCCCGCAATGAGAGCCTGGTTTTTAACGAGTCGTTCCTTGCTAAGGTAATATAAACAACAGTTGTTGTTTTCCTATCGCTTTTGAATTAGAAGGAATTGTAAATTTGTGTGTTGGAGTTACATTCGGTTATTTTTTCTGATATGTTATAGTTTTGCTATGTGTTTTGCGAAACATTTTGTGGCCATTTCATTTTTATGCGAACTATCTTCAATTTTTTCCATTATGCATTTTTACATGTAAGTAATATTGGGTTTGTGTTGTGAACACTGTAAAGTTTGTTCTGCAAGTTAGTTCAGTGAGATTGTCGTGTGTTTCCATTCAATATTGCCAAATTCCTCATGAGACAATTTGATCTCTCTTGTTGTAGGTCTTACAACATCCGCTTTTCCCAGGAGCCCTCTTGCGATGAATCGGATGGTGCCTACGGTGAGTACATTGATTGTTGTGTTGATTTTTCCTAATATACGTGGGGTGTCCTTTCGTAAAATTTATTTTATGATTCGAATTATGAAAACGAACCTTCAGTAAATTCAAATTGGATATTTTGTTTTTAAAGAACTTCATGTATTCCTGCGTTTTTTCAAGTAAACTTCATTCTGGATTACGAAATATGTAGATGACATAGGTGGTTTTCATATGAATAGATTTCGTTTGCTTTAATCGGCAAGAAATAATGTTCATAATTTGTAATACTGCGTATGTTCCAAGTTGTGAAGATTCCACAAACGGCTGAAGCAAACATTTGGGAGAAGTTTCCAGGCAAACCTTGGAATGATAATTCATCGCGATAGACTGTTCACATTTATCTTCTGGCTGTATACCACAAAAGGGCATGGGTAAATAATAATACGGATGTTGCAAATGACTTCCTGTAATTTTAGACAGGAATACACGAGACATTCGAAAGGCGTTTCGACTTGATAATCACAATGTACATCTAAGAGAAAAGACAGGTATTGACAGGAAACGTATATTGGAGATCTGTGAGAGTACGTTTTTAATCATTGAGTTATTTTGGTATGAATTTTAAAAACTTAGTGACCACTATTTGAATTTTTGTACCATATACTCACACAGCAGCAATTTCGGTACGTCCGAGAAGTAGAGGGTTCTGGGACTAGCCTCGTAAAAACTACTTATCCGTGACGCTCTGTAATAAGGCGCAGATGTGATCCGCAGTTGTACGCGGAATACGGCACAATATATAATCTTAAGATGATTCCATGTGACCAATGAACACAACGATCCTGTTGAAGGGACCACTAATGTCAACATTTCTTGCTCATAATTAATTGCGTTTGTGTGAGCAGAGAGAAAGTTTTTGTGCCGCATTATTGCAATACGGAAATGGCTCCTTGAAGCAGAAGTTCGAAAATAACGCTCTTTGTGTGATACGTTAGTGTTTTTGAACTCGATCTTCTTCCTACTTCTCCTCCAAAATATTCACATCTACATAATGATTCACAATTAATTTCTTACGGTTACTGTATCTGAAGTCGAATTGTTGTGTGTTGGAAACTTTATTTTCTGAACATGAACCATATGAAGATCTTGACGTAGATATTGAATTTCTGATCACCGACAGGCTATTTTTCAAGTGGTCTCCTGATCACGTGAATGAGCTCAGCCACGGGCAGTAAACGTTGTGTCCGAAGAAAAGTGTTCCGTTTCGGGCGAGGAGTGAGTCCTTGAAAAGCCCTTCTGTCAGATGCCGTCTTTGGACACGCTTCCCGCGCGAGACGAGGCCCGCTTCGCCGTGCTCTCACGGCTGTTGCGCGCCAGTCCGTCATGCGGAGGGCCAACCGACGGAGCACGCGGCCCAGCGGGCTTTCCTGGCTAATTGGCGTTCCTGCTCCTCTCGCCGTCTCCCCCCCCGCCCCGCCCTCCCGGCCGCGCGCATCGAGAATGCGCACCAGCTCCTGACGCGCTGTCATCGGTGCGAGAGGGCGCCGTTCCGATCGTGCTGAACCTCCAATTCCGCTCTACTGTCTTCTATGTCATTAGTGCTCTTAAAAACCGATTGGCTCAACTATTTGAGTAGAATGCGTGTCCTTTAAATTTTTCCTACGTATTGTTTGGCGTTTCAATGTTAATTTCTAAATATTTTTATATTATTGGCCAATGAGAGATATTACATTAAATTTTAATAGGCGTTCAGGAAATTTTAGAATAGTCGTAATAGTCCGAAAAATATTCATAATTTTTAACTTTGTGTTTATTTTCTACTTGAATTAAACACAGTTTGGCGAAAATCGATTGAAAATGTAAATAAAATTAAAAACTATGCTTTTTGTTTGTGTTTTTTTATATTTTTAATATTTTCGGTTGACAAATTTTGGGACGTGAACATGACTGACAGGATTTGCGCCATAGAACAGCACGTAGAATAATATTCCCCTTGTGAAGCCGGTGGCACGTCGTTTCAACAGTGAGTTTCAACATTAGGATTACATAATGTCATGAAAAATGTTCACTATGTAACCTGCGAATGTTCCTATTGTATTTCAACGTGATTAATCTATCGCGTGTTAACATTGAGACGTAAAAGAACGTGCCACGAGCATATGAGTACTAAACTGGCTCATTTGGGATTCATCGAAATTTGTATAGGAAATTCGTGTAGAAAAAGATCACGAGAAAATTTTTAGATTTATTTTATTTGTACTACCTTTTTAATGAAAATAGTTTCTTAACGTAAGAGAAAATTGTTCCCTTGAGAGAATTGATTTGGGCTTTCGTTTTAGATGTAAATTACCCTTATTTTTAAATTATTGAGTTGATTCCGATGATATAAAGTTGTTATCATTTTTTTATGATGAACAGCAGCTTAGAACAAACTTGCATATCCCTTTTCACGTAATGCCATTTGTTTCAAGAACGAAAGCACAATACAGTGGTAAAATGGTATTTTTTTTTGGATCTGCTGTCATGTAAAGTGTATTTACTGAATACCATTTTATATTTTAAAAAATATATTCAAATTTCGTGAGCATAATTGAGGAACATACTGATTAAAAACTTTTTGTATATTGGGGAAAAAAGGTTATTAATGAATATTGAAATAACGGTAACTCGAGAGCCGAAGTTCGCAAGTTACTTTGAAGCTCCTCGGGTTTTGTCGTTTGACGTTTGAGGCGTCTCTGGCAAAGAGCTATGCAAGGGGGTGCGGCGGGGCGGGGCGGGGCGGTGCCGTCGCCCGGAGCGTGGGGCGATGTGGAGCGTGCCCGGCGCTGAGCCCGCAGCTTCCGACCGTGGCACGCTCTACGCCTCGCCTCACCTCACCTCGCCTCGCCTCGCCTCGCCTCGCCTCGCCTCGCCTGGCTCCGCCCCGCCTCGCCCCACCTTGCCTCGCTCCACCTCCCCTGTGGCACCCTCCCGGCCGGCGCACACGCGGCGATCGTCTGCCCACGTAATGGCAGTTGGCCAGAGCGCAGAGCACTGCGCCCGCCAGCCAGGGGAGCTTCTGATGGAGCACGTGTGCTCCCTCACGCACTAGCACTCGTTGGGTTGAAACTCGACGCATTACTTTCAGGAGCTTAATCTCTCGAGAAAGTTGCAAAAGAATTTTGCGAAATTTTTCTGTTGTTTTTACGATTATATTTTAAAGTTTGTAACAATAAAAGTTGGTTCTTTTATGATTTGAAATGTTGTGTATTACAAATTATGTATGATTTTCAGACATTTTGGCATGCAATGATGAAATGAACGTATGCTAGGAGTATTGCAATTTCTTCCTTCTGTTTTTCAGTTGAATCGGTTATTTTAAAAGAGCAACATCTCAGGAGAAATAGCCTATAAGAAGTGAACAGAGATCTACACCTGCTTAGATTGTATTAACAAATATATGATATATGAGGTTTCACAAGAAATAAAACTAAATGTACTGGATTATTCTAAATTAGTTTCCTAAAAGCAACATTAAATAACAGTAGATTTATTTACTTGAAATGATTTATTCTCAGTTCACAAACTGACTCAACTGTCTTCCTATAAATATTCAATGTGACTCCCTTTTGTAACGAGGCAGATATCCCATCTGTATGAAATTTCTTCCGAGATGCGCGAGAGCGTTTCGGCATCTATCTCAGCCAAGGCACCGTTGATGCGTTGGCGAAGGCCATCGATAGCTGAAGAAAGTGGAGGGATGTACACCTTATTTCTAACATATCCTCACTGACAAAAGCCAAGCTGTGGTTCCACCTTGTCCACTCCAAACAGGAACGAAGTAGGTTCTATATAGTGATCTCGTGGTGGTTATGTGGAGGGTCCCATCATGCTGGAAAATGGTTCCACCCATGTCCTTTTAAAGGAGTGGCATCAGACGGTTCTGCAGCATATCTAGATTTGTAATTCCCGTTTGAGTCTGCTCTGTAAAGAATATTCCTTAAACTTTGACGGAACTCAATGCACGAAAACCATTGCGTTTTGGTGAGTCACATGTTTGTTTCAAGATCTCCGACGGTTTCTGTGTGCTCCAGAGCGTGGCAGTTAACAGTACCACTAATATGAAACGTGGACTTTTCAGTGAGCACAATCTTCTTGAGCAAATTCGTGTAATTTTCCATCTTGTTCCTGAAGTCCATGAACACATACCGTTTGTGCGTGTCACTATTACTCAATGCCTGCATCAGTTGCGATTTGTACGCCTTACACTGCAGTCGCCGTCGCAAAATTCTCCAAATCCTGGACTGGGGAAAATTCTGCTCCAAACTTGCTCTCCCTGTGTGGATTTCCTTGGACTCCATGCATACATCTCCCTTACGGCTTCCACAACGTGGTCCTCTACCCGAGGGCTGCCTTGTCCTTTCTCTCGGTGTGCTACACGTTTCCACGAACCACTCATACCATGCTTCTGTAAACTTTGGCTTAGGCGATGCTTTGTGATACTCCGTCCTGAAGCGTTTTCTTGCAGCAATTGATGTTGGCGTTTTGTGGTGCCACAAGCAACAATTTGTACGCCCCGCACCGCTATAGGTCTCCATGGGGACTGCGATGTCACTGTCCCCGCCAAACAGGTAGTGGAGAGACCTTTGGCGGCGAAGGCTTAAAACTTAAGAACACGGCGCGAGGTTGAAAGGGCACCCGGGGAAATATCAGTCAGTGGTTTCGAAATTATTTTGTTTCTTTTAGGTAACTTATTTAGAATAACCTTGTGAATTCTGAATCAAATGAGCTGAATCGGACCGAATGGCCTTTTCGATATAAACGATTCTGTATGACTCGAAACGATTCGTTGTATGCTCAGCTTCTAAAAATATGACTAGCGTAATGAACCATTATGGTAAAGCCTAAGTATGTTCGTTTCATTATTCTGCATGTCCCAAAGTTCGCGCCTTTCGACACCTCTGTCGCTGGTGTGAAAACGTTACAATGCATTACAAGCGTTGACAGCACCTGTATACAGCAATCACGCACGTTACTTCTCTGTCCCCCGCGCAGGGAAAATGCTGGCGTGATTGCGTGGAATGAACGTTTCCAAGGTGACCCTCGTTGTGAAACGGCGCGGCGCCTACCGGCCACTGACGAGACGTCAAAGTCTGTCGCCACGCGAGGCGCATTGGGCAGGTTCGACGTCAACAAAGCGCCGCCCCTTTTCCCCCGGAGCGGAGGGGTCGGCCGCCGCCGTCGCGCCCTCGCGACCCACATCCCCAAGTCCCTCGAGGGCCGCCCGTCCTCCCCGTCTCTGCCTCCCTTCGCCCCTTTTTTCACACGGTCTCCTTTTATCTTCTGGATCGGTTGCCCCCCCCCCATCCGCCCCCTTCTTTAGAGATCGTGCTCCGAGTTCACCGTCCTCTGTCCGTCGGGCGTTCAGCTACCCCGTCATCCGCGCTTCCACGTTTCAATAGATGACCCCCGCCCGGCCCCGCCCCACCGGTCTCCCGCGAGTCACAATTCCCGCGCCCGGCTCGCTCGCTCGCTCGCCTCCCCCCTCCCTTCGGCGGGGGCGCTCACGTGCGGCCGCCCCCGCCACGTGGCCGCTCGCGTGACCTTCCGCGGCGCCCCCGTGCGTCAGCGGTGCTCGGCGCCATATTGATTGGAGGCGCACCTGCGCGGGGTCGCCATGACGACCGCATCGACGGCCCCGCCGCCGCCGCCGCCGCCGCCACCGCTACCTGTGTAGGCCGCCTGCTCCCCGGCGGGCGCCGAGCGGCGCGGCGCAGCGCAGGTACGGGCTCGGGGGTGTCCCCGCCCCGCGCAGCCTCACCGCCGCGCCTCGCCCACACGAGCGCTTTGCCTCTCTTCCCTCGTCTCCTCTGCTGGGTCGAGTCGACTCGCCCCCTCGCAGGGCTCCCGGCGACGCGCCTCCTCTTCTGTTGCTGCTCAGAAGCACACGTCTGATGTAGTGGGAAAGAATTGGGTGTTGCGCGATCCACGGATTCGATTCTTGTGCGTTTGGGCAAGGGGAGGAGGCACGGTGGTCATGCCAATTTTTTTTAAAATTCTACTCCATTTACTCAAAATATCAAGCGTATGTAGATCTTACCACATCCAGAATAGGGTTTCATTATGAATGTACTGGAACACATCTTTATTTGTAGTTAGCTATTAAAAAAATTCAAAAATATTTCTGGGCTCGGAACTGAAAGTTTCCCCCTGAAATTATTTCTGGATCCCCCCTAGTTTGGGGTAGGCGCCGAGGATAATTTTCTCCTTTGATTTTTCCCGTGTATACGTACATCCAAAGATTCTGATTCGCGTGTTTATACGTGAGGTTGATGGGAGAACCTCATGGGGCAATGTGAAGGCCTCGACGAGGAGTATGAAATAATGTTTTGTTTTCTATAGGGCTGTACGACGTGGAATCATGAAGAGTTGAATAGTTGTTAGTTTTGCACACTTTGCATCTGGTGATCGTGGCAAGGAAAACTACCGCAAATCTCCAAATTCTCCGTTATTTCTATTTACACGTAGTAGTCTGTGAGAAAGTAAAAAAAAATGGGATATTCGCAGTAAACTAGTAGATTTTCGATGTGGCGAACGTATTAATGTTAACGAAGTAATCAGTATCAAAAGCATAATCGTTTTCTTAAAAAGTCAATACTATTGACAATTGAATAAATGTAATAGTTTGTAATTAACAAAATTAATTTTGTTATCGAAAACAACTCCCTTTTCCTGTTCATTTTCTTGAACCTCTCCTCCTTGACAAACCGTCCAAGTGGCGTCCACGTTATCACAATTGCTGTGAATGGTTTACTGTCGTACGAATGGTACCAAAATGAGTAAAATTTGTATTTGTACACAACGTTCTCAGAACATTGCCCGTTCATTATACATACTAGGAATCTGATTCGTGTGTTTGTAGTTGAAGTTGATGGGAGAACCTCATGGGGCAAGCGAGGGAAACCCATGTGATGTGTTACAAGAAGCACCCTTGGAGCAATCGGTAGCTGAAGGTCGCCGCACAGGGAGTGGTGCGGCGCCGCCCCGCGCCGCCCCGCGCCGTGCCCCGCGCCGTGCCCCGCGCCGTGCCCCGCCCCGTGCCCCGCGCCGTGCCCCGCGCCGTGCCCCGCGCCGCCCCCCGCGCCGTGCCCCGCGCCGTGCCCCGCGCCGTGCCCCGCGCCGTGCCCCGCGCCGTGCCCCGCGCCGTGCCCCGCGCCGTGCCCCGCGCCGCGCCCCGCGCCGCGCCCCGCGCCGCGCCCCGCGCCGTGCCCCGCGCCGTGCCCCGCGCCGTGCCCCGCGCCGTGCCCCGCGCCGTGCCCCGCGCCGTGCCACGCGCCGTGCCCCGCGCCGTGCCCCGCGCCGTGCCCCGCGCCGTGCCCCGCGCCGTGCCCCGCGCCGTGCCCCGCGCCGTGCCCCGCGCCGTGCCCCGCGCCGTGCCCCGCGCCGCGCCCCGCGCCGCGCCCCGCGCCGCGCCCCGCGCCGCGCCCCGCGCCGTGCCCCGCGCCGCGCCCCGCGCCGCGCCCCGCGCCGCGCCCCGCGCCGCGCCCCGCGCCGCGCCCCGCGCCGCGCCCCGCGCCGTCCCCCGCGCCGTCCCCCGCGCCGCCCCCCGCGCCGCCCCGCGCCGTGCCCCGCGCCGCGCCCCGCGCCGCGCTCCGCCCCGTGCCCCGCGCCGTGCCCCGCGCCGCGCCCCGCGCCGCGCCCCGCGCCGCGCCCCGCGCCGTCCCCCGCGCCGCCCCCCGCGCCGCCCCCCGCGCCGCCCCCGCGCCGCCCCCCGCGCCGCCCCCCGCGCCGCCCCGCGCCGCCCCGCGCCGCCCCGCCCCGCGCGCGGGCCCGGCGCCCAGCGGAGGCGCCGCGCGCCGGACGTTTGCCCGGCGGGAACGGCACCTTTCCTCGCGGCCCCGGCGGAGCGGGATCGTTAAAATGATTGGGAGCCGATAGCGAAAGTTGGACGGCTTCAGCTCCGGCGGGTCTCTCTCTTGGATGCGGGTTCGTACTTCGCGTAGGTGGTGAATTTGTCTGTGATGGTACTGTGGTCGTCTACGCGTACTATTCGTCAGATACTCGTGTCAGTCAGTGCATCATAATTATCCGCTTAACCCAAGTTTCTGTTGTGTGCATTTGACGTCATCATTTCGCTAAAGAAGCAAGCGAATAAACTATCAGGGAAACAAAATATCGGAAAGAAATTTCACGTCCCTCTTATACTTTTGTGACCTAAGGACACATTATGTGGTCTACTCCTCTCTTCTTCAGTTTTTGTTTGTATGACCAGTGGAGGTTAGTAATCGATTGGAGATTTCTTTGTTCGAGGTTTACTGTTCAGGACTTTCAAAAGGATCTCCGAAACGTTACATTAGGTAGGACCTGCAGGTTGTGTCATCACACCTTCGTTACATTATTGAACAAGCTAGTAGTTATACAAAGCAATATTTTTATTCATTGTTTGATCTTACGTCTCTTTGGCTTGGTCTTATTTTTTGGTATATACTTACAACTTCCCCTATTTTTTTGAAATAGCAACTGTTAATTTGCACCTACTTGGGTATTCCATCTGAGGCACTCAATTTGCATGAATGCAATTATTTTGTTTGTTTCCTAACATTCTGAAAATTTCGTAGGTTGTCTAGCTGTACGTACGAGTTCATTATAAAAGTGCGAAAAGGCGAAGTGGGATAAAAGTGCGCTGGCGAAGCGGAGTTGGGCGGGGCCTTGGACGCCCCCCGGCGCGCGCGAAGTTTGGTGCGCGGGCGGGGCGGAGTCGGCGGCGTCGCCCGCAGCTGCGGCCAGGCTCCGCGCTCCCTCGGCGTGAATATTGCAGCGCGCGGCGCGGCGCGGCGTCGGCCGCTGGCGCTGCTTCGCCGACGCTGCCGCTTAGACGCACGCGCGTATTTTTAGCCGCGAGGCCGCGCTGCGTCGGGGCGCCCTCTGCCGGGTGCTGCTGCTGCTTCCCTTGCGTTGCTCTCCTGCCCCGCCCCTTCGCGGCGCTGGGTGTGTCCGGCGGGCGCGCGGCCGGCTGCGCTGGCCGCTCTGCGCGCCTCCGGCCGTCTCAGCTGCTCCAGATTCGTCTTCCATCTGCCAGGTTACTCGGGACGAACATTCTAGAAAAAACTAGTTAATTCGGAATAGTCGGGGAAAATCTGGTGGATTATTAGAACAATAGTTAGCTCTTGTCAAATCAGGGGAATCTCCGCATCAAGACGTGTGAGCACTTCAAAGACTGCCTGCTACCGCAGAAATAAATTTCACGACACTGTCCCGGGCCCCTTAAGCGCATGTTCAAAATGGATCCGTAGATTTCCATTAACAGCACCGCATATGTGGATGTCCTAAAGGGATTTTGACGCGACATTCAAGGGGAGCGGCCGGGGGATGTGGGTGAAAGGCGTACTGCTGCTGCACGATTATTCTCGACCCCATACGAGTCGGCAAACAGCCAAGCATTCGCAGAGATGGGCTTTGAAGTGCTGTCTCACTCGCTGTATTCTCCGGACTTGGCGCTCTCTCGTTCTCCTGATCAAAGCCACGAAGAAACCCCTGCACGGGCGGATTTCATGAACTTCTAGGAAATGCAAACCTCTCCGCAGGCGTGGGTGCCCTAGCACTCCGAAGAAGTGTTCCAGGAGGACCGGGCAATTCTTTTGCGCCTACGGGGGAATGCAGCATCTCAAAGGAGATATGAGAAATGTGAACCTCACTACAGAGTTGTCAATGCTCAGGAAAATAGAGTAAACCAATATAGTCACCCCTTGTAAAATCCAATTCATACCAATTGCCTCAGTTTGTGTTTCCTGGCCTAGAAATTAAAAGTGAGTCACTGCACATGCTTTCATGTCATTGATACCTCTTTGTGTTGAGGAAAATGCCTTTCTCCTACTCTGTTACTGTGTGGCTGAATATTTGATGTTCCGGTGTACCACTTCTTTGGGGCAATAACTGATTCGACTTCAAAGAATCCTATAATCATATCAAGCACATTGGTCAGACACGCAAATAGCGCAGCGAGCTTGTGTGCCGCGTCTTTCATCTTGCGAATCTTTGCAAACTTGAAGTTGTCGCGTATGAACATCATGACTGTACTTCTCTATTTGAAATGGGGATGTTATGGATAGGCAAAGAGAACATACTCGAGTTGAAAACTGACATTATTTTCCGGTGACCATAAAATACACTGAAGATTGTGTACTCTGCGTCCTGATTTCTGAAGTTATTGTGATGTTCTTTGTGTGCCAACTACGGATATTAACACATTTGATAACTATCACGATGTAACTGGTAGTCGTCGGGTCTTAAATGTTCTTGAAAATACCGATATCAATTATTATGAAAACAACAAATGCAAATGACAATTAACGCAAAATTGATAGATTTGACAAATTGTGACCAGATTTAGATTTGAATCCACCTTTTATTTATTTTAGACGTTCGAATATTCTTTGCAAATATAAATATTTATTTATTAAAAATATCATGCATTAATAACCAAGAAAACTTTGACATGTTAAAGTACCTAAGTGAAATTTCTTCTAATATGATCTACAAAGTTTTTTATAACTTCTGCGTTATAGTGCGATTACTCTCTTTGCCCTTATACAGATGCAAAAGAACGCCTTTGCAAAATATTAACTGACTGTGGTAAAAAACTGAACACAATGATTTTGAGAGAGGGGTCAGACTTTGCAAAAACGTGTATGACTTTACGTTGAAAGCATCTTCCCGGCAGGCTCGTGTATCGGGCGACAATGTCATAAAATGCAAATGATTTAATATTTCGTTGATTCGCGATTTTTGCATTGGAGTGCAACCCAGGTACACTAGAGATTTTTTAGTTTATCGAATGTATTGCGGTCTGAACTCTTTTCCCAAAGGTAACTTTTATTTTTTTCATCTAGTTCATTTTCCCAAAATTCTTTAATGTGTCGATTCTAGTTATTTTGTTTAGAGTGAAAAGATGTGTTTTCGTACCCTATATATGTATGTACAGACGGAGTGTGGTGTTCTTCATTAAATGTGTTATTGGAACACTACATTATTGAGCGCCATTCTGCTAATGCAGCCATCTGAAAAGTTGTGAAGGCTCGAACGGCCTCTCTCTTCGGCCAGATGTCCCCTTCCTTCCGCGTTCCTGGCGCGTTTCCCTCGCGCTCATTGCGTTCCCCTGTCCGTGCGCGCCGCCTCCGTCACTTCAGGAAGGGGTGGTGCAATGGGGTGCACGTCGCCATGTTGCCACAGAGGGATTCTTTTGACGAGGACCCCAACCAAACTTCAGGTGGTTTTAAGACGCTTCTGAATGTTAGTGAGTTGTCACGTTTTATGAGCGTTTTCAGATAGTATAAATTCCGGTCTATTTAATCGGTCGGATTTGTCATCTGTATTCTGTATAAAATTCGGAATAATGGTTTTACATTATGAGATACGTGTTGCAGTTTAAGTCAATGAAGTCACTAGATGCACGAGGGAGACCTAGCGAAATAAAACGGAGCATTTAGGCAATTGAATATACAACGCAAATTGGTGCTGTGGATTTATTTGCTTTGAGAATTTAAAGTAAATGATGAAATTAGGACTTTGGAAATTGAACGTAACTGAAGACTTCAACCGGTGCCATTCTCGTTGTATAAGGAAAGATGGATGAAGTGCCGTGAAAAAGCTGTGCCTGTGATTCGAATTTTTTTTTTTTTATCTCGTGAAGAAAACTATTTGCTCTAGACTGTTACGAGATCGACGTGCGTAGCTCGCTTGTTCTTTCGGACTGATCGAATTTGTGAGTATTAGATATAGTTGAGAATAATGTGGAGAGTGCCCTCGTGCTGTGAGCAACAGGCTCGAAGGGAATAGTGTGTCGTTATCCCGCAGCCGCCACTCGCCCTCAAGTGTGCGTTGGCCACGTCTTCAAAGGCACTGCCGCTGCACCGCTGAATCACCCGCTGTGGGGTGGGGCGCCGTCCCGCTCCGTCCCGTTGCCGTCTGCTCGCCGCCGCCACGTACGCACGAGAACGCAGGATTCGTCGCCGGTTATTTTGGCGGGCGCAGCCGCCCCACGACCGTCGCTTCCGCCGTTCAGATCGACAGCGGCTCGCGATATTCTCTCCCTTCTCGAAAATGGGTTTTCTCCTTTCGTAACTATCAAAGCGTTTCGTACATTAAATTGATACCTTAAAATAGGGGGAACTGTTACGTCAGAATCGATAAGAACTCGATTTATGATTGTGGTATGAGCCGGAGAAGAGTTGCGTGTCGATGCTGGGATACGTCTCTCTCTCCCCCAAATATCGCGTAAAGTAATTGAAGTATGTTCTAGTGTCATCAAAAAAGAAAGAGACAATGCGTCTCTGGTGTTTTTTTTTTTTAAGAATACGTTATTTTGAAATACAGAGTACTTCATGCTCATTGTGCCTGGCTACGGTAAGCTGAAGTACGTCATTTTTTTCTCCCGTTAAAACTTCGATTTTGTGTATTTTAAACGGTGTATATTGCAACTAATTGCATGTAAAATTGCGTACATTTTCGAATGACGTTGAAAAAAATCGCCCAAACTTGTGTCGTTTCCTAGTGAAGTTACTTTAAGAAATATTAAAATTTCCTAATGGTTCTCTGTATGCTAATAATTGCTTCTTGACTTCATGTTGGCTGCATCTTTGACTAGAGTTGTCTGCTGCCCCGAGTCACATGTAGTCAAGTTCTGGCCGTGTTTAGTAATGTTCTGTAATCTGTAGGTGTATTCGAGCTAAGTGTTGGGTTTTATGTGAGTATTAATTGTATCATTTTTCTGGAGTGGTCGCAGTTCGTGTTTGATTCTAATATTTTAAAAACTTTATCAATGTCGAAACGTGGGAGCTGAATTCAATATAATTTTTTTATAGTAGAAAATCAGAAATAACATACTTTGTTTCTGGTATCTCCGTGTAGTAAAATGTTCCTTGGTAGATAGTGTCGCACAATGTGATTTTGAAATTCGCGTTCCTCAGTAACGCTTTCTATCTGTTAATTTCAAAACAGTGTTTGCTGTTTCCAAAATGAATTTCCATGCTGGATTATGCGTTGTTGAAAGAAAGGCGTAGTAGTAATTAACTTCTTCCTGTCATTTAATCATAATCTCCAAGGGTTCTAGAAATTATTTGTCTCCGTACATCATGAAACAGATTGGATAACGGAGGACAGACTGAGCTTACTTGTAGAAGATTTGATAAGTTATCACTGCACTTTGTATTGGCACGAATTATTGTTACATGAATCTGTTTCGGCGTTTCTGATAATTTGAAATAGTATGTTGATGTCAATTCTGATTTTTCCTTGAGTTGTCTTCCTGCATGCACTATCGACTAATAAAATGCCTCATGTGCTCTGTGCTTTGGGAAGTGACCACGTGCCCTTTTATTTGTTCCGTTCCTGTTGACCTGAGACCGCTTCTCCTGCCGTTCCTGGCAGTCATTGGAAGACGTGCCCTTGGGCCTATTGTCATGCAAACGGGGCTGCGGAAGCGGTGCCGCCGAGTAGCCTTTGTCTCTCCTCGGCCTCCCTCTGTTCTTATGCTCGCCGACCTCCGTCGCTCTGAGATGGACCATGCGCTCTTCTTCGCTACCTTATCCGGAGAAACGTGCAGAGAGCTCCCACAGAAAATATGTGTCACAAATAATGATAATGATTGATGATATTTTAATGATTTTGATCTCTTGTTGGGAAGAAAAGAATGAATGACCAAATGATAGAAACACTTGATGACGAAGGTTTCGCTGAACGACAGGTAGGGGCACTAGAGAAATTTGGCTAAGCCTGCCGCTAATACATTCTGTAGATCACCGGATGGTTTCGTGAGGGGGTTCAACGAACGATATCTGAAAGGAAAGAACTAAGAGTGTTGGTTGTTCCACTGAAAGTCGCTTTCCACAGACAGACATGGCGCCATTATATCGTCTGCGTTTGTAGAATTGAAGATAAATACATTAGGAAGTATTCGAATGGTACCATTTCATATTGCATAATGCGGAGAAAACATTGAAACCAACACCTCAGAAATGTTTGTGTAAAAGGAAACCCGACTTGTGCAGAAAATAGCTTTTGCTTCACTTCGCCCGTTCCATTCTTTTGAACTATTGAGTGAGCTCATTGTTGAAAATGTTTACGGAATGTAGATTTCCCAGCTGCGGTGGCTATTGACGTATAAGCACAGGGCTGCCCCGCATCCATCCTGAGCCGCAGCGCAGCGAGTGGTGGAGCCGGAGTAGCGCCCGCCGCAAGAGCGACGCCGCGTTTTATCCCCGCGGGCTTTTGCTGCGGAGGAGGCGGCGGCGGCGCGCGGCCCTTGATCAGAGGCGCCCGCGTCGGATCACTTGCTCCGCCCAGCGGGCGCCGGGGCCGGGCCGCGCCGCGCCGCGCCGCGCCGCGCCGCGCACGCCGGCGATTAATCCCCCGAATCCGGGCTTCCCGCTTCTTAGGCGAGCGTCTGCGCCCCCTTGGAGTATGACGCCGACGTCCTCACAGCATCCAGCTGTGTGCGAGAGGATGCGTTGCCCGTAAGCATCTCGTGTCGTTTCCCACGAGCTCTCATTGCTTCGCTTGTCACATTTTTCCATGTCTCACGCGGTCGCCATTTTCTAGCCCTTTGCCATACTTTCCAGTTACCCTTTTTCCTACTTAACTTATGCCCTTCCTATGTCTCTTCTGTGTTTTCACTATTCCTGCACCTTGTTTTCTCCTTTTCTTCCCATCCTGAATGTAGCTGTTCTATATTCGATATCTTCCTTGTTCCCTTCAGGTATCTGGGTCTCCCGTTCTAAAATCCTTATAAAGTTCTACTATCCTTACAAATTGTATTATATTTGGTTGTCATAATCTTCTCGTGCTTCTTGCCGTTGAATCTCTTTCTTTCCTGTTCAATTTTTTTTACGTCTCAACTTTCTCCTATTATTACTTGTCATACATCGTATCCTCTCTCTTTCTGTCGTTTCTTTCTCTTTCTCCCTCACACTCTGCTCTTACCCAAATTTATTTTTTTCACTCAAGAACTTCGCCCTTTCACAAACTTATTTTTTTTGTAATTCTCCTTTTTTAATTTCCTCCCAACACAACCTAGGTATTCCATTTCTTCCTCCACTCTCCAATTTTAGTTAGTGTTATCAAAGTTGTTTCGCGACAAAATGACGTAGGCAGGTAGGTCTCGTATTTTCATTTTCTTAATTTTTGTGTTTATCATTTGTATCTTTGGTCATTGTTATAATTACCTCAATATGAGAGATTTCCTACTGCCAGCGAGAATCTTTGTCCAGTTATCATTCAAAATGTGTGTTTGCTGTGGGAAGTGATTGATGCCAGTGAGAGCGGGTCTGATCAAATACCTACCGCTTCCGTGTGCTTTCTCCGCCGTGTATTCATTCTCTCGATGGAGCATTGCTTGCCTTGCCACTGACGCACCAGCCTCGCCTTTCGTGTGCCCCGCGGCGCTGCCCCCACTCCCGCGCCTTGCTCAAACAGCGCTCGAGGGAGGACGCGTTCAAATCGCAGCCGGAATGTGTAATTTCTCTAATGACTGGCTGGTGTAAGAAATGTAATTGTTTCTCTGAATTGTTAATGTGTGCTATTCCGATTGTGCACGAAGTAAAAGAAAATACTAATCGAAAATCTCGTAAACATTTTCAATTGGAGGGCCTACCACGTCAGTGCCCTGTCAAAGAAACTCATCGGAAATAATCAGAAGGTATTCTGTGGTACTTTTGGTCGATTTTGCTCCATTCAGATATTCCCCTCCACCGCAGAACACCGCTCCACTCGGATGCTCTGTACGTTGAGAAAACGGGCGCCTCGAAATGCTTCGTAGCTGGAGCGACTCGTGTTTCAATTAGCGTTTCCAGGTATTAGCAATTTCTACTAACAGGATTTCCATGCTCAGAGCCGGCGATATGTAAATGTAATACGCTTTGTTGATAACGTTTCATTAGTTCGGAGTACTAACACTGATATTTTAAATGTCATTACTTTTAGATCTAAGTTACACCAACACGATACTAATATTGATTTGCAAAACTAAAATATAACTCTCAGGAAGTAATAGAAAACATAGATGCATTCTGATTTTGCATGAGATGTAAATGTAACTCCAATGACGAATCATTGATGGATCAAATCTTCACTACACGCGTAGATACATGACATTCAATAATGACAGTGATTATATGGATATTTATGAAAACTCGGACAAGTCAGAAACATCGAAAGAGAAAATCATTGTATTGCTCTATGAATATGAAATATAGTTTAAAATCTTCGGAGCAGCCATTTAATTGTTCTCGACATATCCATTACTGTCGACGCGTGTGGTTGTGAATCAACGTGAAAATAAGACAAAGCGCCCACTCAGCGGCGCGTGCGGGCTGGCAGCCCTTGCGCTGTGACGTCATTTCGACGCGGTCCGGCGCTCTGCCCGCCGCGCCTGCTGTGCAGCGGCTGACAGCTCCGGCCACGTGCGCGGGGATACGAATGCTCCTGTTTGTCTTTCCGAGCTTTTTTGGCTGGACTCCCGTCGGTGTTTATACTTGCACGGAATATCATATTTGAATTTCGGATTACAGAAAGAATGCGGACCCATTTTTAAGAACATGCTAAAATCTGCGACAATGGAAAAGTAATTGAAATATGTGCGATTCTGTTAACGTAAATGATACTTTCGAAGCTACTCATTTCAATTCTCGTTGGTTCAGTGGGGCACTGTACGCAAAGGCAAAATTTACAACGGAATAACCATTTTTGGAATGTATATTGGATTAAAATGTTTTCGGAGATAAATCATTCACTTTTTTTTGGACATTTCAGTTTCTTCAAGTTCTATGTTTTGAAGGCGCAGCCTAAGCAATAAACCTGGAAACTTCCAGAAAATAAAACAAACTTCGGAATATGTTGAAGCTACATTTCCACTGCAAGAAAATCGTCCAACCATTTCCTTGGTGTGATGACGGGGTATACTGATATTTTTTATCACTCCTGTTACACCAATGCGCTTTCGAGGAACTTTAAAGCAAACTGTTTGCCTGTGGTGACCTTCGCCAGCGCGTGTTGTGCGGGGTCGCGGGCACCAGCCGACTTGGCTCCTTCCGAAACTCGGACAGCGCGTCAGCCGCCCTCGCTATTGTAACGCCGCGCCAGTACACAAAGAGGCTCGCTACCCGCTCTCGTCATCCGCTTCGCTCGCGCGCGTCCCGTATTTATAGGCGTCGGCGTCCGCTTCGGGGCGAAGGCCCCGTTTGATGGCGCGTCTGTGGACGGGCGTTCGCCGCCGTGTTATTATTATGAGGCGGCGCCGTCGCCGGGGCGGCCGCGGGCCGGCGGCGCGGTCACGTGAGCAGCGCACGCCGCCGCCTCTGGCGCGCGGGGCGCAGCACGGCGCGGAGGGGCCACGCGGGGGGTGCTGTTTCTGTCTAGTGTTAATTTGGAAAAAGGGGCGGCGGCGGCGGGGGCGCGGTAGGTGCGGCGCGGCGGAGGCGGCGGCGGCGGCGGCGGGGGACGAGCGGAGGGTGTTCTGTGTATAGGCGGCGGAGGCGGGCGGGCGGGCGATTCTTGCGGCGTTCCCTTCAGGTCAGAAATACTCAAAAGTCCTGAAATAGTGTGCGAGTACTGAAATAAAGCGCGGCGGCTGCGGCTGGACCCGGCGGTGCGGCGCGTTCGCCCGCGCACCAGTAGCGGGCCGCCGCCGGCGCGGAGCAGCGCGCCCCACGACCGCCGCCGCGTCGCGTCGGAGCCCGGCTCGGCCCGGCCCGCCGCCGGCGCCCGCCTCGCCTCGCCTCGCCACCTGGCCGAACCGAGGACCCGGCGCCCGACCCGACCGCGCAGCGCACCTGCCGGCGCACGTGACCAACATGGCGCCTCGCGACCGCTGGACGCCGCCCGCGCGCGGCCGTTCCTCCGCCCCCGCCCCCGCCCTCGTCTCCGCCCCCGCGCCCGCCCGCCACGCGCGTGCCCCGGCAGACCTGTGGAATACGCGAGACGGGCGGTCCGTGCGGCGCCGCCGACCCGCGGCCGCCGGGGGAACCCCCGCCGCCGCTGGGGCGACGCCGGCCGCGGTCACGTGACGGGCGTTGGAGGCGGCGGGGACAGTGCGACGCCCGGTCCTCCCCCCTCCACGCGGGGACGGAGACAGCAGTCGGCGCATGGGGTAAGTGCGAGCGCCGTGCGCCTTCGCGAACGGGGAGGGGCGGGGCCGCCAGCCGCGCCTGACAGCTGGCCGGGACCTACCCGACCCCCGCACGCACCGCCCACGCGCGCGCCGCCGTCGCCTCCGACTCCGCAGGTGCTGGACGGTCGTGTTGCGGCCGCCGCAACTCGGTCTGCGCATTCGCTCTCTTTGTCGTTTGCAGAGCGCAGCGTACTTCCGGCGTCTGCGGGAACCCATTGTTTCCTTCCAGCTGCCGCTTCGGATTCAAGTTGCTTACTTCAGCTAATTATATTTCTAATGTCGAAGGCAAATGGTAATCCAGGAAGGGCAAATAACAGCCAATGATAATTCTCTGTTATCAAGTTTTTTTTATGTAGTTGAAGTTTAGAATATTCGTTGAAATTTTCATTTTATTCTTTGGTGTATTACGTATTTACTCTGAATTCATCCATAATCGATTCATTTCTTAATGAGTTGAGAGATACCGTTTCAGTGCGGTCTATTTTCACATACTATTGTGTTTTGTTAGAGACACCAAAATATTAGGCAGTGACTGGGAAGGACCTGAATTAAATGACTCGGCAGGTTTTTAACAAAAAACCTTCACATTCACATTACGAAGCCAGACTACCGTTAAAATTACCGGAATCATTTTAATTGCGCCTTTAATAGCGAATTTTCTCGGCAGAATTCGTACGAAATACTCATGTAACACACCATTGTGCGGCGTCATCTAGTTAAGTCAAACCTTTTCGGCATTTTCCTGAGTGATAGGCAGTACTTAATTGATTACTGGACGATGTACTCAGTTTTGTTAATTATATTTGGCGTCGGGAGAAAACACTTATGAGCTATTTTAAATTATGCTTCTACTCATTGATGGGCATCTTGCCGTGTAAACTAATCCTCTATTACGAATTCATATCTTAGGGAGATAAGCGTAAGAAAACCCTGTTAAAAAATACAAGCACATACTTGGTATTTATTACGTTCCTACTTGTGAGAGTAGGAACTGGATTCATTACCGTTACGAATCTTTCATATTTACTAACAAAAATTGGAATTTTTCCACTAATATCTTTCACAACAAAACCTTGATTCCGACTGGCCAAGCTATTCTGTAACTATAAGCAAATATAATTGCAAGAATAAAATGAAATATAATTATAAAGATGACATTGGTCTGCTTGTTACTGTTAACGCTTAATTTTCATAAATTACCAAAGTTTGAAATTTGTTGAACACCCTCCTACAATTATATGATTGAAGATAGAGATTTATTCTTCAAATTAAATTTGTTATCTACAGTTAGTTATTTAAAAAACTTATGTTCATTTTTAATAGTTTTCCCGTAATTTCCAATGAAATTTGGGCAGTATTAAAAACAAAATTTTCTCAAAAATGACTTCAATTGTTTTGTATGGATTGTGCTAAATGCACTAAAAACTTGACATTCGACATCTTTTGATTTATCAAAAATTACCCAAATGATTTTTTTGTAAACGTCTCCCACGTCGTTAATATTTTCATCACACCCGTTTTTATACATTGTTGCACTTGTGAGTGCCAGTGCTTCAAATAATTTTGTATGGTCTATGAAATTGAGCTCAAAATGCGCATTTTCAGAAGCGCTCAAACGACATTTCCTCTTCAACGACTCCAAATTTGTTAATGGAAATTTGCATGTAGGACTAGGTTTACCCTTTTAATATTTTAAAATCATATTTCAAGTCTGCTTTTAAGGGCCTGAAAAAATGAGAGAATATAAAAAAAGTTTGAGCTGTCGAAAGGTAGAACTGGAACGTAGGTGGCGAAATACCGAAAAGCTAGCTCAGAATGAAGAGGGACAGTTACTAGAATGAGGATGTCGCTGCGATTCTTTAGCACCATTACCAACATATTTTTTATTAGAATTAGTAAGAAAAGCAGCTTTCCGACGACTAAGTATCTTCATATCCGTTTGGGGGCCAGACTTATACTGGTCATTTATAAAGTCTGACTCTAAGAAAGTTACTAATTTTTCAATAATAATAATAATAATAATAATAATAATAATAATAATAATAATAATAATAATAATAAAGAATCATATATTACTGTTTCAATGCCAACACCACCTCACCAGCAAAACAATTACCAATGCTTCTCAAACTTTTCAAAATATTGTCTAATTTATTAAGGTATCTTAATGTATTGATAAAACGTCCAGAAAATAAAACAACGGAGAAGAAAGCAGTTACTAGTTAGTTAACTATAACATCCAATCTTCCCATGGAAGTTGTGGACACACCTTAAAAAGCATCGCTGCCCTTGAAGGTAGGCGTTTATGACAGTTATTACGGAACATTTGTGAGTGTTGTGTGGAACGCGCGCGTCCGCGTGTGCCTTCGCTGGTGACATTGGTCCTCCCTCCTTCCTCCCCCTCCCTCCCCCGCGAGCGGAAGCGGGGGAGGGTGGGGGCGGCGGATGTTAATCTGGCGCCGCGGGCGCGGGTTTATACCCCGCCTGGGACGGCCAGGCCGCCGTAAAGGCGTGACGTAAAGGCTCATAATTGAGTGGCGGCGGCGGCGGCCTGCATTCGCAATCCGCGCGGCCGCCGCCCCGCCCCCGCCCCCGTAAAGGGAGGTCGCCCGAATGCGGGACGCGCCCCCGCGGGCGCCACCGCCACCGCCGCCGCCTCCTCGGGGGGTGATGGCGAGGGCGGTCGAGGTCGCGGCCTCTCCTCGGTTACAAATCATTCAGCTTCTTATGTGCTGTCAATTGAAGGGCTCAGTAGAACAAGGGACCGTGCCACATTTTTTGTGAAATTGAGTTATTAGCGTTATACAATACTTCAAAGAATATTCTTTTAGTTTACTATGTTATTTCAATCCAACATCGACATAAATGCAAGTGTACTGTGTTTAAAACTTTGAAAATGTATTGAGTTTTATGAGGGACGTTCAGGTAAAACCCTCATCATCTCAGAACTATGTCAGTGTGGGATAGCTCCTTGTTCTACTGAGCTCTTCATTTGTAGTAGTGGCTCTATTCTGGCCTACATCATCTGTCATTTATTGAAATTATCATAAATCGGAATGATTACGTTGTTTTATACGTTGTCGATTGTCAATAATTTTCATTTCGATGTTAGATTTTATTCGCACTGAACAAGAGAAGGAACAACAGCATGAAATATAATACATGATTATATAATAAAATTTTAAAAAGTCGTAATATTTCTAAATATTTAATATTTCATTCCCGGTTTTTAAAAATGTTTACTTACATTTTCTATATGCATGTTCATTCTTCTCTCCTCTTATCTTACGCCACCGCTCTGTTACAAATGTGTTATGAAATATGATTTTATGTTCTAAATTATTGTTCACATTCATTCAAAATACTTGTAATTTTTCGCGACGTGAATAATGGGTGTTTATATTATTCTGATTTAATTGTTTTGTTTACGAATATCGTTTCAGAACTCAAACATTGGGCAAAGTCAGGGAATCGAATCGTTAATTCAGATGTTTTTATGGTGGCTTACATGATGTGAAGATTATTTTTGGACGATCTATAAAATATCTTCACTAGCAATTATGTTAAAAATATCGTTATTTGCGTCGGGACGCACACGAGGATGTTGTCACGACGCGTTTGTGTCACGACACATCGTGACGTAATAATAAATCGATGGTATAATTACATTCTTGTCTTTGAAGATTTTCGCCGGCCAATTGACGAAAGAACTGTTTTAAAGAATGTGACATAATTTTCATAATTGCATTCGATTTAAATTTTGCAAACGTTTATTTCCAGATGCAGTTATCAATTAAACAACGTATTTCCTTGTGTGCCTGCAATGTTTGAATGAAGACGTTGTATACACTGCTCCAGCGTCACTTCTCTTAACACATTGCGGTAGAAGTCCGAAACTGTGTTGGAAATTGTTCATTGTGCGTACTAAAAGTTTATATAAATCGGGACTTAGGTGAGATTGTCGTTGCCAACTCGGAAATACAAAGCGTCGTCTGAAGTATATACGGAGGTTAAGTTAGGGTAGGTTCTATCGGGTTAAATAGGCATTTTTCGCCTGATGGTGGAAACTGACATTACACACGTGTCTCTCATTAGTTTTAGATCCTTCGTTCTAGCAGTCTCAGCCCTATTTATCATACGTCTGCTATACTTCGTCATCGCAACGAACCACACTTATTGTAGCCTCTGCGTGTTTGCTGGTGTGCACTTCACGTTGATAAAATCCGAAGTAAGCTTTAAAGCCTTTTTTTATACGTTGGACTTTGTCCACATACTTTCAACAATGTGAGCATTAACATGGTAATTCCGAATTGGCGAAATTCTGAATTACACTGTGTCATATCCACCTTCCTTTTGCTCATGTGTAATATCATGATGAAAGTGTTCACTGGAGTGAATCGAAGTGTTATTTTCATTTCATTCTGTTTTGTTCCGTTTTCATTGTTTGTAAATATTTCTTATGCATGTAATTACAGAGTTTAAACCCTTAAAGGATTTCATCACTTCGAGGATGATTCTTCTGGGTCAAATTTTCATTTCCTCTTGGTTTCGTGCCATCAGCCATCTCAGTATGACTCTGAAACACACACAAAAAAAAAAAAAAAAAAAAAAAAAAAAAAAAAAAAAAAAAAAAAAAAAAAAAAAAACAACAACAACAACATTATGATTTTTTTATTTTTTGGTAGATATCATTTGGCTAAGATTTGGGTTCCTCGTAAATAATAAAATATGATTAAAGAATTGTATCAATGCTAATCTATTTTAGATTTTTATTTGATATTTCCACGCTAAAAGCACGGCCTCTAATAAGATTCATCTATTCACATATAGTGTACAAAGTAAGACAGTGTGTGAAAAAGTGTGTTCAGTATTGTGTTCTTACTACCTCTACCCGTCGCAGCTTGCGATCTAAGCTATTCGATGCAGCCTCATTCCCCCTTACTTGGGGTCGCAGTCCAGAGCCAACCGTTTCCTGGAAATTCAGTCACTGGACGCTCCCTCCCCCATCCTGAGCCTTTCACTCCCAACCCTCTCCCACCGCCTGCCATGCGCCCACGGCGTTGCCCTAATCGCCTGCATTCCGTCTCTCTCTCTCGTTCCTCGCTTTCCTCCCCCCTCCACCTCCTTCCCCTCGTGTCCGCAGCTCCGACCGCGAGCGCCGACGCGAGCGCGCCCTGCGGCCGCATGCGGCGGCTCGTTTACAAGGGGGCCGGCGCGGCGTTGTGGCACGTTGGGCAAAATGCAGGTCGGGTGCCATTCCTCATTTCGATGTAGAGCAGAGAAAGTAACGTTGCAGCGAAAAATGTGTTTTATACGAAGAATAACAACAACAAACGTTTCTTTGGTCTGATAAAAGTGGAATTTTCTTGCACCAACATGTGGACGAAAACCATACGAAGTATTTTTCCATGAGTACTGTGGCCAAGGAAGCTGTAGTTTCCGCGGATGCCATGGAAGACCCTTAGCAGTCGAAAGGGGCAGGGCCAAACCGAAAAGGTATCCGGACACAAAAGAAAAGGGAACTAATTAGTACGAAAAAGGTATGTTATTTTGTAGCACCACTAGTTCTTTTGGCATCCACCACCTCTCCTTACATCTTGGCGAGAAAAGTAATTCATAAAAATATTTGAAAAGTGCATTCAAACGAAATACTGCAGGTCTTAGGACTTTATCGCCTAAATTCACAAGTCATGTATCAGCAAGTAAATGTATCTATTAATTTCTAAAACACTAGTGGTAATTGAACGGATTATTCCACGATTGAAAATAAGTTAATTGTTAGTAATTAGTATTGACATGCGAACTTTCAAGTCTCGCCAACTCCCAACCATGTACTAAAAACAACGGACGCGTCATTGCCTATCAAACGAACATTATGAAAATGTACGGGTAAACCGTGTCTGTTTAGTTGAATTGGATGAATACTTGAACTTTGTTGGTAAATAATGCATGAGTGAAGTAAACGTAATAATTTCGCAATTATTCGCTAACTGGTCCGAAGAATAATGATTATGAAGGATTGATGGAAATGTCGATGTAAGGTTTTTCTGCAACCGATTAATTTGTAGCTGATATGCGATAGAACATTGATGGTGATGTACGACATTATCCATAAGACATTGCCAACAAGAATACAACTCGAATGCACTTCAAATTGTGGGAAGCAAGGTTAAGGTCTTAATTCGTGTTTCCATTTTAGATATGCCCATCACTGCAATAGATTCTAACAGAAATTGTGAAATGTCATTCGATTTAATCCAAGAAAATAATCGGTTCAAATTTCAAAACCCTTTTGGTTGAAAATTGGTCTCCAGTTCCGCGACACTGTAGAAAAACTTTGAACATTGGCCCTGGTGGATCTGGTGCGAGGCCCATCGTGGCGCTGCGCCCCCTCGCCGGGCTGTCGTAAGACGATGGACGGGCGGGCGGGCAGGCGGCGCGGCGGGCAGAACGGGCGAGGGCGCGTGCGCGCGCGGCTGCCAGCCTACGCGGCTATTTCGGCCCGCGCAGCTGCCGCCGCCGCCGCTGCCGCCTCAGCAGCAGCCAGCAGCTCCAGCGGCGGCAGCCGCCGCCGCCGCGCGCGCGTCTCGGGTTGCGAGCGTCGCTACCGCCCTCTGGCGCATCTCTCGATCAGCCCTCACTCCCGCTCTCTGCTGCGCTCGCTTGCGCCCTTACACTTCTTCCCGATGCCCTCGCTAGTAGGGAACCCCTCTCGCCATCTCCCATATCTCTTATTTCGCTCTTTTTCTCACCTATAACATACCGTTCTCTTACACAGTCGTCAGCCCGCTACATCCCTCCCCATCCAGCCGCTACCCCCCTCCCCCAGCCGCTAGACGTAGTCCGTTAGTCCCCGCCAAAGCGCCCGCCCCTGCCCCCGCGCCTGCCGCACGGGTATCGACGCCTCCCAGCCGCGTCGATGGGCGCAGCGGAAACGCCTTAGACCTCGCGTCTGCCCGCTCCATTTGTCGGGGGGGGGGGGAGTTTTGAGTCGCATTGGACGTGAAGGACTCTTCTCGAATCAGGTTCCTGATTCTTTGTATAATTTGTCTAACTTTACCGTTTTTTCTTCGGTTTTCATTCAGTGTTAACTTGGAATTGACAATTCGCAATCGAGGTGGCGCGTGCTGTTTTTCTCATTGTATTGCTAACTGGATTACCTTTTAATGTTGTCCGTTCCGTTAACAACGCTAGTAGCTAAACCTTTAGCAAAATATTTACAAAATTGTTATTCCTCGATAGATCGGTCGCCCAATAGATCTGGCTGGTGTCGTGACCCGTGGATTTGAAACGATCATTTTGATTTGGGAAGGAGACTTTACACGAAGCCTGAAGACATTTTCAAGATTTTATAAAAAAAAAGTCCGATTTTCGTTGATCTCTCTGTATTTTGGAAAGTTGTAGAAGTTACAAATAATGCGAGAAAGTATATCTAGTTTTTAGTACGAAAACACGAGAAATTTTTATATTTAAGCTCTCGTAACTACTGTAGTATTATGCCATAGTGAGATTAAACTCTGGAAAGTATTAGTCTAAAAGGAATTTTGAAGAGTATGAGTATGTTGAAACATTTTTTTAAAATACGAAAATATACGAAATTGAGATCATATGTCCGCGATAATCAGAACAAAGCGATGCTTTTCTTGTTTTAAGAGAAATCTTACTAGCTCTAGACTTTTTCGAAAGTTTATTTTATAAGTATGCATTGTGGAGAGATCATGAACGTACAATAACATTTTTTGTATTAAATGTTAGAGACCCATAGTACATTGGTGTTAAAGGCAGGTCCCATGAATGTATTGTTTGAGAGACTGATTATTGAATTGCTGAGATTGATATATTGTTACAATAAATTATCATAGTTTGCCCATTTCAAGACAACGTGAACAGATGTTCTCGCTTTGATGTCATTATGATTGCTTATAATAATAGTATTTTTCCGCTGATAAAACGTATGTGCTTCCAAGTGTTAGTGCATGCGCCCTTGGATATCAAAACTCTCTTGGATCTGAACTCCTTTGACAATCGACTACGTGTTTTAAATTATTGTGTATGTGCCTATGTAATATAGAACACTAATTCCTACAGTGTACGTACATTTCGTTGACTTCTTGTGCAACACGAGATGCTATGACGATAACGTGTGTTAGGATTGTGACGTTCAAATTTCCACGAAGACGAGCACATGTTACTCCGGAAGTATCAATTGCGTTAACATGCATCTGCCCTGTCGGGAATGTATGCATATCCCGATCCTAAACGCGACGGTAACAATTGGTGCGTGCGCCTGTGTTGTATCGACCGCCGCCGCCTCCACTAGGGCGAAGGCGAGTGGAAGACGAAAGGCGTTCGTGCTGTGGCGCCACCTCGCGGCGCAGGGCCCGCTTCCGCCGTGCCGCGGCGCGCCGCGCCGCGCCGCTTGAGCCAGCGCCAGCGCCAGCGCCAGCCTTCCGCGCCGCCAAAGGGCGGAGCGCCTAATTTACGAGGAGAGCAGCGCCCGCGCCAAGCGCCGCGGCGCGCCGCCCCGCCTCCCCTCCCGCCCAGCGATGCACGCCCCGCCCCGCCCCGCCCCGCCCCGCCCCGCCCCCAGCGCCCGCGATCGCTTTTCGCGTCCAGTGGCGCAACCGGCCTTTTGCTGGCGGGCTTGATGCATCGATTTCAGTTTTATTTATTTATGGCGAATGCGAGTTGTGTTCGAAAGGTTTTCGTTTCTACTGCAAGTTATCAAAAGTAATTTTGCTTGTGTCATGGAGTTCGGGAGAGGGTGTCGAAATCTAATGAGCTTCGTCGGCGTCCCACTGCATGTCTTTAGATTCTCGGTGATACCCGCGTCGTGTGATTGATTGATTGCTAGTGATTTCGAGCGTATCAACTACTGACGTCATTAGTCCCGTAGTGCGTGTTTTTCATCTGGAGGTGGCGGTGATCTCCCCCCCGTTGGATGGCGAGATCCGGCGCCGACCTACCGTCGGCTAGCGGAGTTTCCCCAACCAGGTATCTCCCACCAGACGGGACAAGCTGTAAGCTCCCGAGCGGTCTCCGGCATGTGTGGTAGTGTAGAGCATCTTAGTGTAAGTGCCACATCGGGAGCTCAAGAGTGTGCGGGCTGGTGGCCCGCATTGCCCCTAGACCCCGTGCATTCGTCCTAGTGGCGTCCATTTGATTTTCGATTTCGCCGTGGCTACACCCTTCACTCGGGCAATTGAGGGCGGATTTGAACAACCGCCTAGCTGGTGGCTCCTAGCCGAGCCCTACTCAATCTTGGTCAGGATGCGGGATTCGCGGCTGCAAGCGCGAGGGGTCCGTGCGCCCCGAGGGCGGCTGCGAGCGCAGAGCGCGGCGTCCTTCTCTGGGCGCGTTGTTATGGATTCGTAACATGTTTTTGTCGGAAATTTAAGAGAAATGTAACCTACGGATATTTATTTACCTAACATTTTTAGGTTGATTCAGGATTACCCCAAACCAATGAAAGAAACCAAAAACGTTATTGTCGACGCAAACATAATCAGTGTCTATCTGATGATTCATATAACACAGAAGGAAATGATGACTCTCGGGTCGTCGTGTTTAAAATGTTGAAAGATACACGTTTCATGTAACATCATCATGAAAATAGTTTCATATGCTCAAGATATTCTCTTCATTATGATGTCCATATCAAACGGGTTTTTTTAGGAACTATATTAGTGGCATAGACTTCAATGTGTATAATGAATATTATTTTTAACGAGTAATTGTACTTTTGACGATCTCAAAACAGTGGTCCGTACAATATGGCGATCTCAATGTGTTTGTTAGAATGTGAATCTCTGAAGTCATGCAGTGATAAATCAAATGGATGACAGTTTTGTCTGTTTCAATTTTAATTGTACTTGTAAATAAATTAGATGTGTCTTTTATTTAGGTAGTAATGTTTTAAGTAGATAGTTCAAGTAAGCGGGTAAAGTTATCGTCCCTATTTACTTCCCACCTATTAGTTCCATTTGGCGAGAAGTCTGTCGTCTTTATTATTATGTTGTTCGAGAGCTAGTGGTGTGTCCTTGTGTCACTGAAGCGCTGCTTGGGGAGAAGAAGTGTTTATGTCGTGTAGTAAATCTCAGTAGGGATGCAATTTTCATCCCAGTAGGGAGGAGTCATTTAGGATTGATGTAACTGAAGTAGTGCGTGTGTTGACAGGATTTTTCTGTTGGGAGGTCTTCTGAAAAAATTGATATATTAAAAGAAATGTTGTTCTCATGTTGTTTGTTGTTCGTCAATACGTACTAGTGGAGTGCGGGACTATATGAAATGGAAAAGAGAAATTGTAAAGCAAGGAAGAGCAGTGAAAGGAGGACAATGAAATTCGGGCGGTGTTGACAGAACCAGTGTATTTATTTAGGGAATTGATAAATGGGAAGTGTGAAGAACGCGGTTTGGTGCCGGTGAATGGGGCTAGGGACCGACGCGTCGTGCGATGGCTCGCTCTGTCTGTCAGTCTGTCCCATTGCAACAGCAGATGCCGCAGCACGAGCCGGGCTCGCGAGCGCGGCTTGCTCGCCTGTGGGATGCGCCGCCCGAGCGGTGGACGTGCGGAGGGCTCCGCCTCCGAGGGCAACTGCGCTGGGGCGTCTGGTGCTGGCTTGGCGGGTTGCCTACTCGCGCGGCGCGGCCCGCCGCGAGCGGAGCGGGTTGCGTGATGCCTCGCCTCGCCTCGCCTCGCCTCGCCTCGCCTCGCCTCGCTTCGCCCTCGGGCCGGAGCTCCGTTTACCTGATTCCGCTTACAATTAGTACAGAGGTTAGCGAAGAGACGCCATTCTTTTCGTTCCAAGGGTTGGCGCGGGGGTGAAGTTTATTCCCGCCCCCTTAAAATTATATACATATAATTCGAGGAATAAATGTATTCCTCGAATAAAAAGTTCAAGTGCATGACATCACGTAAAGATCTACAATTCAGTGACGCTATGCAGAAAACATCCAAGCTACGAAAATCAGTATAGTTGAAAAATGGCTTGGAAAGTTGGGAGATCGTAAAATTTCGAGCAGCAAGGAGGCATGCAGCGAGCAGCAAGGTCGAGCATGGGAAATCGCTGTAGAAAAGTAGGGAAATTTCTACATATTTATTAAATGGAAAATAACACCTAAGAACATTGTTTCATGTTCTTCAGAATTTTTTCTCGAAGATTAATGGAATGAAGGTTTACAAATTCTGAAAAAATACAATAATTATTCACTTCGAAAACAGAGTTGTAAATCATGATGAAAATGTTTATATTTACCAAGATTTGCACATGTACGATTTGTACATACTCGTATCTTGTATGGAACAATGGTAAGAAATCGTATACTTCATCTTGTCTTGTAAACTTAACACACCATGTGTAATTATAATCACTCAAATTCTTTTGTGAAAGTATACGTGTCATAATTGCTGGACATAGCATTGCGACATTACTTATAATTGCGTCTGAAAACTCTTACAAGTTTACTTACTTGTTAGTTAAATGTGTTCATAGATAAAATTCGCTATTTTCGATTCACAAAAACCTCTTATTCGCGAGCGTTGGCTCACGGTAGGGCAAATTCTTAAAGTTCTTGAGACAGCGAAACGAAGCTTTGGACAAGAGATGGCATTCATTCTATTAATTCTACGATTTCTCTAAAATTTAGGGTTTATATTGTAAAAACTGTTCATAGTAACGAGATACATCGGGGCCCATAACCTTTTACTTAAAAAAACAAAACATGAAATTTGCTTGAGTAGAGTGCTCAAACTGCCTCGTGGCTAGCTTTGGTCAGCGTGCTCGCTTTCCACTACGTGACTTCAGGTTCGATTCCCTTTCGAGGTTAGACTATAGTGTTTTTTCCTTGCCATGTCCCAGTATGTGTTGCTGTCTGACGACGAGAAAATTCACTTGAGAAGACCGTAATACTGCGTGGGTATGTCTTTGTGCTAACCACACATACCCCTTTAACCCATGGCCACAAAGCAGGAGGCGTCGCCTATAGGTCTGAGCCCGTTCACGAATCGCGCTAAGTGCATACATACATACATAGAATGCTCAAACTTCTTTCTAAACGAAAATTCTTAGTGTTGTAATGAAACGAAACTATACCGTACTTATAAATATATTTCCTTGCATTGATGCGAGAAATTTAAGAAAACATTTTCAGCCATTTTCCAGAAAAGTTTGAAAATGGCGCAGGAGCTTCATTTAAAAACTCTAAAAAACAACATATCTTAATAATGTCCGCAATGGCACGGCGAGGCCTTAATACTGTCATATTGATCACAGTTTCAGCTCAAAAGATTTTAATTTGACAGTTATGCATGGCACTTTCAAACAAATCTCCCCGATTTTCGTACAGAATTACATGAATCTCCTCTCCTCCTGCACTAATCGTAACTGTCTTTGTGACTGCGCTAACAGACCTTATACCGATCTGTTTGCAGAGTAACAGCCCAAGGGATTGTGAAACACGGAATTTACGAACGAAAATTCGAGATCGTATTGTTGAGGAGATTCCAATATTTCATGCTTATACTAGTGTGTTTTTACTTTCTTGCTACAGAGTCGAGAGAAAGTTACGTAATGCTGCACGAGAAAATGGTGAATTTTCGGCAGAAAAACTTTTCTTACGGGCCCTAGTAATGTAAAAGTGGATAAATCCAGTTGCTAAATTTGGAACAAAAATCCTCTATCACGTGAAATAGCCGCAATCCATGTTTTGTGGGGTCCTTGATACCGAAAAATCAAATGACGGCAAAACGTGTATCTGCCCTTATGTGAACAACACTAGCGGATAAACCATTCAGCCTATTTTCTTCAAAATTGATATTCCTCAATCGATCTTGCTGATGTCACTGCCCCTTGAATTGAAATCGATATTTTAATTTTGAGGGTACTACTTTACATGAGGCCCCTGGGACATTTTCCAAACTTTCAAAAAATAGCTCCATCGTTTTGATGAAATTTTGTTGTTGAATAGTGTGAAGGACGTTTAAGAGGATGGTGCAGATCTCACGTTCGTTAAAAACATTAATTTTTTGAAAATTGCAAAAATTCAAAATGTTTTCGGAGTGTTTCTACAGCTAAAATATTAAAGTTTGAAATTTTTTCCCTGAATGAAATCTGTTCCTTAAATATAGATTTTGAAGCATGGTCATTTACAATTTTTCGAAAATTTTAGTTTCCCGCAATTTTGCGTGAAAGTACGAGCGAGACAGTTCCTACTGTTTTACCACAACTACTTTGAATAGTAAATCGTTTCCAAAGCATCATTCTTCGCTTTCGTGGTGTTGCATCGTGTCGTTACTGCTTTTTCACATATTAGATTATATTAAATTGTGTCAAATTGTTGGTAATTGATTTGTATTGTAAGCAATCATCTCGAAATCTTGTATTCTTGGATCTCACAATCGACCCTAAGAGTGGAGTGATCATCTAGTGACATAAAAAGTGGATTCTAACACGATCATATGCTTTCTGGAGAGTACCAAGGCACTGTTTAATTTAATAATAAATTTAATTATAAGGGAACTTCACTCTGCGTTTTTTTTTTGGAAATATTCTCATTGTTTCTGGTAAGCCGATTCGAAATTACGGAAGTAACGGAAAAATATGAGGAAGAACTTTATGAGTTGTTATTGACAGTCAAATTCGTATCAATATTCCAGTTCTTGTTTGTTTCACTAATGTTTTAATATTAGAATTTTTTGTTTTATTTTTTCTCCCCAATGGCTCACATTTCAAAGCCCTTCGCAAAAAGTATTCAGTGTCAAAAAGGAAGGTCAGTGTTTTATTTTCTAATTCTACTGGAGAGTATTTTAAAGCTCAAACGTGGACTATAGTTATTAAAACCAGCTGAAAATGACATTGGCCGTTCTTCGATTGAGTGAACTAAAGAACTGAAAGAGTTGTGGAACAAACAGAAGATCACAAGTCCTTTTACCATACCACATTGATGCCTCTATTATGATGTATTCATGGCATGTATGTGTAAAATATCATCCTAAAAGCCATGTTGGTGCTTGCTGTACATAGGAGAGAGAAAAAATCGAAGTGTTGCACCATTAAATAATTAGAATCTTCTATACGTGTCCCATAGTTTCCTCATGTAGCCCTTATATTTCCAAGGCACTTTCGCGATACACCGAAGTGGAAACCTTACAGTCCTGAGGACGTATTTTTATATTTAAAAACAATTTTTCGTAAAATATTTGCTTGGAAGTCGAAGCAGATTTTCAAATATTTATTTTTAATTTTTTCTCGAAGAGAGCAAAAGACGCCTATAAATATGACGCAGGACGTATCGATGGAGTCTGTACTTCGGAAAATTGCAAAAAATTAACATTGCAAAAATACAATATTGATAATAGAGATGTTTTACATGAAATCTTTTCTTCAAAATTGGATCTGAAAATAAGGCCATGTACACATTTAAAAAAATTCAGTTTCGTATCCTTTTTGCGTTCTTCCATATTGCTAATTCGAATTTCCCGAATTTTTTTAGTTAAATCATTGACGAGATATCAGGTCCAAATACGAGTACTACAGTTGCAGCAGCGCGACACGTGTGTATGAAATCCGCAGATTTATTTTTAATTTTAGGTCGATGTTTGTGGCTGTGTGGAATGAAATTTTGAATTGTCAAATTAGCTTTCAAAGAAGTTTTTGTGCCTAATGAGCTACGATTGGTAATGAGTTGTGCAAGTTACGGCTGATATGTGCTGATATGAACCGAAATGCTGTAATATAATGTTACGTAACCGTTTCTAATGCGAAAAGTTCATAGTGTTATAGCTCCACTAGTATATTCATGTGATATTGAAAAGTTTTAATGTGTACCAATTCCGGCAAAAGTAGTCTCATTTTAACATTTGTTGGCAATGGTTTAATATATTTTTGTTTAATATTAACTTCAAAACTACTTCCTAACTGATCTAAGATTATCCCGAATACAATAATTAGTCTACATGGTACGCTCACTCTCGTGCACCAGTAAAAGAGTGGTAATTGTAACTTTTGTTTCTTTAGACTAGTATCTCGTCTGACACATTGTGAGACAAGAGAAGTGTCTTCGAAAAGGAGCCACGAGAATATTTTGTAGTCGATAACCTTGTTTCAGGTAAAATGTGTACGTTATCGAGGGGTGAAGGAAGGAGTGGTTCTGTGTGCGCAATGCAAAGTGTGAGCTGGACGGCACCTCGAGAGCGGAAGCCGCCGAGGGCTCCGTGTCCTCTGCCGCTGCCCCCGCCCACGCGTCGTGCGCCGCGTCATCGCCTGCCTCCCTCCCTCCCTTCGTCGTCCGTGTCTCCCCGGCGCCCCCGCCCCCGCCGCCGCGGCGCTATCGGCGACCCCGCGCGCCCCGGCGCCGCACTATCGCATCCGCGCCCGCCGCCGCCCGCCCGCCCGCCCTCGGCCTGCATATGCATGCGCGGCCGCTATCGCGCCACTTGCGTATGCGCCGCCGCCGCCGCCGCCGCGTCGAGCTGCCTCTGGCCTTGACCCGTGCGCCGCCCCGCGCCGCGCCGCGCAGCGCAGCCCCCCGGCCGTGGCCGTCTCGCGTCGCGTCGTCCTTCTCCCCCGGCGGAGCAGCCACTCCGTGCGTTTCCTCCTGCGCCGCCTCCATCAGGCGCCGCTCTTGCCTTACGTCGCCCCGCTCTCGCCAAAGTAAACGGCTACTCGTTGATTTATTGTTGTCACTCGTTCCAAGGTCGCTTTGCCGGCGGTGAACGACGTGCGGGAGACGATGATTGGAGCAGATCTCGGAGATGTGATGAAACGCAAAAGAATATGAATGGAAGCAGTACGTAAAGAAAGTTAAACAGC
>JAHLJT010003656.1:14806586-15034086 GCA_031308135.1 Acheta domesticus
TTTAATTCTTCCTCTTGTCTTAGTTCTCTTTCTACAACTTCAGCTTCTTTTACAATCCTTTCTCCAATAACTTTATCACCAACCTCTTCATCTCTTTTGTTGGAAATTTCCGGTGGGGGGCATTTTGAATGTGTTGATGGTATAGAAAGAATATCTAATCTTCCTGACAAAGGTTCTAAAGCAATATAGTGAAAATTATCTAAATAACCCATATTAACTATTCTTCCCCATGTTTGTTCATTAACTCCAAACCTAATCCAGGAACCTTCATCCTCCCTCCAGCAACTTGTAATATGTGTGCTGTAAAATTAAGAGCTAAAGAAGCTGCCAAATAATGCAGTGTTGTCTCCCCCAACCACGCATCTCTTCTAGCCGATCCTAATCATCATCCCAAGTTTATAGTGGATCATCCAATATTGCAGGAATGTGATCACGAAATGATCCTTTCACATCTTCTTAAATAATCGACAGTATGTTGCTTTATTGACAGAATGATGACTGTATTAACTGGCCTCTTCCCAATTACAGAAGAACATACAGTTCCCCTCTAAGGTTACGTTAATCATTCTAAAGGCCATTTTGTTTGCAACGTACATTAATTGTTGAATTCATCGCAATTCGATTCTCAGGTACAATTGTTAAGATCAAAATCAGAACACAATTCCTATTCTCAGCTTCTGTTCTGGATGGAGATACTGATCTACGTAATGATTCTGGTATTGCTATAGGTAAATTAGAAGCATACTAAATCATTACTAATCTCCCACCTGTTGATATATTAACGTATTGGATCTTTTAGAAACAAACTTCTGGAAAGAAACGACTCGACTGAACTATGGAATGACTCAGATCATGGAATGAATCGATGAACGTCTGGAATGACTCGATGAACGTCTTGACGGCTTTTGTTGAACCTTGAACCTTCTTGTTGGAACACTAGATCTTCTGATTGAATGTTTTGTTAAACTTCTAGAAACTAGAACTTCTCTCGTATGGGTTCGACAGGTTTTTGATTAACAAAAAATTAAATCTACAAAGAGCAGGTTTAAGTAATTTTCCTGGATTAAGACCTAAACTTTGTGCAAGGTCAATTAATTGATCTTTTTTCATTTTGTTTAAAGCTCCTTTGGTTTTTTTCAACAAAAACAATGGTTGTTTGGGTGGACTTCGTCTCGGTGATGGACTTCGTCTCGTTGGATGGACTTCGTCTTGGTTGATGGACTTCGTCTTGGTGATGTTCTAGGTAGTTTTTGATTGACAAGAATTAAATCTAACAAGAGCAGGTTAAGTAATTTTCCTGGATTAAGACCTAAACTTTGTGCAAGGTCAATTAATTGACCTTTTTTCATTTTGTTTAAAGCCCCTTTGGTTTTTTCAACAAAACGAACTGGACTGGGTTGTCGTACAGGACTGGGTTGTCGTACAGAACTATGTATTTTTGGGCTTGCTTCTTTGCATTCCATTTCATAATTTTTTATAAGTTGGTCCACACGATTTTAATTGCTTTTTCCATGCATTCTAGGATTTATACTCTTTATTTGCTTGCAATCATTAATATTCAGGACTTATTTTTTTAGGAAATATACCTCTCTTTTAATATACAAGCGAATTCTTCTTGAAAGTTGGATTCGAATAATTGTGGACTTCTTCTGAGCAGATAATTTTTTTGATAATCTTTAATTTCATCACACAGGTGTTCTTTTGCCTGGCCTGTGATTGTGTGAGTGATAGTGCGATATCCCGGAGTGCCTGGTGACTATCGTCGATTCCGCGAGGAATGCAATTTGTCGATTTGGCCAGATTTAGCAGAACGGTGGCATGCGCGGTCGCCTCTTTATCAATTCCATCATATCTACGTGGGTTCAGTTGCTGAGCGCTACCAAGTCGGATGTTATCACACCTTTCGTATCCACTGTGTCGCAGTAACGGATATCCTTTGGGACAGCGCTGTGGGATTCGCGTGACCTGTAGACTGCTGAAATAAGTGATCGAAGATTTAGTGGCACGCCGACGGATTTTGTTGTACACTATCCACTGCCAACAGATTGCACTTCCTCCAAACTATCAGCTTCATTTTCCACTTGAATAGAGCGATTTTCGCTTTTTGCAAACGTGAATTTCAGAAAGTTGCCTTTGCAATTATCAATGTTTATGTTGCTTTCTTCAAGCCATGCATATGCATATAGCAGAATATGGAGAGCTCTTAGGAATTTGCTTGCAATCATTAATATTCGACGTTTTCCTACATTTGAGCTCTCGCAAATATACCATCTCGCTGATTTAATATACAAGCGAATAATTTCTCTTGAAAGTTGCGATTCGAATAATTGTGGAAAACATTCAGAGCAGATAATTTGTTTCGAAATGGTTTTCGAAATGCCTTGCGATTTTAAGGTGAATCTTTCACCGCTGCCTGGCCTCGAAAGGCCGATTGTGTGAGTGATAGTGCGATATCCCGGAGTGCCTGGTGACTATCGTCGATTCCGCGAGGAATGCAATTTGTCGATTTGGCCAGATTTAGCAGAACGGTGGCATGCGCGGTCGCCTCTTTATCAATTCCGCCCCGGCCTTATGGATTATATAGCTTTCTTGAAAACACGTGAAAAATTTTTCCATTATGCATGGTTTTGGAGCCGGCCGGCTCAAGAGCTACAAGTTTATTGTGCGCGCGCGGGGGCCCTCTCGTGTCCTTAGCATGCGGCGGCGCGGCCTCGGGCGCGGGTCGCGGGCCAAGACGCCTTGGGTTGCTCTTCGTGCCTGCGCCCGCCGCCGCCCCCGTCGCCGCGAGAGCGCGCTGTCCGCGGAAACCGCCGGCTGGCAGCGAACACGCGGCAATCGCCACCGGCCCCGCCGGCCTGGAAAGCGGACGCCTGTCTTGTCCGTCCAGGAAGAGTCTTGCTTAAGGCGTTTCACTGATAGGACATTGAAACAATATGTTCGTCTCTCCACATGCGTAAGATTGTTGGGAACGGGCATGTGTACATTTCTTAATTTCAATTTATTAATTTTCCTTTGTGCGGAAAAATGCTTTTGAATTGGTCTTATGTAAAATTATGCTTTTTTTTAATTAACGTAAAGAAAAAATTAAACTAACTCTACTTTTGTGGAATGACAATCGTGTCTGGATAACGCATGCTTGTGTCATTGAGAAACCCTGTGCGAATTTATCTGCTGCCTAGAGTCAACCATTTATACGAACGAATGACACTCAATACATTTAATCTTATTTTTTTTATATTTGTTTGCAAAATGACGTTGAATTCGAACGAGCTTGCGTTTGCTGTCGAGTGAATTGGAGGCTGGGAATGCAGACGCGTGGCTGCTGGGCGGGGCCCCGGGGCGCGCGGGCTTCCTTGGCGGCCGGAAGGCGACCAGCTAATCTAGTCGCGGCGCGGCGCGGCGCGGCTCGGCGGCCTCAGGAGGCGCTCGCTCGCTCACTCGCCTTGCCCACATCCGCGCCATCCAATTAGAGCGGCGCGCCGTGTCCACAAACGCGGACGCAGCCCGCCCCTTGGCGTCTTGGACGCCCCTCCTCTTCGGCGGGAAAGAACAGCTTTTGGGGCAGTGCTTAATTTGCCCCTTGTGGATGGGAAATTTTAAGAAGGCGCATTAAAATTCCACCATTTTCATCCAGTGTTTGGGAATTCCGTTTATCGTGTCTTCTTTCACTGTGCTCCTCTTGTTTTATTAATTGCAATGCAATTTATATGCTTCAGGATCCCTCTTTTTTCTCGTCAATTACTTCGATTTTACGATGTATTAGATGTGTCTTTTGATTCATGTTCCACGTGGTTTCGAGTGTGAACACGAAGAATAAGGGGATGCTAATGTCCATTCTTGTCTTCTATTGTAAATGTGTTTACACTTACGCGTGAATTTTACTCCCTGTACACGACCTTAATCTTGTAAAGTGGCGAAGTTTCTTAACAATATGCAATTTATTGGATCCTATCCCTTGCCTTAGGGTGAGCGTAAAGTGAAGAACAGTGTACTTGATTTATAAATTAAGTATTTCTTAAAATGTTTTGACATATTATCATGCGTCGTTTCATTGTGTTTTGTAAGTCTATTTTACATTCGTTGAGCACAAGTAGGTGTGGTTCTTCTGATAGCTTAACAATGAAGCGAATTTACCAAGATCTATCTTTGGAAGCGTTGCTGCCTCGAGTGCCGCCCACGCCACCGCCGGCCACGGAAGGACGCGCGCGTCCTCTTGCGTTCGCAAACAGCGCCAACGCCAGCGGCGGCGTCGCGCCCTCAAGATAGCTCCCGCCCGCTTCCTTACGTCCCTCTGCCGCGCCCCGGCGCTCGGTGCTCTCAGCCAGCGTCTCATTTCCTGTCTTCCCCGCGCCCCTGCCCGGCTTTGACCCCTTCGCTGCTGCATGGCCCTGTGTGGCTCGCAGATTGGCGAGAGACGCACGGACGCTTCTTTACTTACGTGTTGTTTCCTGTAGCTTTCGCCCTTATTCTGTCATTTCTCTTCCATTTCCTAGCATTTCGGTTTAATTTTTCGAGGAATTTCGTGTACTTGTGATTGAAAAGAGCCTAATTCTCAATCTGGTACGTAAAAAGATTTATTATTAAAATACTTATTTGAAGCCGCCTATTCCCCCAAAATTGTTCTAATGGATAATAATTATCTGTGTGGATTTTGTTTGTTGGTTGGATGCTCGTTTCTGTCAGTTTCTTTAAAAAAATTGTTTATCTCGTGCATAAAAAATGCACGCGTCTTTTTCGGTTCCATGTGGAATTGAATGATATACTCCGCTCTTGTTTATCGATGACATCCAAAACATCCCCCCAAACACACGGAGCCTCGAAAGATGCCACGTCGAAACATTACTTGGAAACATCCACCACATCTTCTCGCCTAAAAAAGGTATTAATTAATACTGCAAAAGTTTATCTCCGATATCACCAAGGTTTTTCATAAATTTCCACTATCCTTTTCGACAATTAGTGTTTATTATGCGTGGAAAGTCGAGAAAGTACCCATTTCCTGTTAAGTAATGAGATCTTCCATTGCTTTGTCTTTTATTTTCCGGCTGCAAAATAAATGCAGGACGAGGATTGAGAAGATAGCGAAATTGTTTGAAAGAACGTCATTCGTTCGAACGAAAGAATTCATACGTTCTAAACATGGCCTTCCCAGAGGAATCTGCTCTTTTGCCGTTGCCAGTCAGTTTATACCATTGGCATTTTATATTACCATTTGCTTGACACTTTCTATTTTAACTGTCAAGAAGAATTGGCCATAATATGTTTAATTTTTATAATTGTCATTAATTAATTGTTATATACTTATAGCGCGAAGATGTAGCGTTACTTGTCTAGTCGATATCGGTTAGTGTCAGTCTGAGTCATCATGGTGTGTCGGGAATTAGGTCTTCTCTGGGCATCGCCCTGTTCGCTCAGTAAGTAATACGCTGCCGGACGTCCTCGTGTCAGGAGTGCGTGGAGTTTATTTACTACTTTATTTACCGAGCGCGCAGTTTGCGCGTGTGCATATATATGAGTGTGTGTGTGTGTGTGTGTGTGTGTGTGTGCGTGCGTCGCACGTCCTGCGGTGTTTGCGCGTGTCCGAGCGGAGGAGGAGGGGGCGGCGGCGGCGGGTGGGTACTTGCGCCGGCCCGTTTAATTACGAGATTAAGGACGGGCGGGTGGGCGGCCGCCCGCGCTGGGCGTGTCGGCGACGAGGCGGAGTGACGCGAGGCAGGCACGGCAGGGCGCGACGTCCGGCAGAGAGCGCCACGCGCACTCGTCCAATGCGTCTCGCTTCGGCTCTTGTTTTGTGACTTCCTGTCCGCGAACCCGCATCCAATTTTAATTCTACTGGAAGGAATGATTTTCATTGTTACATGATTGTCATTTTTCTCGTCTCATTGTGGGAAAACTCAAAGATGGCTTAATTATAGAGCATTGGTGCTGTACGTTTGGGGCGCATACGATGTATAGCTATGGTGTAAATATTTCCATATACTTCTGCCTACACGTGCGGATCGAGCGCGAAGAGGTAAGCTGAAGGGGGCAGCCCTCGCCCAGTGCTTATCTGCAACCGGTGTTCCGGCTGCTTGTGGAGTCAGCCCGACGGGGTGGGGGGAAGATCGGGTGCTTGGCTTTAATCTAGCGAAAGGCGATTTTCAGGGGGACCGAACCACCGCGGGCAGACTGACGCGAATTCTTGCAACCCTCGGCTACACCAGTAACGACCATTGAATTGAAATTCAGTTATTCCAATGAAATGTATCGATCAAGATCTCCCTCTTCGCAACTAATGTCAGAACTTTGGTGTGTAATAGATTGTTGTCGGTTTGCAACCGACGCAGCGTGTGGAGTACCAGGGGTGGGGGTGGGCTTGGTTGGTCGTCGTGTGTTTCCAGGGGTTCGGCGCTTGCCGCGCGTTCCAGTCGTGCCAGGGCCTGCCGCCTGCCATCGATCGCGTGTGAAGCGCTCTCTCACTTTTCCTGTTTTTTCTCTTTGCTCCTGGTCTTCTGCGAACGCCGTGCTCATAACGCATGCGATCGACTTACCATTACGCGTCAACCGGAAATACATTTAGCTGCAGCTGAAACGCTATCGAGGGCATATGATCTAGTGGCGTGTCAGGATAGCTTGTCTCAGAGGTGAGAGTCTCCAAAGGTGCTTCATAGCATTTTTAGAAGCTGTTCGGCAAAGCGGACGGGAAGATTCGGGCCCAGTATTTGTACTGTTAATGTGAGAAAGTAAATTATACGTAATTTTGGGGATGTTCAAAATAACTAATTTTCAGGTGTCAAAGTCCTGATCATATTAAATATCTGATATTTTTAAATTCAGTGTTACAGAACTGCAATTTGATAGTAATGATCATCCAATACGATTAAAAAATGAAATTGCAATCGATTTCATGTGGAATCATGTAAGAGAAGTCTTAAACTCTTTTTTAATCCTCAAGCAGGTTACACTTGCGAGTGCAAGAATGTGCAAAGAAAACTAGTAAGGATGTGCGGTATATCGAAACTTTTCTTCCTCTTGGTATTATTACTCAACAATTTCTCAGATTTTTAAAACAAAGGACCATGACCTTATATAAAGATCTAAAAATGAATTTATGCAGGAAATACTAAAGTAACAATAATCAGTGTGATTGAAAAGGGTCTTGGTAAGTTGAGATTTATCTTAAAATTTCGAGCAACAAGGATGCTCGTCGTAATTAGATATGTGTGAGACGTAGCTGTAAGAAAAAGTTTGAAAAGTTTCACGTATTTACTATACAGAAAACCTCGAAAATATTGTTCATGTCGTTCAGAATTAACTTTTGAAGAAAAATGAAATGACGGGAAGTTTAGAAATTCTGGAATAGTACAACCACTATAAACTAGAAAAGCAGAGTTGAACATGTTTCTGAAACTAACGGAAATGTTTTATATCTACTAAGATCTATACTTATATGTTGTAGATGACAAGAAATCATTCTATTCCTGCTATTAAAAACGTAATGCACCGCTTATAATTATAATCACTGAAATTATTTTGCGGAAGTACACATATGTTAGAGGATTGGTGCAACTTTGCAGCGCAACGTCACTAATCTTTTCATTTGAATACATGCAGTCTTTGAACTTAAAATTGTCGCTATCTTCGATTCGTTTACTCTTGCATCATAGGTAGACCAAGTCATTCTTGAAAGTATTGACACACCCTAACTATGCTTTGAACTATTGATAGAGAAACGGTCATTCGATTAATTTTACAATTTTGTGCTTATACTACAAACCAGGTAAATAAAAAGCGAATAGGTAAATAATAAGCGAACCAGGTGAATAATATTTGGGTCCCAATACATTTCATTTACAAGAAAAATCACGAAATTTCTTTGAGTGGAAAGTTCAAACTTCTTTCTAAACGAAAATCCTTAGTGTTTTAAATATAAAATTTTTGCAATTTTTTAAATGTCAGGTGCTTTAATGAAAATTGCCAATAAACCATACTTATAAATGAAATTTCTTCCATTCGAGCAAACCATTTCAAGAAAACACTGTCGGCCGTTTTCCAGAAAATTTTGAAAGTGTCACAGGGGTTGCCTGTAAAATACCCCCCAAAATTAAAATATCTTAATCTCCGGAATGGGACAACTAGTCCTTGCTGTTGACGTATATACCAAATTGCAGGAGAAAATCTTCAAAGAGGGAGAGTTATGCGTGACATATCCGTCGATATAGACATCCCGATTTTCAGGTACAAAATTGCATCACCTCTTCCTCTGCACACACCTAACTATCTCTGAAGCAGTGCTAATAGACCATAATCCTGACAGTGGGTGCTGAGTTACTTCTTAAAAGAACCTTAAACACTGATTTTAGGATTCCAATGCTTTTCCTCTTTATACTATAATACACTTAAAATACAAATGAAAAATTGAAATACACTACCACCCTCTTAATATGTTAGAATGCGTCAAGAACATTTATTTCCTACCCACGATCGAACGTCAATATCACTATATTATGCCGGAAAAAACAAAATGTTAGCGAACAGTATGTATTCGTAAGAGCACCCAATCTAGAGTACCGTTACAACTTAAATTTTCGGGAAAATTATCGAGGTGTCATCGTTTTGTAATTTGATAACTTTGTGTCTTCTTCATACAGAAACACTTAATTCTTCTGCTAGGTGTAGTTGGTTGAGAAAACGATGTACTCGTATGTAATGCTGTGTCGGCCGCTGCGGTTGTTAGAAAACGTCATTTTTGGGCGCCGCGCCGAGGTCGCAGCGCTGCCCCAGGTCGGCGGCCGCTCTCCCCTCCTCGCTCCTCTCCTCCCCGCCCCGCCCCTCCACAGTCCGCCCACCCCGCTCCGCGCAGGCACGCGACCCCCGCGGGTATCGACTCTGCCCTTACGTAAGGCCCGCGGCGCGGCGCGGCTGCGACGGCTCCTGCCCCTGGCGCGCGGCAACCCGCGGCACCGCGCTGCCTGCCACCCAGCGGGCTCTTTCTGCTTCTCTCCTGGTCTTTATCGCGCGCGCGCGTCGCGTATTGTTACTTATAATATTCTCTATCACAATCACTCTCAAATCCATGGATCCTTGGAAAATGTCTCGTAATTCTGAAGGCGCTGTAGCTCCTGTGTTAGGGGCCTTATTGAAATGTTGATTCATGAAATGGGACTGATGGAATGGGCGTCAGAGGAAACAAGAGGTGCCCTTGAAAACGTGCCACTTTACTATGAATTCCACGTGGCTCGTCCAAGAATTAAACCTCTGCCCCAATTGTGGAAAGAGAGCCGTCCTCACCAATACACCTCGCGCCGGCCTTTGAAGATGCGTCCGTTTTGGGATAGCGCATTCTCCCACTCGCCGAAGACGACCAAGGGACAGAAGGCTGGCAGTTATGCCTCTCCGTGAGAATGAATATTGAGCAGAAACTGGCTTGGGTTTTTTAAAACATGCTAATAGCTGTGTAATAACCATGGGCAGTGAGAACTCGTGTGAGTGTTGAAGCAATTGGCAGCAAGTGATTGTTCCATCTCTCTTCAGTTCTCCCGTCTATTAAAGTAACAGTAAATATATCTATTAAAACTAATAATACCTGTTCTTTGTGGTACATTTTGTGAAGGAGTTCATTGATCGAGACTTGTGTTTGGAATACAATTCGTAAGCTTGGCGACCTTTTGCCGATGGTTCCTGGGACGGTTCGCTCCCATTTGCCCTCCGAAGCGCCTGCAAAAACGCTTGAAGAGCAGTTAGCGAAGCTGAACAGCCGCTGTGGAGCATATACATTCTGCGACATTTCCTTTTATAGAAAACGCTTGGAACTGCATTATTTTTCCTCATTAGTACGGTTTCTTATTTGTATAGTATCCTGGCTGGGTTGTGTCGACAACAGCCAAATTCATGTAAATATATTTTTTCATCAAAGATTAGGTATGACATTAATATAGGAATTTTTAAAAACATCTGCTTTATCTCAATTAGATAATACGTCAGTTGGTGGCATCATCAAACTCTTCAAGTTCGTTTACTGTCACCGACGTCACTTGTACATATACACAGTTTCATAAAATCAAGTTACGTCGTAAGGTTTTTACTGTTCACGTAAGTATATGTGATAAAGAACTTTTTGTAGGAAGAATCGAAATAGTGAAGTCGGTTATAAAAAAATACACGTAGTTTCTTGTTTCAGAACTTTTTTAAGCATCCACATGGTCGTATCAAGATTTTACGTTTTCAGTGCTTCGGCGATGCAATACGTTTCCCCATTTTCTTCCCATCCTTGTAAGGATACATACTTTTGCATTGCGACAGTCATTTCGTTTTATTTTCTATTCCCCATTTTGAACCACGCTAGACGTGCCTGACTGCATTATTCAGGAGATCATGGTTGACTTTGCGATTCCAAAAACCACCATATATTGTCATCGACATTATTTACATCGTCAGAGTTTAGGAAGTCTCGTTTAGGAATGGAAATAACTTACGTTGGTACTTCTAGAAAGTTAGAGTACTTATTTTATTTAAAGAAACCCATTAATTAGAATGAACACACGCATTAGATCAAAGCAAACTGTGATAAATCTCGAGGATTAGTGTGATGTGTATTGCAGGTTCGTTTGCGAGTTCCTCTAGAGGAGGTGGGGATCCGAACAGAAGCGTTTTTCTCACCGCAGGAGTCGACGACTCGAGCGCCGCTGCTGTGCTCTTCAGGGCTTCCAATGGTCTTTGTACTTTTGTTCATCGGGCATCATTTTCTTTGTAGTTCCCTTTTTCTTTCCCGGATTCTCCCCCTCTCGCTGTGCCGCTCCCGCGTCGCCTGGCGTTTTCTCTTTCGTGCGGAGCGTCGTCGCGGGGTGGCGGCGCCGGCGCGGGCGAGGGAGTCTGGGCGGCGCCCGAGCGTAGTTCATTATCGGGGGCGGCGCAGGGGCGTCTGGCGGCGCGCCCGGATGTTCGCCTCCCTACTTCCGGCCGAGCCGCCACCCTCGCCCCCCCCCCCGCCGTCCTCGCCGCGGTGTGATCCTTCGCTCCCGGCTCGGTTGCGACAGGGTTTCATGGCGTTGGAATATAATTTACGTGCGAGGGATGTTGCTCATCGGGCTATTATATAGTCAGCTGTTTATGTCTTAGCAGAATTAAGATTCTTTCGAATGGATTTCGTCTTCGGTTTTTAACGATAGTTGCATATGCTGTGTTATAAGTCCCATCACTTGTTAGCGTTAGATAGCATGTACAAAAGTGGAAAGTAGATAACAGTTCTCATTTCGCGTTCCTGAGTTAAGTCCCACGAAAAAAACCCTATGAGTTGTACTATCGAATTTAAGCAGTGAGATAACTGATAATGTCCCAGCACATTTACTTTTGAGTAGATTTTTCTCTGTGGCTGCTTTCCCAGGATCTGGGAGTATTTTTTATTTAAATATTCTGAAGTGTCATTCCTGGATTTTATAATCTACGCTATGGAGAATTTCCGCGGATTCTCGAGCATGCAATGCTGTTCGGCCGGTCAGCCACGTAAGCCACGCCTGAGTAAGCCACGGACAGGGTTCCCTTGGCCGACAGTCTACATATAAATAGGTTGGTAGTGATAGAGTAGTGTGGAGTAGTATGGAGAACTTTCAGTGAATTACAGTCATATTATACTGGTGCATTGTGGTGCCCAAAGAAATTTACACAAACTTACGCAATCAGCACTGTTCGGTTCTTCGATTGCGGGAGGTGGTGATCTTCACCCGCTGCATGGCGAGATGTGGCGCCGACCTACCATCGGCTTGCGGGGTTTTCCCCAAACAGGTATCTCACACCAGCGGGGGACCGCCCCAGCCGGGATAAGCCCTAAGATCTCAGCATTTGTGGTAGTAGAACATGTGGGTGTGTGTAAGGGTTGAGGATAGAGCAAGGGAGAGGAAGGAAAGATCGCGCGCGGTCCGTGGCTCATTTGTTAGGATGCTGCCCCGGCATTCGCCTGGTGTTGATCGGAGAAAACACGAAAAACTACCGATCAGAGCAGCCGGCCGCTAGAATTTTTCTCCTCACAGTTACTGAATTTGAGCCAGTAGTAGTGTCGAAACGCTGTGGCCTCCCGGTCAGAGGCAGTGCAGTGGCTCGAGTTGACGCCCAGAGCCGCCGAAGCCGGTCGCAGCCCTCGCGAGGGGTGGATCGGTGGCGGCGGCCACGTTCAGGTCGCTTCCACGCACGGCGGAGACGACGAGGACGGCGGCGTTGGCGGTTGCGTCTTGTGCAACGATTGGCCACTTAAAAATAGCACGCGCAGGGATGAGTCGTGCTCTTGGCTCGGCGTCGACGCGTGTCGCGACGCGCGCTAGTCGACGACGCCGACGCTGGCGGTGGTAGTTGATTCGTGCTTCCTAGAGGATCGCGGACGTGGCTGCGGGAGTTAATTTTTGTTGATCATTTTCGTAGCAGCGGTGAAAAAACAATTTGCACACAAGACCTATTTCTGTTGAAACTTCGTTGGCGACCTTCCTACTAACTACAATTTGGAAGATAAATTTGCTGTAAATGGATATAATAAAACATAATTGCTTACATGCCCGGGTTGCCCTTGATTCATCAACTCAGTCCCCTTATGAGACATATATGACAGTAATTACCCCCTAATAACAGTGCGTGTTTTGAAATGTCTTTATATTACCCTATTGGTATTTAGTATTGTTCCTGAGAATTAACTAATGGATTATTTGAAACTTTCAGAATTATCAAAAACAGAAAATATGAAAGTTTCATAAATGTTTTCATACAGATGTCTACCTGAAACCTGTGGAAATTATATTCATTATTTGTTTAATTTGCATGTGGAGTAGAACTTTGCAGACTGATTATCACGTGGGCTTTAAAAAATATTTACTGCCCATCGACCACATTTCTTTAACTCGATGGACTGACCGAACTAATGTCTCTCGTTATGTAAGATAATTTATTTCTTAATTATAATTGTTTATTTTTTATGTGTTTCTTGTGCAATATGTGTTGTACAAGAGACACGTGTCATTGCTAGTATGAAAATGAATTACATATCTCTAATGTACAAATCAACTAGTCATGATGTACGTTTGAGTCCTTGCTTTGTCACATAGAAATTGCAAGTTGCATGGTACTGTGGTGTCATCATCATTTTGTTTGGTATCCCCTAATATTCCTTGCAGCAACTGGACATTATGTATGTCTGTGACCAATCTCTTTCATAAGGACGTTGCATGGAACAAGGTTTATTTTAGGTTCTGAGGGCATTGTATAATATTGCTTTCGGAAAGGGCCACAGATACTCATAAGTTGACTACCTGAATCAGATGTTGATAGGTCCGCGAGAAAGAATCTCAATTTTATTTGGTTATATTATTTGTATTTATTTAGCTACGTTTCTCATATTTTTTACTGCATAGATCACTTGTACCACAAACCGTAAAACGATTGAATTCCATTCTGAAATGGCCTAAAGTTTCCCCTAATGTCAGGCTTTTTATTGAATAATCTCAATGATGTGTCATCCAGTGCATCAAATGGTCAGAGGTCCGAGGAAGAATCGTTGACATTAAAATAATCCATGATATGAGTTGGAAATGGAAGTATTACTTCAAGTTTGGTATATGTTTTAACTTGAGACCCATCTCTTATTGTGAAAATCGGGAAGACTTGCAGGAATCGTTCCTACGTGTGTAGGGTTTAGCCGTGCGGTGAGCGTGTTGTTTTTCTGGCCTGGCCGCTCCCACAGTGCTGAGACCAATCAGAGGGGCCCGTCGCACGGACGAATTTGGCGATTCGATCTGTGGGACGGCGCTAACCCGCGCTCAGAAAGCCGATCCGCGGCCCGCTCCCACTCGTCCATCGTTCAGGCGGCGGCAGCGCCGGCCCAGCGTGTGACGTGTGAGTGGCACCGCCCACTTGCGTCAGCGGCATCTGGGCTGGGCGGGAGCGGCGCAGCGACCGGCCAGCGATGCGCCCCGCGGGGAAGGCGAGGGCGACCCACTGACGCGTGCTCTCGCCTCGTTTCCTCACGCACCGGCTACCAGTTCTCGAGAATGTTCGTTTGCAATGCTTCCGTCCTCGTTCCTCATAGAGTTTTTTCTCTATTTTTCTTCAGAATTTCTCTTCGCTACGATAGTACTCATATTTGTGTCTTTTTCACAGCCAAATTAGATAACTGACAAGTATTGTCTTTAAATTGGGTGAAATAGCCATTTCAAGGAAAATATGGAAGCGCAATGTAAACCAGAAGAAGATAAGGAAAACGGGTTCCAGAGAAAGTGTGGTCATCCTGACAAGAATGTGATCTGTAAATGTGAAGGAGCAAAATGTTTGTAGTGATATTTATTCATCGTATGTTTATTGAAATACCCTCAAGGAACGTTTAGTCTCAACTATGGTAATTTAGGTGAACATCTCAAACGCGTTGGACGTTTAATTGGTATTCCGTGAACCGAATCGCATCCCCCCCCTTTGCCGTTCGTTGTTTCCCTTGTAATATTCTCGTTTTTCACAACGTCTCTTCTATTTCGACAGACCAACAGATGCTGTGTGCATTTACAATGAGTAGTTAGGAACTCAATTTGTTCTAAGCGGAAAGCGACGTGGAAACAAATCTTTCGATGTTCATTCCGCCTCGCAAGTGCTTGGCAGGGGCCGTTCGCCCCGGCGCGGCGCCCGCGAAGGAATCTCTTCCCGTGGCTTTGGCGAAACAGCAGCAGCAGCAGACTGCGGCTGCCGGGCGCCGGTCTTACGGCGCTGCTGGCGGGCGTCCTACTCGCCGTGCCGCGCCGCGCCGGAGGCGGGGCAGGATCTCGTGACCGCGACGGGGGCGGCGGGCGCTGCCGCGAGGGCCCGCGCCGCGCTAAAGATAGAGCGGCCGCCGCCATCGCCACCGCCGCCGCCGCCGCCACCGCCGGGCGGGCGGGCGGGCACGTGCTCTCCCGCAGGCGGCGGCGGCTGCTGCGCCCTCTTGTGCGGCACCGCCGCCCAGCCACACTCCAGGGACACGGCGACTGGGGCTGGCAGCCGCGCGCCGCCCCCCGCGCCCCGTGCGGCGCCAGCGCAGCGCAGGGTTGCCACCTGGCCCACTCGCTGGCCGAATTTCGCGCTTGTGTACTCGCTCACGTTGCCCTTTCTGGCCTCCCGCCAGACAACTTCAACACCCTCCATCGGAGCGTGTATTCCCGGGATGGAATGAACTACTGCTTCTCAAACCATACTCCTAGAAGCAAATGTAAATATCCAAATGGATCGAGGAGGAGATTTTCCTATCATCCGTCGAGGAGCTGTCTTCGTTATTTCTCTTTAAGATACTGTTTGGTACTCAATGTAATTTGAAATTCATAATCCAACTATTCCAATGAGTGGTAAGTAATGAAGTGAAAATTCATAACATTGACTCGTGTCACCGGGCGACTGTCGCTCCGCTGGACGGTTCTTCGTCGAAGTGGATGTTCTCTCGAGTGAAGGTCGGGTGCGGCGTCTCCCACGCCCTCCACCCTTCGCCCTTTCCCTCGTCCGCGACCTCTCCCTCTGCCTCGCTCCCCGACGAGGGCCCCGCCCCCGCCCTCGCCCGCGGCGCGCCGCGGCGCCATCGCCCACTTCACCGCTTCCTGCAGCCCTCGCGCCTCCCTCCGCCCCCGCCCCCCGCCACGCGCCCGCGCCCGCCTTGTCGCCGATACGCAGAACGCGCGGCGCCTTTGAGAGCGCCAGCGCAGGAAGGAGCCCGGGGAACGAATTTCTCACAAGAAACTGTCTTTCAAAACCTCCGTGGAAGATTGTTGAAAAGTTGTTGCGTTCTTCTAGATATATCTCGAGTGTGTTAGTTGCTGGGACAACCTGAAACAACCTCGAGAAAAGTGATAAGTCAATTAACTACATTGTTTTAACGGTAGGGGGAATAAAATATAAAAATAATACATAGAATAAAAGTACGTAGAATATGAATACATTGCCAGAAATTTATTTCCTCTAGGTTTCTTCTTGGTTACCTTAAATTATTAGTGTTCGTCCTTTGTTCTTGAATTCTCATCCGTACATAGCAACTCCATTCCGTTCAATTCTTACGACGCTGATTCTCAAGTATTGTATTTTTACAGGTAATTTGTGCATGAACATATTTCCCATCAATCGTATTTTCCGATTGCATTATTAATAAATAATACTTCTGACTATTAATGTGAAATTTGACGTTTTGAAGGAGCAATTTGGGGACGAATGCATGATTTTACAAGGCCGCTCTGTAAAAGGTTTGCATTAACGAACTACTTCAAGTACTTCCATTTCAGGCACGAATGATTGAATCGTCAACCTTACGGAAAGAAAAAAAATCGAACGTCACATTTGTTTTGAAACCTCTTTCAACGCCTCTTTCTTAGATTACCATCTCCTTTCCAATTTTCGTGTCTCATTTTTTTGTGAGCAAGGGTTTTCTGTAGAAGTACATTTGCGGGAGTACGTATGGAAGAAGCGTCTGAATCCAATCTCCTCGCGAAGGAGAGTGGTAGTTCGTCGCCATCGCCGCCGGCTCCTCCGCCTCCGTCCCCGCCTAGACCAGTCCCTCGGCTCCGCTTCCTCCGCCCTTGATTCTGTCCGTTGTCCCGCGTCGTTCGTCTTCGTCGCTGGCGTTTCCTCGGGTGCTAATTCTCCACGCCCGTCCTCCGTGGCCGGGGCGGGGCTGGGGTGCGTGGCGTCGCGGGGCGGCGCCAGCCATCGGGTGGAGTGGGGGTGGGGGGGGCCTGCGCCCGTCTGGAAGGGGAGCTCCATTCAGTTCGTTGAACTTGGAGTCGGAGCGGAAGCCCGAGTCTCTTCCGCAGACTCCTCTCCCTGTCGGGCCGCCCCACCGCCCCGCCCCGCCCCGCCCCGCCCCGCGCCGTCAAAAAGCTCGTGTAGGCTCCGCCGCGCCGCGTGGGGTGGGGGCTGGGGTGCCCCTGTGTGAAGACGACTCTTGAGAAAGGGAGTCTCTGTGAGGTGGAGTAAACAGATTATAAACATTACGGAGAAACTCGCTCGATCGTCTAGAAATCATGAACGAGTGTTGGAATTCTGATGTGTTTTTGTGTATAGGCACCACGTGATTGTACCCTGCTTTCCTTCCTGGTTTCTTTGGTGTGTCAAAGGGGACTGAATTTGGACACGCTCTCTGTACGGAAAAACATTTTCTCTTCTTACCGCATGGTCGTACATTCGGTTATAATCTAAGATGACGCGAGGAATTAATGTATACTATGAACTACTTAAACTACAACTATGAACGACTTAATACTTACAAATCTAAAGTTAAAATGTTCGTAAAATTTACCAATGTTTGCACATAATCGTGATTAAAATCTTGTTGTTTTCCATATGCAGTTTTGATTATAAGGGTTCGAAAAAGGTGATTTGTACTTCAAATTACTCTTCAATTATTTTCTTAAGTAACATTAATATGTGTTCAAATGTTCCAATTCATGTAAAACAAAACGTTGCGTAGCATGGATATATTGCTAATGTGACAAACACCGTTCAATTTGCTGTAAGAATGATGAATTGTAATCGCATCAATATTTGTTAGTATCTAATAAAATGCTTAGTCCTAATACATGCAGAAGTTATTGAACGTGCAGAATCTTGCAATTTTGAACAATCCTTCAGCAGAGGTAACGTATTAGACAACATTTCATAGAAATAAGATTTGCAAACTCGCCAGTTTAGAATTGAATATTTCTTTTTTACGAAGAAAACATGCTTTGTATGAATCGATTTATTTCTCATGATGTAACTTCCGTCCTCCCTTCGTTCGCAGTTCCGCCCCTCCACCTGTGCATCCTCCCGCGCTCGACTTCCTTCAACCGGCAACCGCTGCGGCTTCCCAGAAGGTCCGCGCAAATCCAGTTGAGCAACTGGTGCGGCGAACGTCATTTATTTCTCCGTCGGGTGGGGGGGGGCGGGCGGGAGATGTAGGTGGCGCTGCGCCGGGTGCGGGCGGCGCCGGGGCGCGGGGGGCGCGGCGGCTTTTATGAATGGACGCCCGCCCGCCCGCTCGTCGCTATCCGCCAAAATATCCGCCCGCCCGCCCGAACGCGTGGCGGCGGCGGCGAAGGAGGGGGTGCGGCGTCAGCGCTCTGAGTTTAGCCGCGATATTCCTATCCCGCGCAAATAGTAGCGGGCGGGCCCCGCGACCCTTACCTAGCTTAATGTGCTGAAAATAATTCACCATCACAACATTGGCAATGGCAGCGGGCCCCGCCACCGCCGCCGTCGTCGCCGCGTCTGTTGTGAGTGAGGGGCTTTCCTCAGTCAGTCACTCCCCCGTCGCAGGCGGGGGCGGGGCTGAGTTGGGCTGGGCTGCCGGGTCCCCGAAGTGCGGGCGCGGCGCGGCGCGGCGCGTGATTGCGACGCCGGCGCCGAAGGCCGCGCGATGACGAGTTCGATGGGTTGCGAGAAGAGGTCGACGACCACACAGGCGCCGGCCCCGGAGGATTGACGCGCTCTGTCGAGGGGTCGAACGGAAATTTCGTACGCGATTGATTGTGTTATTCGTAGTACGAAGTAAATGGGAGAAAAACTGCCGTTTACGTCGATTTGTAGACTTGGACGTGGCTTCATAGGAAATTGTTATCAGAATTGCGCTCAAGATTCCTTGTGAAAATGTATACACCTGTACACTGCCTCGTTTTCGTTACCTCTGTAATTTATTTAATATTGTAAACATAAGTTGATTTCTGTTTGTGCACAGCATCTTCCGATACTCTTGACAAAACTTGTACGTTTGCATTCCAATTAACTAGAAAACAGTTTACGTGGCAATGGGAATTTTGAATTCATCGACGCAAGGTTTCTGTGTTCCGTACTTCAGCACGTCGCACACACTTTTTAACTGTTTTTGACGTAAGATAAATAAATTTAAAAAAGATAAATTACTAAAAATCGGAAGTTGAAAATTCAACATCATGCATCACCTAACTCGATAAAAACTTTTCCTTACTTTTTTCTCCAGAAAATATATTCCTGAGACTTTGTGAAAGGAAAGTACTGAAGAGTAACATCTCCTTTACGTTTTATCACCTAGAACATAAATCGTTAGGACGAAACAAAAGTGTTTATTTTATTTCTCGTGTTTGTATAAACCAAACGTCTAGCTGTCCGGTACTCCTTAGTGTATCACGTGACACATTGTTCAGTAGACTTCCATCTTGCAATTTGTGATTGCATTAGTATCTCAGTATTGTTTAAAATTTGCTACTTCGAAGGCGTCATCAGTCCTAAGACTCTGTTACTGACGGACATAAATTTGAATATAATTTAAACCAGACGTCCTACATTCACGGAATGTGTTATAAACATATTAATTCTCAAGAGTTTTTATTTCGGCTTCGATTTGCCTAAAACGCTGCTGTAGGATCTCTAGAAAATGTTCACTTCTTTGAGACAGTTTAGTGATCAAACACCTAATATAGGAAGTGCAATGTTTCAGTAATTGCCTCTAAACCTTATATCAACATTTTCACAAAGAAAAAAAATTTACTACTTTCGCGTTTTCAGTAATAAGTTCAGATTTTTAGTCTATGTGATTTGAAGGATACTTTTCTCAACTGTTGATAACATTAGAGACAATTGTGAACACTAGTAAATTATCCTGGACTGTATAATTAAACAAAACAGTGCACCACTTGAATCTTTCTGTTGCAAACATTTCCTGACATGTTGCAGAAGTATTCACACAGTACTTGAAAAAATATTTTCTGTCTAAACTAATTTTTCGGGAACGTACGTACATAATTTTCCATTTCCCAGTGGTATATTTTTGTTTGTGAATTCACGTAGGATAATTTTGAATTGAAGGTGCTGATTTGAATGCTTCTGAGCAGGAAATTTGCACATTCTTCCCATTTTTCAACATGTTACCAGTAGATTAGCTCGAATTCCTATTCAATTCAATGTCAATTTTATTATTATTTGCTTACAGGATTATCTTATTACAAATTGCTATGTATATTCACGGCTCATATCATAAACAATTTCATTACTAATAACTTTGATAGGTTAGGTAGTTAGCAGGATACAATATAAATAACACAAAAACACAAATAATACTGTAACACAATAACAAAATATACAATAACATGAGACAAAAATTCAGAAAACAGGACATACAAATATATTCGGAACAACCTGTATCAAGTGAGACAACACAGAATTTTGCTTGAACTATTCATTTATAACAAATGCTCGTAATTTCAGAAGTGATGAAATAACATGGTACAGATTTTTATATCTTTTAGAGTGTAAAGTTTAGTCTCCTTTCCATCTTGTCTCATTAAACAAAACTCTGAAAGAATTTCACGTCAAGCTTTAGTTAAAAACCAGGAATCAAGACTTCATTCCTTCACACAAGGGGTGAGAAAAGTAAACGTTGCCATTACATTAATACGCCTTTCGAATATTACTTTGTCTTGTGTTAAACATATGTGCATTCGGAAGTAATTATTCAGTTGAAGGGCCGTGAAATATTATAATGGTAGTAATAGAATAAGTTTAAACGTCTTTAGCTTGTGCATCTGCCTTGTAACAACTCGAAAGTTCATTTATTAAATTGGCTTACTAAATTAACATAACGCTTTGACAGTTGGCGACTAAAAGTCTGTTGCCTTGAAGGAGCGATTAGAAATTGCAGGCGCGTGTGCAGGCAGGGCGCGGGTGTGCGTGCGCGGAGAAGAGGTGACTTGAGAAGGGCTGCTGGCGGCGGCCGCAGCAGCCATCCCCGCGCGCTGCCTTTTAAGGCGCGAAGCAGCTGGAAGCGTGCCCACCGCCCCCGGCGGCGGCGGCGGCGGCTGCCCCCACCGCGTCTCGGCCCCGCTCCCGCCCGCTCCCCGCCCCGCCCGCCCCCCGCCAAGGAGGGCTGCCGGGACGCCGCGCCGGCGTCGGCGCACGCCGCGACGCGCGGCGGCCCCTGCGTGCGTGCGTGCGTGGCTGGCTGGCTGGCGCGCGCCGTTGCCGCCGCCCGCGCCGGTGCTGCCCTCCGCCGCCGCGCGCGCGCACTCGGCCTCAGGGATCGCGCCGCGTTTATCACCTTCCCAGAGAGAATCGCGCCGGCGATGATGCGAATGTCAAGGCGACCGCACCACAAATCCTTGCAGAAGGCTCGTTTTTAATTCGGTTATTTTTTGTTGATGTTTACGTAGTCCAGCTTATTAACTCATCGCTTAGAAGGCTACGAGAGTGTGGCTGAAAATGCATGTGTAATAAGGCCCGATTTAGATGTTCGTGTTTTAAAGACGTTTAACTCGTCGTCTTATACGCAGGGGTGCGTGTTAGGCCCACATGCGGGGTGGCGTGACGGGCGCTCTATGAATGCAGTATGCTTTTAGATATATGCGTTGGCTAGTTGCGTCCTATCACATTGATGTGTCCGTGTGTGCGTATGTTTGTGTGTGTGCTGCAGCTTGGTGTTATGAAAAAGGCTCTGCCTTGAAATACCGTGCTTTGCGAGATCAGGGTTTCAACTATTTCACTGTTTTTCGAGACTGCGCAATTTCCGACAAAACAAGGGAACGTATCCTCTTGCAATTTAAGAGCTGAAGAGTTATGTGCGCGTAGGCCCTGATGGATGTTCTGAATTGTAATTGGTGGTGCCCTAGTATATACACTACAGAAGATTCCATAATTAAAAAAGTATTAACCTTAAAGAAAGATCAATTTATGTTGTAAAGAATAATTATGAGTTAATGAACACACATGAAGTTTCCATCTCGTAAACTAGAGACGAAGGGTCGAATCCACGGGGAAAATGGGCAAATCCCCTTCATCCCAAACAGTAAATAAATAATGAATGTTGTGTATTAAATTTGGCACTGGTACAAAGAAACAAAAATGAATTTGGCTGGCCTGGTGGCCGAGATCGCTAAGACAGTAGTGTCGTAGCGATCTGGGACCAAAGGATCGCGGGTTCGAGTCGGGCATGGGCCTCGGGCATAGTTGTATGTATTCCTCCTTTCATCACCATACCGTTTCATCCTCATAGGTACCATAAATTTAAAATCCCATAGTAGTTGCTAATGAAAAGTTTAGAACTTTATCATTATTTGTACGTTGTAGTTTTATTGATACGATTCTTCATTTTACTGGGAGAATCTATTGTTCTTAATTCATGAATCCTGCAGACATGAATTATTACACTGCCAATAAACGACCCTTTATCAGCTTGCATTTTCGTGTTATAGTCGCTAGAATATTTGGAATAATCTTTACATTAAGAAGCCAATTACATTTCCATAAAATAAAGCATTTCCAAAACTATGACTCTTCTTACAAGTTAGCGAAATTGTTTCCCTTAACTCCTCAAGTAATAATTTCATCAACCCCCACTCATCCAAAGGGAAACAGAGAAGCCAGCCTCTCCTAGATCATTGTGATCGGGAGAGGTGGCTCAGTGCATCAACTGATGTCACTGCGGGGGCCACTGACCGAGATGTCCTAGCCCGGGAGGTTCGAGCCCCGACGTCGGCAGGATTTTCGACTCTAGCTTGTCAGCTAGGTCGAATTCACTCGCTGTCTGGAGGAGAATTATAGCGGCCGGCTGCTCTGATCGGTATTTTCCGCGGTTTCTCCGATCAACATCAGACTAATGCCGGAGCAGTACCCTAACAAACAGGCCACAGACCGCGCGTAATCTTTCCTTTCTCTACCTTGCCCTATCCTCACCCCTTATTCATACACACTTACCCTAACATGCACTACACTACCATATATGCCTGTAGAGCTGTGGCGGGCTTAGAACCTGTCTCGGTTGGGGCGGTGCCCCGCTGGTGGGAGATACCTGGTTGGAGAAAACTCCGCTAGTCGACGATAGGTCGGCGCCGGATCTCGCCATCTCCCGATGAAAATGCACTACACTTACGGGACCAATTACCTCGGTAGTTGACGCCGCCCGGAATCACCAACAATCAATCACCCAAGGTCCTTGTCTGGATCCGCCCGTGTCAGCGTCGTGCTCTTACCCGACGTGATTCTCAGCGCGTCTGCGTAGAGGGGCAAGGGCGCCCGGCGCGGCCGCCGCCCCGAGGGCTGCGCTGCGTCGCGCGTCGACGGCGCCGCCGCCTCGCCTCCCCTCGGGCCCGGCCGCTGCCATCTCGCGCGCGCGGAATTAAATAACGTTTTTCATTAGCGCGGACGGCGCTGCGACACGCGAACCCTCTTTCCTGCCGCGAGAGGAAGGGCCTGCGTTGCGTTGCGTTGCGTTTCGCGCGTTGGGCGCGACGGGACCGGGAAAGGGCGGAAGCGGTCCACCGCGAGTCAGTTGGGAGCCATAGTCAGTGGCGGATCCATGGGGCCATGCCCTCATGTGAATGGAAAGACGTTTCAATCGACGATGAAAATTCCGACTGTGAAAATACAGAATCTGTAGTGAGTAATGCAAATATGATCCTAAGAATCACAAGATGCCTCAACTTATTAAGAAAAATGAACTCAAAGTAAATGTAAAGTGTTTTGCCTGGAATGAATGGCTTTGATGAACAGCTTTGGTGGATTCACAAAATATTATCTTTCCCCCACTTCAAATCAAATTTGGACCAATGAAACATTTTGTTAAAGCGAAGAGCAAAGAAGGAGATGTGTTCAAGTATTTAAGATAAATTGTTTCCATACTTAGTGATGGAAAATTAATTAATTAAATTCACTGAAATCAGAAAACTGTTCAATGATAGAAATTTTGAAGTCCCCAAAAGAACTCGCAGCTTGGAAATCTTTCTTATCCGTAGTTGCAGGGGGTCCTTGGACATCACAAGGAGAACTGACTGTGAGTTTAATAGTAGAGAGCCTTTTGCGGATTTACAAGAATTTGGGATGTCGAATGTTCTTGCATGATATATTTTCTTCATTCACATTTAGACTTCTTCCCTAAGATACTAGGTATGGTCAGCGATGATCAAGGTGAGAGATTTCGCCAAGATAATAAGAGTTCGGAAGAACGCAACCAAGGAAGATGGAACCCAGTCTGATGGTGGATTATTAGTTTTTTTATAGCAGAAAGGCGCTACTCCAAATAAAAGGAAGACCATTAACAAGTAGACTTTTTAAAATATTGTTATTATATGTGTGTACCGCTTCATTTTTTATTATTTTTTAATTAAAATTGTCAGTTACAAAATTAATTTTTATTATATTTCATATATATTTTTGTACTACTTTCATACTTAATTTGAATACAGATACTAAATTATACAAAAATCACTCGTATTCGATAATTAAAAATAAAGTATGACGTTCACACATTAAAAGGAAAAAAAATAAAGGTAATGATAACAAACCTTACATGCTGGCTGTTTTTGAGCTCATACAGGAAATCGCTGACCTCGAATTGGTAAAAAAAAAAAATTATTCATGCTACCAAAAAAAGTAACAATTGATTGCCTTGTGTTATGAGGGGGCTCCATAGTCCTCGTTGACGCCGCCGCTTGGGTGGCGGAGAGGCGCTCGTTCGCGTGCGGTCGATGCGCGCGCGCGCGGCGCCGTCGCGCTAATTAGTGCGATCGCCCCCTCCCCCTCCCCCTCCCGCCCAGCCTCGCGTGATACCCACGACGCGTTGCGTCGGCCGCCGGCGACAGCGCGCCACCGCGATTGCCCCGCCCCGCCCCGCGCCGCTGGGACGCCGTCAAACGCTCTGCGCCCTAGAGGGTGCGCTGCTGCGTTTAGAGCGCGAGGCCGGGAGGAACACGTGTTGCGGCTTGCACATATTCGGCAGCCGAGTGGCGCAATAACCTTCTGGTATTTGTGCAGATTTGGACTGAGCAAATTTTGCCACCTCACTCTCTCTCTCTCTCTCTCTCTCCTCACTCACTCTCCCCCTCCTCCCTCCCTCTCTCCATCTCTATCGCCTCTTTGTTTCGTCTCTTTCCCCTGTCTCTCCTCGTTCGCCCTCGCCGTTAAAATATGTAATCTTTTATGTTAGAGGGGTTGAACTGTAAATCTCAGTCATTTCAAATAAATCTTCAACAGTGTAACTAAAATTTATTTCATTGTATTCGTAAAATATTACAGCTATTCATCCAAAATAATTTGTTCGTTATGTGAAGGTTGGAATGTTCTATCCTTACCCACTAAAATAACTTTGCCTCTACTCATAATCCAGTACACCGTTACACTGGAATAACCTTCCTTTCGTAGGACTTCCGTTCACAAGATGTCGTTTGTGGTTTCCTATCAGACCGTCGCGTCATCTCGTCCGGCGCGCTATTTGACCTGCGCACCGCTAATACCTTCTTCGCCCTGTCAGTAGTCACGCCGTGCCTTTGCTAAAGCCTGCGCCATCCCCGGCGTGGCCCGAGGCGTGCGTGGGCGCCCGTGCTGTGCTGCGCTGAGCGGCGCGACGCGCGCGCCCTGTAATGAGTGGCCGCGCACTCCGGCGCAGGCGCGCATTTGCCCCCGCCCCCGCCCCCTCCCTCCCAGCCCTCGCAGCTCCGCGCTCGTCTCCCCGCGCGATATTTCACGATAATTTGCGTTAATTTGCGAGCGCGCCGGTGCTGCCGTTAATTGCCGTCATCTTGGTTGGCGCCGGGGCCGCGCCGCGCCATGTCGCCCTGCCGAGCGCCGCTGCTGCTGCTAGGTCGCCGGCCGCCCCTTCTCATTGAACGTTCGCCTAGTGCGGCGCGGGAGCGCACCAGACCCCGACGCGACGCGACGCGACGCGACGCGACGCGACGCGACGCGCTGAGCAGATTAGCGGTGCGGTCACAGCTGCCCCAGCAGGACGTAGTGAGGTCGCGTGTTCAATTTCTCGGTCGCTTAGATGAGATTTCGGGTTGCTTTTCTCTGACATTGCTGTTGGCGTAACTAGCAGTGGTTGGTAGCTAGGGAATTGCCCGATGACGTCCTGTGGTCTCGTTTCCCCCCGCACCCGTACCCTAGATAATCACTTTTGGCTACCTGAGAAGGCGACCGTGTTTTGGGACGGGAAGGAGGAGACAATTTAGTTAAATTTCCATTCATGCGTAACGCTAATAGGACATTCTCGCGCAGTCGAAAGAAAACCTCTTACATAAGTAAACATGGCAGAATATTCGGCACTATGTAATCTATACTGTACTTACTTCAATTCTGCATATTTTAACGGATGACCATGCCTCCATTTCCCTTCGCCTTGGAGTAACTCACGATACACGTACAAATCAGTTAAAGTAAATTAAGAAAATTTGATGCAGTTTAATTCCAAATTAACAAGGGTTCTTTATTCTATCTGATCATTAGAATACTACAAGTATGTAGTATGAACAACGTTAAACGGAACTATCGTTCTTTTCTTTTCATGTTTTTCAAGTAGGAAAGCGAAAGGGCGATCTAGGAATCATTGATAATTGTGCGAACTCTTCTTGCACGCCCGCACACACACACACACACACACACACACACACACACACACAACCGGGATGCAATCGGGCTTTGGCGGCTGCGGAAAATGCGCAGAATATGGGTACCATTAAATGAACGTTGCTGTGGTTAGCGATTGTTCAATATGATTTCATATCCTGAATAGCTTCAAAACCGTCCAACTTCAAGATGCTTTCAGCCAAGACACTGCTTGCGGAAATTCGTGTCGTTGAAGCAAGTCGAAAGGACAGCGCCATGCGTTGAGGATTCCCTGCACCATTCGCAGCCTCCGCCTGGTTCCACGCTTGCGTGCGTGCGCCACCGCCTGCCCGTCAGCCGCCCCCCCCCCACCCGCTCATGTGGTCGCGCGCGTAACTCGGCCGCCTTCGTGCGTCAGCGGCACCTGGGCGGGCGCTCCCGTTTCTATGGCTCCGTTCGGCTCGATGGCGAATCACTCGCGGCTGACGGGGCTCATTGAGCATCGGCGGGGCGCTCGCCGCTCATTTTCGTTATTTAAACAAATGGCGTTCTGTTGGCAGCAATTATTCATTTGAAATTTTTCACTTGTGTGTCTCGTCATTTAATTTTCTGTAATTGCAGTTATAGTTATCATGCGTAAATGTACAACTTCACGCTTTCCATATTTCATTTTGAGAATTGGTGTATATTTATTTGCTCATTAAATGAAGTATGAGATAAAAAAATAATAGTTTTAATGTCAGTAAAAATTACATAATATCGATTTTACATGTTACAAGTCATAGGCAGAAAATGTTCCCGAGATAAGGAATGTTATAGTCTAACTGACATGACCATAACTAGTACATTTTAACTAATAATATTAAATTAATTATTTGAAAGATAGAAATTAGTAAATGTGTTTTTTTAATTGTTTTACTGACGTGTAAATACTAAACCCATGTTTAGATGTTATTGTCTGTGACAATTTTCTTAATAATCTCTTTCAGTTGTTGTTATCAACGATTGCAGCGAAGAAGTTTTCTACACCGTTTTTAGCTTATATTGTGTTACCCAAACATCGCCTTACCTAGCAGATTACAGACAGACATTGCTTAAAATTAAAGAAAAGTGTCAATTATCGCAAGTTCACATCCTTTATTTCCTAAAATTGATAAAGAAATAATCGTAAGATTTTGTATATTGATCGAACTCTGCATAATAATTAGTATGTCTAATTTTTAGTGGATCGTATTATCTGGAAGTTTACTTCAGGAAAGTGAAAAAGATGTAGGTGCTGAGCTCTCTTTGTAATTTTTTCGTGCATCCATTCTTATTAAGTCATAATAAGTCACATTTACTTCGGAGATATTGTCCGTGAATGATCCGAGAGCCTCTCAGAGATCTTTAATATTGCTCGAAAGGAATGGAGAGAATGAGAACTGCAGTAGCACGTTTGCCAGTCAGTTCTCGAGTCAGGGAGTCGTAGCCTCCGTTGTCCCCCCCCTCCCCCAGGATCTCCTTGTCGTCGCCTCCCCCACCCTCCACCCCCCCATCTTCCGCGTGTGTCGCCGGCTGCCCCGACCCCTCCGTCGCCCTGGGCGTCCCCCGCACGCGCCGCGGGGGCGCCACGGCGTCTTGCCCTCGCGGCCCCTCCTCCCCCTTCCCCCTCCACTGCTCTGGCCCTCCGCGGCCTCCTGCGGGAGTCTCTCTGCCTCCCGCGGCCCCTTCGACGCGCCGCCCCCCTCCCTCTTTCCTCCACCCGCCCCGTGGATTTTACTGCTGCCGTCTCGCGCAGGAAGGAAGCGGGCGTTCCTCGCTCCGTGGAGAGCGGCTGCGCACTCCTGCGGAGACGAGAGGCAGTTGGAGAGGGAAGAACAAAATGTTGATGTTTCCCCCATCCAGTTCTGCGGACTTCATGTGGGGAGTCGTTTGGAAGTCAGCGTCGTAATACGTGTTGTTTCCACATCGATACCTTCGTAAAGTTCCATTCTGGTGCTGTGCCTTCTGAAGTACAATCGTTAATAGGCGCATACTAGATGGTACATTAGAAACACTTTTTCTGTTTACTTTAATTTGAATTCGACTGTGCAAAACGTTGATAGTAGAGTTTTCACAGCTATGCGTTTGTCGATGGAATTTATATGGTTTGCAAGTCGTGATTTCTTGTCGAAAGAGAAGTCTTGCCGATTGGACAGTTGTGATTCATCTGCAACTATATACTTGGCAGTTTCTTGTCCAATGTTCCATTTGTGAGTCAAGCGCGGACACTCACATTGTGCGACGTATTTAGAACGATAGCAGTGTGCAGGTGTAAGCCGCACAATACCCTTCGGATTCGCTTTATACGCTTTCTCCAAATTCCATAGCTCCGGGTCGTGTGCGGAAGGCAATGCCTCTTCGTTCGCGGACTGGGGAGGTTGTTAATTGTAAGAGTGCTTTTGTGCGGTTCGGGGAATTCCCCTTGAGCGTCGCGCCGCCGCCGCCGCTGCCGCCACGCGTGCCGCTCGCAGCCGCCGGGGGCTTTCAATGATCTCTGCCCGAGGCGGCCGGCCGGGGAGAAGCAACATGTTTTGTTACGGGAGGAGCAGGAGCAGGAGTCGAGGGAGGCCGGCGCGCGCCTCCCCTGTTCCTTGCTTCCTTCCTTCCGCCGCCGCCGGCAGCAGCGGCAGCCAGACGCGCATGTCGGGAGGGGGGCCTCCCGCGGCGGCGGCGGGGGCGGGGCAGGGGCAGGGGTAGGGGCGTGGGGCGCGGTGTGGCGCGTGCGGCGCCGGCTGCTGTGTGTCGCGGGGGCGGAGAACTCGAGAGGAGGGGCGGCGAACTGCCGATGCCAACGCCGTTTCCTCAATGAGGACTCACTCGGCGACACCCGAGCTGCAGGCGGCGCCCCTTTGCCTGCGCCGCCCGCGCTTAGGAGATTGCGCGCTGCGCCTCTCGAGAGCCCTGGCCGGAGCGGCGGCGGCGGCGCGGCGAGGCACAGTGGGCCGCCCCAACGGTATCGCTTTCAGCGCTGCCCACACACCCCTCGCCCAGCGCTGCGTGTATCCTTCGCGCATTGATGCATTATTTTACTGCTTCTTCAGTTATGTTGAACACGTGATCTCTGTAAAGGCAAATTTCGTCTTGCCTTTACATCGGATTTTTTCGGCAAGTTTATTATTTGCTATTAATTTGATCAGTTATCTAATTCCAGAAAGTTTCCGAACAATGTGGCATGTATTTAGAATAAAAGACTTCGTATCAGTTTCAATTGTCATTGAGGGATATCATTTTTATGAAGATTTTCTCTGACGTGCTGATCTACCAGACCGGTACTGGAAATAATAAATGGGAAAATGAATACATTGTCCTGCTTCCGTTGTTCTTTTGTTTGGTATACTTGATCGCTTGTTATTGTTGTTATTTCGTTTCAAAAAATGCAAGATCGAGTTTCTTGAAAGTAAATGTGAAATTGAACGCATTTTGACTCAGATTACTTCAAACAAAATGGAAAAGTGAAATGATTTTTTTAATACACTCTGTAATGAATAAATTTAGTATACTCACACGCAAGTAATTGTTTTTACAACCTTTTCTGGTGTTTAAAATCGACCCTTACTATGCCTTTTATCCGTGGAGGAGTCTGTCTCCGTCGTGAGACGCGCCGCCTCGCAGCCTTGGAGTGGCCCGGCGGCCCAGTGTGCGCCGGCGAGGGCGAGAGCGAGGGACGGATGAGCCGGCCCGTGCGTCCTGGGCCGTGGGCCGATTTGCCTGCGGTGGAGAGGGAAGGGGCGGAGGGGCGCGGACGCGATAACCGCGTCTGGGCGCGTGGCCGCACTTCCGATAGAGGCGGAACGCGCTCCAGGAGCCCACCCTTTCACTGATTAGCCTCGTTCCTGGAGGCGGGGGTGGGGCGGGGGCGGAGTGGACGATAGAGGGCAGTCCTGCGCCTGCGTCAGCTTCCGCGCGAGATTTATGGGCGGGCGGCGCCGCGGAGACGCCGGTCCGCCGCTCGCCTTCATTCTCCGCCATGCAACCTCTCGGTACTGATGGTTTCTTGATGGTTAAGGTTGTTTTACTTGTTCCCCATCATTATGATTTCTTGAGAAATACTTTGAATTTCTACGGCCTTGCCAGCAGAAGCGTGGAAGGTCCATTACTTGTATGTAATTCTTTATTACTTTCAGTACAATATATATTCGTTTAAAAGGTATCGCACACAATTCTTTATTGTGTCTGATATATTTTAATATAACTTTATTCAGTACTATGTATTAAAAGTCTTAAGAATCTTATTTCAACCAGATTAAATTTAAGTTTAGATTCAACGCATTCTTAATAAGAAAACTTCAATTTGTTGCAAATCGAATTGAGTGAAGAATTCAGCTAATAAATGAATATGTGTGATTGAGCCTGTTTTTTTAATGTACCAACAGCAGTGGTCTTGCATCATCTGGCACGTTGCTCTTAAATTGATGCATGGCTACGCCAGTAGTTTAACTTGAGATGAACTTCTTCGGAAAGCAGAGGGTACAGTATGGGTCTGAAAACATTCAAAAATGGTCAAACATATCAACAACATACTTATATGAACGTTTGTTAATACCGTTACTTGTCATTTTATGTTCGATGTTTCTCTTTTATCCTCCATTTTTTATTTTGTTTTGCAACGCAATACTTGATATTTCCTTTATTTTGAGTGTTGAAAATTTTGGATTATTCGACTTTTTCCTGGGGTGAAAACAAATACACTTACGTGAACTGAGTCAATGAGAAATCGTTTTAAGAGCAACAATGTTGTTTCGGTTATGCCAGTTCTGAATTCACATGACCTGTAATAGCGATGTATACGGTTACGTGTGCTTCTGACCTTCGCTTCATTGTAGGAGCAACTCGGCAGTCGTACATTTACTTCCACTGCAGTTGCCTTCCCCTTCCAGACGGGTCCGCTCCCTTAATTCTTAACAGATCTCTCCTTAATTCGCAACCACTTACAGAATTGCTGTCGCGAGTAGCTGTTTTGAAGATCATTCTTGCCTCGCACGTTTTCGTTCGCAGAGCCAGCGTCATTTTTCTGCTGTTTTCTGTCTCCTCGTGTCATTCACTTCGACACTCATTCTCTCTTGCACTATGTCAGTCTGTTTTTCGCAGTGACGTGCGAACTTTATCTCCTTTTACCTCTTACCTTTCGCTGACAATTACACGCACAACTGCAGACGTTATAATGTTATCGTTTCCGAGCATCTTCATTTTCCCGAGATGCCACCAGATAGCCGACGTGCATTGATTGCCGCCGTGCATCGTTGTGAATCTGTTTTCCCGCGAGGGCTTGTCGTAGAGCTTTTCGTTGGGCAGCATTTTCCATTCCATGTGCTCTTTTCTCCTGGCATCACAGTTGGATTTCGCAAGACTCGCAAACGCCCAGGCAGGTTGCAAATATTGAAGCTCTGAAGAAGGCAATAAACGTTTTCATTTTTCGACTGTATTGGGGGCTTATCAATAACGGGTTATTACACAAAGGAGATGCTCTAGTCAGCTCCTTCAGTTACTCGAACGGGAAACGAATAAATTTGTATTTATTGTGAAAAGAACGTGAAACTTTGTTCTGGGGTGCTATGAATGAAACGCCTTCCGTGGAAAAATTACCAATCTTGTAAGAGACGTCCGTGACGTGCGTTTTTGCTGATTTTCGTCCACTGATGATGAAATTGTGATGTGTCGATTACTATGTTTTAATTTTTGTTGTAGGGGTGTATGAAATGTATTGTCAATTGGATGAATTTGTTTTAAAATTGCTGCCCCTTTGTTAACAATCTTGTAATATGTGTTGTTGTTTTTTTTTTGCAGGTAAGTGTCTTACGGAGCCGACCATTCAACCTGATTTAATTAATGTCGGTGAGTAAGAAGCTAGTTAGACTAAAGATATCCCTACTGAATGTCTGGCATGAAACGAAGTGTCCTGAACTTTGGTCTGGGGATCACCAGTACGATTCCACGGATCTTCTAACTTGTCTTTTTTTTTTCTTTTGTTTTGGAAATAGACATCCTTTTTGTTCATTAATGTAGTTTAACATAGATCTATTCATTGAAATAGGAAATACAATGGTATTGTGTAAAATGTTGATAATTATTGCTTTGATGTTAGTGGTTTTAAATTACTTCTTTTTATTAATTATAAAAACGTGACAGGAACGTAAATATGTATCAAGCCATTATGTAAATTTGTTTATAGGTTTGGAATCTGCACACTTTCTGAAGCTTCTAAAGCGTCTTCGGAACGAGAAAGTTTGAGAAACTTTATCTTAAAGCAAAGTTTTTCTGTCTGCAAATACTGCTGAGCACTAGAGATTTGTTCACCACGTACACCGCTTGCCCCACCAGCAAACCGAATTTTAACGCCCCCTCCCTCCGAAACGCGCGTGGCCCGCGGGGTTTCGCGCGCGCCCGGCGGCGCCAGCGGCGAGCGCCAGCGGCGAGCGCCGCGGCGAAACCTTAGTTTAATTGCGAGCGCCGCCTCCGCGTGAAGTTGTGTCCGAGTTTGAGAGCGGAGCGACCCACGCACCCCTCCTCCTACACCACCACCACCACCACCACCACCACATCTACCGCCACCGTCACCGCCAACACCACCACCACCACCACCACCACCGCCGCCGCCACCACCACCATTACCAACACCACCACCACCACATCCACAGCCATCACCACCACCACCACATCCACAGCCATCACCACCACCACCACATCCACAGCCATCACCACCACATCCACCGCCACCGTCACCGCCAACACCACCACCACCACCACCGCCACCACCAACACCAACACCACCAACACCACCACCAACACCACTGTCAACACCACCACCAACACCACTGTCAACACCAACCACCAACACCAACACCAACACCACCAACACCACTACCAACACCAACACCACCACCACCAACACCAACACCAACACCCACCCCCGCCTCCCAGGCGCGGCGCCACCCGGGCTGCCCGAGCACAGATGGCCTTACTGTTCGGCAGCGCCGTTTCTCGTGCAAGGCTTGTCTAGTGGTTCGTGTCGCTGTATGGGATGGGAGAGGATTGGTGGTGATGGATGCAGGACTCGATTAGCCTGATATAAACAGCGGAGATTCGTCAGACCAAACGAATATTTGCACATGTTACCTTATAATCTAGTCCCCATACCACATCCAGGCATTTTTACAACAATCAGGAAGCATCCATGCTCTTAAAATACCGTGTTTGTCTTCTTTTCCATTTCTGAACAATTCGGTTATGGCGTTCCAAACACATGGAAACACTTGAGGCCGAATCCCAGTTATAAAATTCGTTGTAACAAAATGTACCATTTAAATTTGCCGAGGATTGTCGTCGTTATTTTGACAGAACGGAGCCGTACAGCTACCTTCTTTTCTCCGAACGACGTCTTCGATCGGACCTTAGCCTTCATTTCTATTGCCAGACTTTCTGCGTAACTGTTGGGGTATCTGAGAAAGGGAACGTCGATGTAAATCGCTGCCAGTCCCCCTCCCCCCAAAATGCCTTCTCTTTGCTTAACGAACGGTCCATCGTGCAATTTTAGGTCTCTTCCCTGTTTGAAGCCCTTTCACCGTTCGAACATATCCTGTCCGTCAGAGGTACTCTTTCCCCATTGGTTTGCGTCTCCGCAAAATAGTGAAATTGCTGGTCGTTTTCTCCCGTGAGAAATCATTGTGATCAGTGATCATAATGCTTTGTTCCAAGCTTCGCGGACTCTTCTGGTTGCTCATCGCGCACCCGCAACGCATGTGTGAGCAGGTTCTACCCAGCGCGGGGACTCGTGGTTCGTGGTTCGCCAAGAAACGCACAGCTGCTGCGCATATCAGGTTGTTCGAAAAAAAGTCGGGCCTCATCTGTACGCACTAGTACAAAAAACAGTAATTTCGTTTGTGTAAATCCTCCTAACCCCGGGGAAAGCACCTTATGTGGCAATGTTTTAACAATACGGAGACTGAAATATGTTGTTTTCTCCTTTCCTCCACTCCAATTCAGTCGTTAGAATACTCTCAGAAAAATACTAATAGCTGGTTTGTTTTAGTGGTTCATTTCCTGTGAAAGAAGCTCGTAATTGTTCCTACTATTTCCTATTTAAACGTGTTTCAGTTGGCAAAAAAATTGTGGTAAATATTGATTGATATTATTTCCCCCTACGTTTTATTTTAATGTCATCGAAATGAATTTGATTGGTACTTATTTCATGTAAAAGCAAACACAATTTTATCGTGCTTGTAACGTTTGCTTGTGTTGAATATCATAAATTGAAGTAGAGCCAGTACATTTTTAGTTTATTATATTCATAAACCATGTGATTGGGCTTATATTCATCTACTTCTTTTATTTACACAAATAACTTGCATAATAAATAATGCATGCATTAATTATTGCAATTAATATATAGTGTCAATTTTAAACAATTTGTAATGTGGAGAAACAGTAACTACCATATTTTTTATTGAAGTCGTGATAACCAGTTTGCCTGACTTCCTAACCAATAATGGAATGATGATCACGATTTTAAATACTCTTCATTGTTAACATTTCGGAAAAATATACATTTGCATCTTCTGGTATTATTAAACATCAGTACATGGACAATACTTTGTAGTTCAATAGACTGCATTCTGAAGACATTGTGAACAATCGCAGAATACGGTACATCTACCCAAACCACCGCCCGCACTCCTATGTGCATTGAATCCCCCAATATTGAGGGTATGAAATAGGCTCTTCTCTATGTGTTGAACGGGCATATTCGTTCGCTTGGGGTGGGGAAGGGGGTTGCTGTGAGCGCGGCATTGCATTGCGCCGGTGTGTGGGCCGGCGCGTTCGCGGCCCGGCGGGGGGGGGCGCGCCTCAGGGCTTCCGTCGCGCGCCAAAGAGAGGAATGCGCGTCTCTCTACTCCGCGCACGGTCCGCCCAGCGGGTGGTCTGCGTCCGCGCGTTGGCGGTGCCTGCATGGGATAAGCAATATCCTCCAACAAGGCTCCGTATTTAGTATTATTGGGGTTTGGTAAATTCTCGGAAATTTTGTGAGTTCTGCGCTAGATTCCCATTACGGCCTCCGGCGTGTCCAAATTGCAAAATCTTGAAGCTGAAATAAAATATTGTTGTGTCCATCAAATGTTATTCGGATGCGAGGGTTGGAATGCAATTCATGAAAATGGGTAATTTGGAAAGTTGCAAGCGTCCAAATACTATGTTGATGTTTTTGTCGAGATATTAGTAAATTGTTAAAGTTGTTTCAATGTAAACTTTTATTTATAGCTGAAAAAAGTTAAACATCGTGGATGTAACGTTCTACGAAATAGAATCGCGTAATATAAAGTAACAATTCGCTTATTTTTGTCCCCAAAGTTGTTTTCATCTGACCAGCTTTAAGAGGTTTTTGTACGGTCGTGGAAGCCGCCCCTACAAAGAAAGAGCAAAGCGACTTACCAAAGAAACCAATAACGACTGTCGATGAAAAGATGAAGCCCCACTGATCAGTGGAACCAGGTTAGTCTTACGAGAAAGGATATTCCTCTTTGCCGAGAGTCTGGTGAGGTTATACTAGTTACTTTTGTCAGCCTCATTATTCATTGAAAACAGATACAATACAATATTCTGGGATAATCCATCCTGAAACATCGGTTATTTCGTTTTGAGAGATGTATTATTACAGTCGACTCGGATATAGTGAACCCTCTGTTATAGTGAATTTAAATCACTTGTCCCGTTTCACTTACATTACAAATAAGCATAAAAAGATTCGCTTATAATGAACCTGAACCTCGGCTATAGTGAACGTAGGAAATAAGCCCTGAAAATCAATTGGATTTCTTATGTTATTAGTCGATTGAAATGGCATTAGGAGAGTGGGATGGTGTTCCACCAGTGCAAGAGGCATTGAAAGGTGCCAAGACTCCATTAAGATATTAAGAGACATAGGACGTGCTGAATCGAGTATGGAGAGAGCACGAACCCTGGAGAAGGATCTAAAGAAAAGTGTACGAAGCAAACAATTGAAAATAATTGATTCTTTTACGTATAATTAAAGATATTAAAATTTGCCGTTCATGCTCTTAATTGATTTCGCTGTGATTTAATACAAGTCAATGATAGTGGAGAAATTCAATTTAATTTTGACATCATCGGATATAGTGAACCAAACATGTTAGTCCTCAGAAGTTGACTATAACCGGAGTCGACTGTATTAATATTATTTTTGTTACGCATTCAAGGTTCTTTTATGATAAGAATTGTGTGTTAGTTTTTCCTCATTCGACCGACTAAAAACTAGTAACTCTTTGACGCCCGCGGCGCAGAAGGAAAGATGTTCTTTTACCCATCACAAATGATGTGTACAAATGAATGATGAAGGAATGTCGAGTCGTTCTCCATGATTGCCACATTGACATGACTTCCGAATAAGATTAACAAACACACATGCTCTCATACATCCATTTTTCTCGGAACCGTCGAAATAGGGTAGATAGGTATGCCCGCATGAACTGCTAGCGAAGTTGGTGTTTTGCGAGTTGAATGCGACGATGAATTTTGGCGCGATCTTCTGCTATTTGTCGTCTGAGGTTCGCGAGCTGAAATGCTCCTGCGCTCGACAGACCCGCAGTGCACAAATGCGCCGCGGGCAGGCGGCCTGGCGCAGCGCAGGCCAGCCCCGGCTGACTCGGTGCTGGCTGGCGCGCACGCCGGCCCCAGGAAGCACTCGATCCTTGCATTCGTTGGAAGAGGCGCGTGCGGAATTGGGGGACGCAAGTTTGACGCGAAAGATCGGCTGGCAGTAAAGATAATGGATTCTGCTCAATGCAGTATTCGTATTTCAGGCATTTCAGGAATTGTAAGGAACGTTAATTAATATTGGAATTGCGTGAAGTGCTGCTCGGATAAAAAACTAGGTTTTAATATCGACATTATTGAATATTTAATAAAAAAAGACCGTTGGGCAAGTTCACTTACCTTTTCTAATATCTCGGTATGCTCAGTACCATAAGTCTTGAGGGTTATCGTTATTAGTCGTGTCAGTCAAGCATGTTGAAGGCATCATTAATTGTGTTTAAGTCAGTTTTGTCGAAGTGGCACGTCAGGGTTTTTAAAATATTTCATTTGTAAGTCGAATAAGCTCCGTCAGAATGTCATGCAAACAAAAGGTGATTGTCAAAAGGAGGGGCAATAGTAGCAGTAGTCTCATGTATTTCTAAAAGAGTAAGCTCTGCTTGTGATATCAGAAGCCATTTTTCACATGGAACTTATTTCCGTTAACGTGCCGGACTGTGTCCCAGCAAATGAGTTTCATCCCCGTACAAGGATGAGAAAGTTCTCCCCGGAGGAGACGGAGAAATAGGGCTCGCAAGCGAGTGTGAGGGGGAGGTCGGCGTCTGCCGGGCACCGTCCTTGTCCTTCGCCGTGCCCTGCCCCGCCTCTGCCAAATTGATTCCCGAAGGCGCGTGGCGCCGGCGCCGAGGGAAATCCGGTCTCTAATTGCCGTGGGGCCCGCAGCGCCACCATCGCGCTCGCCGTCTTCATCGCCCCTCGGGCGACCGGCCGCCTCTGCTCCGTGCCGCGCCGCGCTCTTAAGTACCTCCAGCCGTTTATAATTTTTTTCCGCCCTGCGCGCGCGGGGCGGGGCAGGGCGGGGCGGGGCGGCGCGACGCGACTGCGGCGGTGACGGCTGCCTCCGCCTCGTCTCGAGCCGTGTCGCGTGCCGGGGCCGAAACGAGAGAAATCGCGGCGGGCAGTGCGGCGTGACGCGGAGCGGAGCAGCGGGAGGAAAGGCGGCGGCGGCGGCGGCGGCGGCGCTCGGGCGTGGTCGGGGCGGCTCGGGCCCTTTCGGCGCCCCCGGCGGCCGCGGCGGCGCGGGGGCCTGGCGGGGGCGGGGGCGGCGGCGACGCAGGGCGGCCGCTGCCACGACTCGCGAGCCAGCCAGCGTCGGAGGTCGGCGGGCCGGCGCACGGATCTGACGAGGTAAGCTGCCGCCGTCGTCACCGCGCCCTCGGCCGGCCGCGCGGGCCCCGCGGCCGATGCCTCCCGCCGATTTATTTTGAAACTGACAATTATTTTTGGGCGCCGGCGAGGCAGCGGGCGGCCGGCGCGCCCGCATGCTCGCCCGCTCGGCCGCCCGCCCGCCCTCCGCCGGACTCTACGCCGCGCGGCGCGGCGCGGCGCGGCTCTTCGCGAGGCCAGTGCGGGCGGTGGTGGACTTAGGCGTCGCTGGTCGCTGCTGCATGCCTCGTAGATGCGTCGTGTTGTGTCCAAAGCCCCTGTGTGCGTCTCTTGGAGAGCGGAGTCGTGTCGCCTTCGCGCATTGCTCGTGTCCAGGAGGGGCACGTCGGCGTTGCGGTGTGTTGTGTCGTGAAATAAGTTCCTGGATCTGTTCTGTGGTGTGTTTCAGGGATTCCTACGTAGATTTTGTATTTATTGTATGTAGGTTCTTTTCCTTTTCGTACACTTTTACATCTCTCTCAGTACAGCCATCGGATACTGTGCGCCGTACAACATTTGGTGTTTGCCTGTTAGGTGTTTGTAAATCGTAGAATGGTGTTACCTCTTAGTTGGTTAGTACGTTTGTTGCGGTTACGACGTTCCTCGTTTTGGACTTTAAACATGTTTCCATGTTGCACAGGACCGTGTTAGAACATGAACTTACTGTGAACAGAATGGATGATTTGATATCTTCGTAGTTACACTTTTTAGAGTGTTCTGCGATGACCTCGTCAAACAATTGTATCGTTTTCCGAGAGTATACTTCTTCATTAATCAGTTATTTCGCTTCTATCTTCGCAGTGTGGAACATCTCGGCACTTGTCATCACGCATACACATATTTATTCATGCATATATGTGTTCTTACATATATATGTATATATAACTTCATGTATACACACTCCAGATACATACGCAAACATCATATATCCACATAGGTGACTGAATTCATAAGCCTTCTTCTGAGCTTGTGGAGAGGAGAGCTTGCCGCTTGGAGACCGGCGGCGCAGCCCATGCGCGCAACCTCGTTCTGTCTTCTAGGGCTCGCGGAGATTCAAAGGCGGCACTCTGCCAGCGCGTCCGACCTCCAGCCTCGCGCCCGGCCCGGCCCGGCCCCGTTCGGCCCTTGCCTGCGTCCGCACGCACGGCGCTGGCCGTTTGTTTTGGAGAGGGGCGCAGCCGCGCTGTTTGTTTATCGCCCCCGCCTCCGCGCCAGCATCTTCTGTGGAAAGGCCACCTTCAACTTCGTGGTCCGACAGATTCTCATTGTCTCTTTTTATAATGGCTCCCTTGACGCGCGCACGTTTCATGATCGCGTATGCGGCAGGTTTGCCGAGATAAATCCGTTAGGTTATCGTCTCGCGCTTGTAGCGTATAAAGTTTCGACTGTCATTTGTATTAATCTTGTCCTTAATTAGTGTCGCTTATTTTCATTATGTCTTTTCAACTTTTATCTCTGTTTCCCCCTAAACTAGGAAGTGATAGTTAATCGAGGGTGAGGAATCAATCATCGAGAGATTGGCTTTTATGACAAACATATTTTGGAACTTCCTGTTTATATACATTTCGTAATCATTTACTATTAATTGCTGTAAATATTATTCACAGGGTTCATTTAGTTGTGAATCGTCGATCCGCACTGCACGAAATTGCCTATATTCCATAAGAGATTGTAGCAATGTATTTCAAGTCCGACAGCCTCTTGTTCTGATGTCATTCCGATAAGTCTTATGAGCTATTAATTGGCGCGGAACCTTTAATTGTATCGTTACATTTAAAATTCGCAACTAATGAAAAGCGGTGTAATGATGTTGTGGATTGCGTTTTTGTTGTTCAACTCAAGAGTGTCGACGTTCCTGTGGTACCTTTCATCACTCAGGCAGGCAAACAGCGATTTGGGGTCGAATGAGATCACACATCCGCTTTGTACGAAACTCCGGATCTCCTTGCACAAAGCTGTTGAATCATTAACAGAAATCATGCGTAGTACGTTTGGACATGAATTCGATTACATTTAAATAATTAATACTTCTATTTGTAACGTTTTAGCCACATTCGGTGAAATTCCATTTATGAAGTTCGTAAAATCTCTCATTGATTCGACTTCAGTATTTATATTCATTTTTAAAATGTTAATAAATGTTTAATTTATCCATTTCATGGGCAAAATAATGCTTAGGCAAAGAAACTGCCTCCGGACAGCGTAAACGTAACACTAGTGCAGTGTCATTAGCGTAAAACGTTAGTAGGAAATTGTAGCTAACATTGCAGTCATTTCCGTAAAATGTTAGTAGGAAATTGTAGCTGGCAGGATTCCGTACGTGGTGTCGTCTCTGGAGAGAGGAGCCGCTGCGAGCTCGTTCATCAGCGCTCCGCATCTCCGGGCCGGCGCGGGCGCGGGCGGGCGCGGGCGGGCGCGGGCGGGCGCGGGCGGGCGCGGCGCTGCGACGCTATCGCGCCTCCTTTTGTGCGAGCGCGATGTATGCATGTATGCGAGGGCCACGAGGGCCGGCGCGGCCCCGCCCCCGCCCCGCGCCGCCCCGGGGACCTTGCGGACCTTGGCACTGGGGCGCGTCTCCGCAGCCGCGCTATTTCTATATAAATTATTGAGGAGAGTGGGCCCGGCGGCGCGCCGCCCGGCGCAGTCGCCGGATTGTGTGATCGTGGCCCGCGCTCCGACTGACCGTTGGCGCCGACCACCGAAAGGCTGTCCGATCGACGAGTAGTCACACTCCGGTTTTGCCGCACTGTGCGCAGGGTGACGCGTTTCGCGTTGATTCTACCTGGCGGTTTAATTGTTCTCGTGTACAGGATATTCAGGCGACTCGCGAATCATTGCGCACTCAATATCTACAGAGTGCTGTAGATTATAGGCTGGAGGTGCTTGAAAGAAAATAACAGACGTAGGATCTAAAAGCTGGCTTGCTAGGTACAGAAATGCTGTTGTTTTCGTTGCACTCAGGCGGATTTTCAAATCATGTTGTCAGTTTTTGTTCCTAAAATCAATGTATTTTTGGACCGCACAGTGATTATCCTCTGAGCTGACTTGCAGTGACCTCGAATGAAAGTCGCGTGTCACGACGTTTTTCGGTAGACAAGTTACCTCTGGATAGAAACCTATGTTAGAAATTCTACTCCTTTGAAGCAACTAGACAAAGCGAGTAGGACTTGGGAACGTGCAGACATCGCTCGTCAACCCCCGCTCTTCACTCAACAGCAGCGCGCTGCGCAAATTCCTGTGAATCTTCGCCTCGCCGTCTCCGGGCGTGGCGGGGGCGGGGCGGGGCGGGGCGGGGCGCGGTGGCAAGCAGCTTAGCGGGAGGAGGCCGCTCGCGCCGGCGGTGTTGCCGGTGCGCCGGAGGAAAAGCCCTTTCAAGTGCGCGGCGCGCTCTCGCCTTTCCGCTCGTCGCGCGTTGCTTTAGCCCCCGCGCCCTTTCCCCGCCTCCTGCCGCGCTCCTGCCGGGGGCGCTGTACTCGCTCCGTATCTCCCGTCAGCGGCTGCTGATCCTTCGTTCCGTTCGAGCATCGTCGTCTCCTCGTCGTGCTTGCCGTCGCTAAACTTGTTTGCCTTTTCCCTCGGCGCATTGCTGTCTAGTCGTGTGATGGGAACACGTTATTGGTTAATTTTGAATTATATTAATGATTTTTCTACTCATTTTTGTTATTATTGTACTGTTGACGCCTTTTCATTTTGCATGTAATGTTTTCGTTGATAAGGGATCCTAAATTAAATTTTTTTTAATGCCGATTCGTTCTCGTGCCTTCTGCTAGCAAAGTTTTTCTCTATAATCCGATTGTAAAATTGCCGTTAGTGTAAATATTTTCTTTTTTCTTTCTATTTCTGTTTCTCTAATTTCATTCGTGTCGCTTACAGTATAAATGTAATCCTTCAATTTAGATAATTGCTGGGTATTTTTCCACAAAAGAATCGAAGTATTTCTTCTCTAAACCAGTTTAAAGTGAACCCCGGTTTTATCGGCTTAAGTTCCCCTCGGCAGCGCGTGACAACGGTGGAGGACCTTCGGGCACGCTCATCGAGAAGCGATAAGACCTATCGCTGGGCAGACTGTCGATATTTAATCGATCGCGATTATTACGCCCACCGTCTCGCGGCGGGCCCCCGGCCGCAATCGGGAATCGAATCCTGCATTGGATGCCTTCCTGCGGCTGTATTTATTGCATGGGCTCCCCCTGCCATTGAAACCGTTGGGTATAATCCAATACCTCGGGGCCTCGTGATATCCAATTCGTAATTGGTGGTATAAAATAATTGTGGACTGCGATTGTGGTTGTATTCGGAATATATTGGTAGAAGCTACCGGAGAGGAAATATAGATTTATAGAAATAGCCAAAGTTCATAATATGTTATTTGTGTTGTAGCGTTTGAATCTAGTTTAATGTCACAAAAAAAGGCGTATCGTGAAAGTATTTCTTCGTTATGTTGAGGCTGCAAATATTGAATTGCAATTTACTCTAGGTTTTCGGAATAATTTCCCTTGTTCAGTGTTTTCAATTCATTTGAAATTCCCTGAGCATGAGGGGGAGGGGATTTTATCTTTCTGCTATTAAATATGTACATGTTTGGCTTTACTTTAGTGAAAAATATATATAATTCACATATTCTTAGGCCCGCGTAGGCCTACATGTAATACGCTTCAATTCACTTGATTCCTTTGACGATTCCCCTCATATAAACGCATCTTTTATATCAATTAGGAAATGAGTAATTTATATTCATTTTTATATTACATCTGTTCTTGTGAATGGTTTGATAATAATTTACTTCCATCTTTTAGTGTTCTCTCGTTTCATACGTGGTGTCTCCGGCAGTTGTAAAATGTTGGACGTTTGCTTCTCAGAATCATCACGCATTTTAATATTGTCAATTAAATTGTGTCAATATGATATTTTTTGAGGTTGCCTTAAACTTTCTAGGTAGTTACCGTAAATTTTCAGTTGATTGAATTAAAGTGTATTTGTGATTTTTTTATTTATTTTATTTTTTACAAAACAATCAATCGCAGCGCCAGAAATTGGGCTTCAGAACATTTGGCGCACTGAAGTTTATGTAGTAATGCCACGAGAAGTTCCGATTTTGTGGATAAATTCCCGATCAACATAGTAGGGAGGCTTGAATGATACTTTGTTAGTTTTTCGCGAATAAATACAGTAATAAACTCGAATGATGCATGTCAGCATATTATGACGTGTGCATTTATAAAAGATATTTTTGAAATAACCTTGTTTGTAATTGAAAAAAATGAGCTGCAGTGATACAAATAAATTGTAAAAACATGCTGATGAATAGCTGGAATTAGTGGTGTGAAGTGAATACTTTTACCCCATTGGTGAAGTAGCACTTCAGCGAATTAATCATGGAAATGCCTCGCTTAGTAATAACCAAGCTCTGATTTGAATGCGAGCGTCGTGAAAGTCGTGCGAGCGCCTCCGTTGAGCGGTCGGGGCGACGCCCCCCACCCCCACCCCACGCGCACGCCGCGCCGGCGTTTTTGCCCGCGGGGCGACGCGCAGCCGCGTGTGCAGGCGGGGGCACGCCGCCGCGGGCCACGTGCCGCCAGCCTTCCGCGCGCCCGCCGCGCCCACGCCCAGCCCCGCGCCCGCGCCCGCGCCCGCGCTCCCTCCCGCTGCGCGCCGCGCCGCGCTGCACGGGCCCTTCCACGAAGACCGCGGCCGCCCTCCCGCCTGCGTCACCTGCGCCCCGCCTCCCTCGCCCGGCGGAAATGCCTCAACCCCCCCTCGGTAACATTAGCGGGTGCAAATCCCGCCCTCTCCCGTTTCTCTGCATCTCATCATTTCTCCGTTATTCGTATCAAATCGATATCACTATCTCTCCATTAAGGTACTGATCCATCCGGGTGTAGCCGTAGGGTACTGGAACTGAAATGAGGAATATACATATACGTAGATTTATTTACAGCTGCCCCTGGCAGGTCATCAGCTGTTACGGTGTCATCTAATCGGGAGCTTACACGTCATTACAGTGACGCCACTGTGGTGATGTTCAAGCTCTCGAACCGCCAACAGCTGATTTACTTCAAGTCCAACTCTAAATAAATCCTAGTATGTAACCAATAAGGTAGCGTGTGAACGATGAACTCCTACTCAACTCCTGTTTGGAGTCGTTTAGTAATAAAACTGCCGTCTATTTATGTAAACGTGCATCCTGCCTTACACAGCGTGATGCGAAATCGCATATTTTTGTGATTCAGTCCTTTCATCTGCGTCATCCTAACTGAATACTGTGTCGTGTCAGTTGTTTGTTTTGGAGCAGGGAAGTGTTTCGGGAAACCACTGATTCCCAGCTACTTCGCATCGCCATGAAGTGTTCCGCTCACTTCATTGTCGGGCGGAGAGGGAGGCTCTAGCGTTGGCCCAAGTGGCCGACGATATGAGGGAATGCGGACACCAGTCGGCGTGCGGAAAGTAAACAAACAAGGACGCGCCGGAATTTATTCAGGGTGAGAGTGCACAGGAAACTGGGGAGTTAGCGCAGACGGGATACGGAACGACAAATAAAAGAGGCCGACAGCGCACGCGCCGGCGTGGGCCGCGGGCAGCTGGCAGCTGCGGCGGCTGGGCGCGGACGGAGCGCGTAGGGCCGGGAAGTCGCCCCCCCCCCCCAACCTCGGCCCGGAGATCGAGAAATTCGCAGGCTGCGTCATTACTCTGAAATTTACGACGGTCGTCCTGGATCGGAGCCGAGACGCGGCGTTCCCGTGATTTACATGCGTCGGCGACGTTTTGCTGCTCTTGCTCTCCCTTGATCTTTATGCGCTAAGCGACAGCGTTACTTACTGATTTTGCTCATCGCCTCGCGCCAGTTGCGTCTGCATAACTAGCGCCGGTGCTGCGGCGCGGCGTGGGCGAGGAGATGCCAGGTGGCGTGGTGTTGCGCCGGCCTTTTCTTGCCTTCATTGGTTTTCGTACGAAGATTCATGCTTTTAATTAGTTTTACGATGCGTTTGGGAGTCTCGTAGCTGGTTCCTTCTTCACTTGTTAAATTCAGTATCGCTGTGCGTATTTGGCAAGTTAGGCAAAGAAATGAAAATAAGAAACACAGTTCGTCTTTTATGTGCCTCTTGATATTAGTTTAGTATACGAACTGCTCTACGGGATAGTAATTACTTAATGATAAAATGAGTGACGTTGTAAAAGTGTCTTTTTAATTTTGTTAATAGGAAAGTTTGCGACAGGAGGTCGATAGGCTGAGTGGCGCAATCTTACGGGCAAAATAAAATCACTTTAGCTCGTGTGTTATGCGTATTTTTTACAGTCTTACTGAGTTTCATTTTGTTTCAAGTACACAAATCATTGAATTATATACAATGTCAGTAGTAGCTGATGCGGCCAGACGATAGTGTTTTGTATCTTTTGTTGCAGTAACACGTTTATCTGATGGTCGACTATTAACATCATATCTTTACAACTAGAGCAAAAAATTGAACTTTCAGCAAGCTCTATATGCCCTACAAGTAACCGCTTTTACTTGTGGCTGTCTGAAATAAATAGTTGTTGATCGCATTCAGGATTTCTTTCAATTGAAATCTTAATTTGGGAAGTTTTAATCGCCGCTTTCGGAGTTAACGTATTCACTGCATCGAAGCTTACACGAGTGGCAGAGACACGTGCGTGAGTTACACTCCTCCTTCCCCCGAAAAGAAAAGCCCGAGGCAGAACGTATTTTACAAATTGTTTTAGAATATTGTTTCAATTGCTCGTACCGAAGTATTGTGTACCATGATTATAAATGTATCAATATTTGTCCTGCAAGTCATTCTTACTGTTGTGCGAAACTGGTGTACTCTTTGAATGCCGTAATAATAATTTTTCAGCCAAAGGATGGGTTGTACCGTAAATTGGCAAAGGGTATTTTTTTAGCGTTACGAATTCCGTCATTCCCCTTTTGGGGAACAACGGAGCATTTCTATTTGCTGTCTCTTGTGAGATCTGTGCTGGCCTGTTGGCTAAAGATCTAGTAATTGCTGAATGGCTGCAGCCAGTGTAGCATGCAGTGCCGCGTAGAGATTTATGCAGTCGTGCCTCCCTTCACTTCCACTAGGATGATTCTCGCTAATTCCCATGAAAGCTTTATCCGCGTGGGAACCGCCATCCGTCGAGTGCGGGGCGGGGCGCTATTGAGAGGCAAGTGTCTGCGTAAGAACGCCCACGATTGCGGTGGCGGTGGTCACAACAGCAGCGTAATAATGGAAAGCTTGTTACCCGTCTTAAGGGAGCCATCAATATTTCACACCCCTCAAGGCTGGAGATGGAGGCAAGGAAGCGGCCCGGGCGGCGGCCACGGCGCCCCTCGACGGCACGCGACGCGGCCCGGACTCGATATTCCACTCCCCTTCCCCCTCCCCCTCCCCCCACCCGCTGCTTCCCTTCTTTTCAGCCTTGGGTTGACGTCCTCCACCACCGGTTCTCAGCTTTATCTTCATGCTTTGCATATTGACGGAGTCTGTTTAGGGCGCGGAGGATTCCATTGCTCCTTCGGTATTAAATCACTGTTAACTGGTATTAATAAAAATAATGTGTGTCGTAAGTTTTACAACTCGTCACTCAAGTCTTTGGGGCTGTTATATATTTACAGCCGCTATACTCAAGGTTATGAACTTAGAAGTAATGGTAAACAGTTAATGGGTACTGGATTACAAGAATGCGCTTTGATTTGCTATTGACTCTTCCATTCATGTATTTTTTAAAAATTGGGAGGAAGAATGAGAATTGTGCTTTTTTGCGATCCACGAATTGTGCTTTTTTTGCATCGCTTATGTGCTGTAGCTGCTATTCGTGACTTGGGCTCGCAACGTCATAGTGTCGAGAATGTCTGCGTGAACTCCCTCGAGCGCATGCCGACGAACATGTGAACACCTTTCGTGGTTGCGTGTTTGACTGGCTACACTTTCGCACTCTTTTACTCACCTAGTGTTTCTGGTCACACACGAGACTCTTCCTCACGTCATATTCCACGATGATGTATTTATTACTACCGCTCAGAAAACTTCACTTGGAATTGTCGGCAGATAAGATGTGATATACTACTGGCGAGATTCCTTGTAGAATTGAAATATTGATCGGTCTTTCATAATATGCCCACACAGGGCCGAAAAAATTCTGTCTCGAACACTACTTGGAAGGATTTTATTCAAAGTGCTGACTGACAGTAATACTCCCTGTTCAAGGGTAGCGTGGAAGAGTTTTGTTCGGTGTGTTTATTGTACTGGAAATGTATTTTAAACTTTAATCAAATCATTGAAATATCTGTGATTTCGCCTCTTTCTCCGGGTTACTATACAAGATAGAAAAGAATTTGTCTGGCAATCTGTAGTTAGTGCTTCCACGCAATTTGTGTTTAATAGATGATACTTCTCCCCCATACGTGAAATGCAGTTTCTACTATTCTTTGACAAAATAAATCAAATCCTGTAAGTACCATGCAGTTCAGGTGTCAAGGGGAATTCCATGATGACGTTCGAATATCCATCGAAACGTGTTTATGTCGATTTGTTTGTTCTCAGCGGCTGGATCCCTCGCATTCCCATTGTTTCTTCCTTTCCCTGGACCTCTTCGCCACTCGTGGAGGACGCCACCGCTCCGCACCCGTCCATTCTCCCCGCGTTCCCACTTCCCTTCCCCACGCCTTTCACCCCTCCATTCTCCCCGAGTTCCCACTCCTCTTCCCCACGCCCTTCGCCCGTCCATCCTCCTCGCGTTCTCACTCCCTTTCCTCACGCCCTTTGCACGTCCATTCTCCCCGCATTTCCACTCCCTTTCCCCACGCCCTTCGCCTCCAGGATCGGGCTGCCGCGAGCAGAGCTCTGGGGCGCGTGGATGTTTCAGCCCGACGTCTATTATGCGCGGCATTAATTACCACATATTCTTCCCGCTGGCGGCGCACACGTCCATTATAAAGAACGTTATTGCAACAATGCTTCGCTCGGCACGGCGTTTCATTCACGCGCTGTTAAAAAGGGCTCGGCGGGGGAACTTTTCTTCCATAACGCCCGATTCTATACGCCTGCTAATTTGTATGAGGTATTCATTTTAATGAATGTCGAAATATATTTTCCGGCATATAATAATAACGTAGCTCGTATTTGCGTCATAAATATGACTAGATATATTAAAATTCAAGAATCCAGATAGCTCTTTCCGTTTCATAACCTCTCTGATCATTATTATTTCTCATATTATATTGTAAATATTGCTTTCCTATTTTCCACCAGATGGTCTCATTTCATTTCTCATTGATAGAGGTTATCTTGACGATTTTTATATTGCAATTAGTAATCTTTCTAAAACCATTGGGTTTTTGCAAGAGTGGAGATAGATATCTCCTTAACTTCCACGTTTCGAATTGTAGTTCTCTTGTCTTTGCCACCATTCTTCAAAGCACCGTTGTTTCTCTTTAACACGGGTTGGCTTAAGCGAGAAAAAACCGTTGGCGACGAAAGTTTCCGTTTGCCTTTACGCGGTATTACTCTCACTTCAATATCCGCCTCTCGCGCGCCCCGCGCCGCTGCGGGGCGCCAGGTGCAGCGCGGCCGGGAGGCCACGCCAACTCGGGCGCAGTTTTCCGCCCCCGGCGCGGCGCGGCGCCGGCGCCAGGTGCTCAGCCGCTCGATAGCGCTCCCCCTCCGCCCCCGGCGCAACCTCCCTGCCTCTGGCGCACTCACCCTGGCTCTCGAATGCGCTGCGAACGGGTACTCACGAACGTTAGGCCGCTCTTGGCTGTTCGGTTCATGTGTTTTTGTTCCTTCTTCCACGTCTCTTCTGCTCCTAGGTTTCATCACCGCTTTCACCTCTGACGAATTCCCTGCTTCCTATCCCCGTCCGCTCCACCTTTCCATCCGTCTTCGTAGCGTGTCTGCCGCGATCGCCTTCGCGGTTTCCTGCGCTTGAGATTTCGCGCGACTCGACGACACGGCGACGCGGGTGACGCTGCAGCGCCGGCGGCGGGCGGGAGGACGGCGCCGTTGTTTACACGGGCGCTTCCGGCAATAGGAGCGCGGGGCGATGGATGGAGGGGCGCGAGGCTGATGATCACGCGGGAGCCGCGGCGCGCCCACGTGCCGCCCCCGGACACCCCCGGCCGCTATCGACCCGCGCCCCCGCCCCCGCCCCCGCCCCCGCCCCGTCGCCGCCCCAGCACGAGGTCGCCCGCTGCAGCCTTGAGGGAGCGTCCCCGCCACGGTCAGCCGCCGCCTCGCCCGCGCCCTCGTGCGCCCCGTGCCCTAATCGCACCACTTTTCGGAGCGCCGAGGTTTGCTTTCCGCTCTCTGGCTCCCCGAGGCTCCGCTCCGCTCTGCTCTGCTGTGCGTTGCGGGCAGAGCCTGTTCATTTCGCCCGGCGCCTTTGTGCGAGCGAGTCCCGCTGCGGCGGCCGCGCGGGGTGTCTTTATGAAAAAATTATCTCGCTGCTTAACGCTCTCCGCTCGGGAGCGTTTTTACGCATTTTGTGCATTCCTTTACAGAAGGATGTGTTCTACAGCGGGAAGATTTAATTAATGTACAGTTCACGTGAACCGTTGTGAGCGACCGGAGTAAACACATTCAAAGACCCGAACGTTTCGTTCTGGAAAGCACACAGACTCTGCATTTAAAGCATAAACGTGATGGTTACGGTTTGAAATGTGAAAATATATACATTGAGCAAAATGTACTAAAACTTGCCGTGTGGACTTGGCGAGCCCAAAGCGGGCAATGGCAGACGCGTGCAAAGCGAGATTGGATTCGAGTGGCGTCTCCGCGTGCGGGAGGGTGCGTCGCGCTCCCCCACCCCCCGCCCCCGCCCCCGCCCACTCACCCATTCATCGCGGCCGCGGTCGATGGCGCGCGCCCCCGCGCTCAATGGCGCCCGCCGCCCCACGCACCTGCCCACCGCCCCGCCCGCCCAGCCGCTCGCGGCGGCGCGCGCGCGCTGCTGCTGCTGCTGCTGCCGCCGCTGCTCTGGGCAGGGTCGTCGCTTGAACCAAAGAAGCCCACGGCTGGTGTTTGCTAGAGGCTGGGTTTGAGAGATGAGGATCTAAGGAAGCTCAAGACAGGGATGGATCCTGCCGGCGAGTTTGTTTCCGAGGAAAGTTGGTTGATGTTTGCCCGGGGAGATGGAAAATCCTGGAATTTCAGCTCGTTCCCGAGGCGTTCGGATCTTACAACATTCTGTTGACACGTGTTTTCGCTTATAAAATGTTGACTGGTTTTAGAAGATTCCCTGACTTAATTCTATCTTGATATTGTTCCCGTGTACTTGAGTACATCTTAGAAGGCTATATTGAATGTGAGATAGAGTAGATAGTGGTGTTTGAAAACTCAACGATCGTGTAATCCCGGCCATTATCTGAAACAGCGAGGTCATTGACATCTCCGAATTTTCCCCTGGGTGAAAGTTGTGTTGACACCCTGGAATATTTGTCGCGTAGACTTGCTGCCGCCTGTCTTGTACGGCTGGAGACGCCTGCACCCTCGCGCTACCAACGGTTCTCTGCCGCTGGGCGCCCTCCACCCCACCCCACCCCAGTCGTGGCCCTCTGACGGCCGTCGGCGGGCGCGCGGACGCGACCCGAAATTGGGTTACCCCCGAGGCAGGCCGGGCCGTGCGCAGCTGGCGGCGGCGGGGGCGGGGGCGATGAGGCGATGCGGCGCGAGGAATGTAACGGGGCGTCCGTTAGCGTCGCGGACCGCTATGCTCCGCCCCGACCCGCCCCGCGGCCGTCGACCCCCTCGCCCTGGGGCGGCGAAAGGCAGGGTGCGCGCTGTCCACCCCACCCCCATCCTCCAGCGTCTTCTTGCCTCGTGAATGAAGGTCTGGGGGCCGAAATCATAGGGAGCACTCACTTGAAGGTTTTATGTGATAGATACACACAGCCCTTATTCTCAATTGAGAGGACCATTGGTACTTATAAGGGAGGAAGCTCGCTCGCTTAACTGCTCTCATTCGGCCTCCCGCTCACCTGTTATGATGGCACCATGGAAAAAACAGACACACATTTGCGTACTACGAAAAAAAACAACTCAGAAACATGAGCAATCCATTGGAGGGCTACACTTACGATCTCGAGAACGCACAAACTAAACTGGATGCTCTTCGTACGAAAAATATTGAATATGTACGCTCTAAGACCACTCAACCACGAAAGAGCTGCTGCAAATGGCACGTTGCCACGCTTCCAATCGCTTATTATTTCCTATGTCTTTACACAGAGATGAACTAAATGTGTTGAAGGAACCAAAGGAAAGTCGATTTAAATGTCGAGTATTTTAATAACTGTTGTTACTCTCGTGTTAGAAGCGCCGCGTTCAGTTCATTCTACTGGGCTAACTCAAATTTTTATGAAGCTACTTTTCGCATATACCCTTACTTTGGAAGACATTTCGGAGTTCATAGAGTTTTAGGAACGCTTTTTGTATTTCCTTGGCATTTTTTTCTATAGAATGTTTTTGCCACATGTGATGCGATATACCTTAAACCAAGCTTCTAGATTTTATTGTGTCATATAAACATATTTTTATGAATGTAATATATAGTTTGATACACTTCTCTTAAATAAGTACCCATGTAGATTTATTCTGTGACTGAATTTCTACATTTTTGTCGTATTTTCGTAATCTTGGATATTGTTTTTAATATTTTGCGCCGTCTCCAAATTGTTTCGTAATATTTGGAGCAAAAGTTAATGTAATGTCGACTCTTGTGTCCCATGGTCGCTTTCATTGACAGGCGGAACAAATTTCGTCCGTGAAGGGACTAAACATGAAATGCATCAGTTACCTCTAGGCTGGAAATGTTTTCTTGTTAAAATATGTTTTAGTACTCCATGTTTCATTTATTGCTGTATCTATATTAACTTTATCGGCAGCATGTAAAGTTTCTAATTCAATTTTGTCCACTCTTATTGATTCTGCTTTATATTTTTTTTTTCACTCGTGTAAACAGAATATTAACACGATTGCATTCTTCTTAGAAATGTTGAATGCACCGAAGATGCAGTTTCAATTGCGATTACGTTGGAAGCATGCTTTTTGTTAAAGGCATGATTATGCCTGATGTATCGAGCATACCAATACTAACAATGTGAAAATATTATTGGACGTTTACTGTCAGTCCTATTCCATAAAAAAGCAAAATAGTATGATCTCTATTGTTTCCCACAGAAATACATTTATACGCGCGTTCAAATTGTATTAATGATGATGGTATGCATGGCAATGACAATCATATTGCTTTATGTTGACCTCCGTGAAATTGAAATGCTATGTTGCCCTGTACACCCCAATTCGCGTGAATGTATCTTAGCCTTTGTGCGCCGCGCCAGTGGCTGGCCGCGCGCGCTTCGCTGGTGGGTCGGCGACCGACCGGACGCGGCCTCTCTCGCGCGCTGGGAGCGCTCGCTCGGCCCCGCCCCCGCCCCCGCCCCCCCCCCCCCGCTTCCCCGGCCGAGACGAGGCCCAGGTGGCGCTGTTTACTCCCCGCCCACGCCCCTCCTTCCTCCCCTCCCCTGCCGCCGCTCTGCTGGCGCTCTCAGCGTCGCCCCCGCCCCCTCGCCCTTAGCTCCGTTCACGTCCCTGCATCCCCGTTTTATCTCACCTGGACTCTCCGTGCATAACGCCGGATTCACTTGCTCATCGTTGTTCTCTCGCTGCTTTTTCGATCTTGTGGATCCCCACTTATTGGTAGTATTACATATTCGCGTAACTGTTCGACGTCAACTCCTTTATCATCACATATCTTATGATGATGTTTTGCTGTGATAATAGCTGTCTGTTTTGCCCCATTATGAGTGTTCACAATTAGGTTCTTTGCATTCGTCACTTGAAACCTATAAACTCTTCAACTGATCATAATCCCAATGGGTGACGTCTCGGATTCTGAACTTCTTTATGACGTTCATTTAAACATAAATCCGAAGAAAGAGTGAGATAGTCGCCGGAAAAACTTCTTTGCGTCATATATTGGAGAAATGGGTTTTAAAACTAGAAAGGCTAAGGACGAAAGACAAACGCCCACGCCGAACGTTGAGTGGAGAGGGCCTTCGCGAAACAGCGAAAGCTTCCTCGTCGGAAACGCGTAGGCGCGGAGAAGGCCGGAAGCGGCGAACAGCGAGGAGCGCGCTTTACTACTTACTGCTCAAGTTGTATAAAGAATGGACAAGAACAGGATGTTTTGGCCGAGCATCTGCGACATATCACCACATAAACGAGTAAACTACAGCATCCGACTTGTGTGAAAGTTTGTGTCGGAAGTCGCTCGTTAAAAATCTCCATGCATTCCGAATACCATTCCAAGCTATGACCGGTAGTTGCCAAACGGTTTCTGTGTTTGCGTCTTTTTTCACATGGAAACAAAGATTTTAGGTAAATCTCACTAAATATATGCGAAATATATCCACCAGGTGGAAATGAATTCAAATACGTTTTTGTGGATTCATCACGATGATATATATTCATTTCTGCCACGGGACGTGATGCAGCAGAAATTGCTATATATCGCAGAAAACGCGACCACTTCGTTCTTAAGAAGATAACGATACATTATATAGTCATTTATTAACGTCATTTTTCTTATTCTTTGACTAATAGCGTAAGGATCGTTCAAGGACTTGGGAAACCTAGCGAATGAAGCATGTTCCTGAGTTTGCGTGTTCCATTCATCTCCATCCTCTCCCGTAATCTCAGTCTACTTCCTCTTGTAATATCGTCTTTCTCCTTTCTTCCCATCTTCCTTGTATCTTACTCTCGACTTCTTCGCTTTCTGTCCTCGAGCCTCCGCTGCGTCTTGGAGCTCCCCCAGCCACCTTATTTCCTTCGTGTCGCAGCTCAAGACGGTACAGTTCCTGGAACAAAGTGAAAGGAAGCAGATATGAGGAGCCCGTGTTATATTGGCTTCTGGTTCACCTTAGTGAACACGAAGAGGTAGTTGCTTGGATTCCGAGGAGTTCCTTGATCCTTTCATCCTTTAAGACGCCTGTTGCGAAGATTTAAAAAGAATTTACCTCCTGTTACAAGAAAGTACGCTCCTGGGACCAAAATGTTGGTAACATCGAGAAGATACTTCTTGTTGCAAACTTCTGAGAAATTTCAGTTTAGTGAATGAAAGTATTAGTAGTAGTTTTTTAATTTTTTTATTTATAAATGTGGAGTGAAAATCGCTTCCTATTGCAGTTACATCGTTAGAGTATTAATTCAGCATCATATGAATTTTTACCTATTTTTTAATATTTTTCGAAGACGAAAGATGGGAAACGATAACAAACTATCTGGCTTAGTGGGTTTCTACCTGTTTTCCAACGGCGCAACGGACGTTGATTTCGACCACCTCCTGTTTTTTTCCGCGCCCTGTCCTGTGTTGTCCGTCCATCCAGTCGGCCATGAATCCTCCAGCAACTGCGACCCTTTCAAATAACACGGTGCTTAGTTCGCCCCTCCTCCCATCCCTTCTTCGTTTCCTTCTCTTCCCTCCCCTTTCCTTCTTCCGCGACGCAGTGCCAGAGTTTTCGCTGTGAAATTTACGCGTATCCTCAACTCTTTCCTCTGCTCATCCCTGCCCTTTCCCGCTCTCTCTCGCTCGCCGCCCCCGCGCCCATAACGTAATCACCGCGCTAGGGCGTAATTTTCCTGAAAAACGCCGTCCGCCTCCGCCCCCCTCCCCCTCCGCCCCACTTGCCGTCTTGTTCGTGAAATTTTGATCGTCAGATTTGTGGTCATCAATATTTCCCAATCTCTTAGACGAGCGGAGCTGGCTTCACTCTATCCCGCCTCGCCTCGCCTCGCCTCGCCTCGCCTCGCCTCGCCTCGCCTCGCCTCGCCTCGTCTCGCCCCGCCCGCACTGGCTGACTGGCACAGTCTGTGTACTGCCAGGCACCGGCCACGAGCAGTGGGAGCGAGCCGCAATGTTTCTTTCAGTTGGGGTTTTCCACTTGAGCAATTTTGACTTCCAATAATGTTGTCGTTTTGAGGATCTTTGTGCTTTTGCTGGCATTACCTGTTAACTACATTCTGCGTTCGAATGTCCGGCCGAGGGGTTAGGTGATGCAAAGAAGCTGCTAAGAGAATTTATGAGTATGGACAGAGGTATAAGAAATAATTTGAAGCCGTATACCCTGTTTGTGTAGTTCTTCGTTTTTCGCTTACTAAATATGCTCATTTATGACGAATAAATAAATGTTCATTCACAAGACTGTTTGTGAGACATAAAGATCAGAGTACGATTTAAAATGCGCATCATGACTACGTTGAACTTTGAGTAAATTTGCTCTTTTTATGAAGTAAGAGTCCTCTGCAGGTCGAATACACCACAAAGTCTCAACAGATTCTGGAAGGAGAGACCTGAAGGGACTTCGCAGAACTTTGGTTGTCTTTGAAGGAGGCTGTTCTAGAAAATCGATTGTGGCGTTCCACTTGCGAATCTGAATACATCTCGCCCCCAGCCCTCGCCTTTGTTTCCTTGATATGTCTGCGCGAAAGGCGATCGATTTGTGCAGCTTCATTAGCGTGGAGGCGTGGCGCGCAACTCCCCACAACTTCGCCTTCGCCTTCGATCTGGCGGTGCACGAAACTCTTGCAGCTTCGACACTCGAAACCCATCCCATTGGTGCCAGCTGCAGCTCTCTCGTAGGGTGGGGGTGGGTGTAGGAACCCCTTTCTCTTTCTGATGCATGCTTTCTTCGAATTTTAAAGATAGAATCCGGTAGCTCGGAATTTAAAATAGTGTTTTAGAATATGAGACGATTGGAATGAGAGTGGTCCAAATGCAGTTTTAGCAATAGCAATCAGAAAGCAGCACCAAAACCGTCCAGGGCTATGTCAGTCACCCGCCCATCAGCTGGTGAAAGTGTATGTTACGCCACATGAAGTCGGGTTGAGCTTATGGGGAAAATCTGCTTCTGTTGTGTGCGGTGTTCAATTAACTGTATGCGCTATTACGTAATAAAATAATACGTTTGATTATTTAGTTTACAAATTTATTATAATTAATGTTTGTCTCTGAGTAACTTTAACTTTTAAGTATATAGTAATAGAATCGTTCGTGTAAGTTTCAAGCATTTCAACGTCAAAATTGTAATTATGTGTCAATTTCATCTAACGAAATTAATCTGCTAATGGGCCGATAACGCTTTTTGTAGATGATAACGTTTTTGAACGGAAGCCTTTGAAGGCATTTGCTGAGAAATTGGAATAAGCAATGTGTGAGTATTTTATTTTGTGTGTGTGTGTGGTGTGTGTGTGAGAGAGAGAGAGAGAGAGAGAGAGAGAGATCGAGAGATGTTTGTAGAAGATGTATTAGTGATGTTGCTTGTGATTGGACATAGTTCGCGAACCTTTATTTAACCTGATTTCCATTAGGTACACTTCACTTCACGAGCTCTAATGGACTATGTTCGCTTCATTTTCACGCAGTCCTTTCATCACCAGTGAATATAGCTCGTTGCTTTGCTAAAACAATTTCACTGGATCTCTGACGCATTCTATCAGATCACTTCTGCTACTTTAGTCATTAGAATGTATTATTTTTTGTAATGTAAAAAACAGCATGTTGGGCGGTCTTTTGTCGTGTTAATTAAAATAATGTTTTGTTTGTTTGCTTTTAGTCTTTATTGTGGCATTGCCTCTTATATCTCCTAATTTATTTATCTCATTAATTATGAATTTGGCTCGCTCGATTTTTATTATAATGTGCGTTATATTACAATCTCAGATCTACTACTATGTGTTCGTAGTGGGGCTGAAGATTATCCGCTCTTACGGGACTACGGCTGTTAATAATATTTATTATGATGGGATTTGAATTGTTCTACAGTTTTTATCCTAATGAGTATTTTTTTAATAACGTGCCATTTATTAATATTACAACGGCAAGAAGTGCCGGCTGCAATTAATTTTATTACTACCCTTTCTTTCTTTCTTTCTTTCTTTCTTTCTGAATTGATATAAATGTTATCACTATCTTATTAATTTCTCCTATCTCTGATGGCCATCGTTACATTATTCTTATTATTTTTGAAAACTGACTTAATTTAATTTTCTAATGACATTCTTGGTCTTGAACAGTAAATACTTTTCAATGTCTTTATCGAGTTCTTAATTTCTACACGTCCCTTTTGATGAAGAACAGCCCTCTTGGCGATGAGTTGAGGAAATTTCAGTCCCTGGTCGTACACTTACATTTCCATGTTTTGGGTCATTCATCAACCATTTCGTGCAGCATTCCACACTTCCGCGTTACCACGAAATTTTTAAACTGTCCGCTCCTTTCTTTACTTAATTAGCCCGTCAACAAAAAAGTAATTCAATCACCTGGAGACCCAAGATTCGCATCTATTCGAAAACACAGACACTGTTTTTAAGACAAACTTAAATAGTTTTTACTGCCCGCGGCGTAGCACCGTGCTCTCATTGAGAGAAATCACATTCTAACTTTTACACATCCGCAACTGGAGTTCATTGTTTTACAGTTCATTTCGATTCTATTTTATCTGCATCTCTGCTGCACATCTAAGTTCATTTGTTCATCTAACAATGTCTTCTGTAAAAATATTTTACTACAATAAAATATTTTTCTAATATTTACAATTTCTTTCCCAAATTAATTTTATTATTTTCCGTACTCGTAAGTCTCCAATGTCTCAATTTTCTCTATATTTCCTCGTATTTATTTATCCCCCTAATGGTACTCCTTTGACATATATTGATTATATTTTCAAAATATTCCGAAAGGTAATTTGACCCTTCTCATTATTATATTACGACTTTTGGAAATACGTTATTAAATGGGAAGTTTTTGTATATACTGCAATGAAAATTGGCATGAAACAAAAAAACTGTATCGAAATTTGGATTGGAGAAACCAAAGAAAATCAGTTTAAAAAATATGTTGTTAGATGTCTGAATTTTACAGTTAGCATTTATGTGATTCCTTCTTTTAATTGTTTTGATGAAGTGGTTTCTTCGTGTCTTTGGAGAGCGAGACAATTCTCAGTTTTCGTTGGGCCCGAAGAAGGGAAGGGGGTGGGCTCGCGCTCCCGGCACTGAGCATCGATCAGGGGAGCGCCCCTCGGCTCGGTGCGGTGGCGCCGCGACGCTACCCCCGGCGCCTTCCGACACGACACTCGACGCCCTGCCCGCCCTGGAAATTAACTTTCTGCACAACTCCTCTCCCAGCCCCACTCCTCTCTTTCCCTTCTGCTCTTTTCCCCTTTCATCTCTCTCTCTCTCCCTCTCTCTCTTTGTCTCGATTTCTCACTGTCCGTGCTTTTCTTTCATCCTCTCCGTTCTCTCGTGTCTTCTCTTTTCTGCTGCCCTCCACCACTCGCACTTTCCACTCTCTTCCCTTTTAATACGACTCGAACAGCGCACCGATATCGAGTAGAATCGCAACGCACCTTTAGTTTAGCGGGATCGCCGATGCCGAGCATTATTCGTTGCTGTCTGAAAAGCAATTAGATTGGATAATTCTCCTGTCATTTTACGTTTTCTCGACCTTACGCCTTGGAAACAGTGTCGACTCCACTGGCCGAAACTTACCGATATACTGTTTTTAGTCCGCGGGTGGAGTGAACATATCGGCTTTAAATAGTTGCGCACCTTTTGTTATATCATGCAAATCAGACTTTCCACTTTCCCGAAGTATTTCTTTGCACTTTCCGCTGCTTCACGGTCGTACGAGAGCTGCTTCTACCGCGGGTATGTTGATGCGTCGCGTCTGTATAAATACGTTTTGTCGTTAAATCAACAAGGTGATGAACAAAAAGTATTATGAATCACGGCATGTTCGTAGAAAGGTGAAGATGCGCTGTTTGCGTATAATTCTGTGTTGCGGATTGCCTATGGTTCTCTGCAAACGGGCCCTTTCGTGTCCACCTGCGCACGTGCAACCGCCCCGCGCGCGGGTTGCGGAGGGTGGACTGCGGCCATCGAACGGCCATTGATTATGGAACTATCGTAACACGTGCGCGCGTGCGTGTATCGGCCGACTGACGGCTCCCGCGGGCTGCTCTTTAACGACCCGATTGCAGGGCGCATTCGCTGTGCAATTAGCGCTGCCGTGGTTCGCGTATACTCGAATAGGGGGTTTGTTTGACGTTTGTAAAATGTCGCAGACTTTTATTTTCGTTTGAAGAAAAGAGATCAATGTTTTGACAATTGAATGGCTCTTCAAAACTTATTGAGGGAAGATTCGTACATTTCTGGGCACGTAAATAACGATAATATATTTGGTGATTATGAAACTCCATTTTTTTAATGTTACGAGACAAATTCTATATTGAATATTATTCACATTTCGTGAGTTACTTTTTATTCCGTCATTTTCTGGCAATACTTTGTCAAGACACATAAGAGGAATTTCGGACGTTTGCGGTTTCACGCTCGAGCACCTTACCCGCTGCTCGTTACATCTTTCTGCAAAGCATCGCTGACAACAGTTGGATCACTTTGTGGTTGACGGTCAAGCGTACATTACGAGGTCAGCGACGCCCCCTGCCGAACGAGAAGTCGCTGGTGCTGCCGGCGCCGGCAGTGCGCGGCGGCGCACCCCTGCCCCTGCTCAGGAGAAGGGGGAGAGGGGGCGTGCCGCCGCCTGCAAACAGGCGCCGGACGTCCGGCGGCCGCCCCCCGCCGTCGACGCCATCGCCGCACACGCCCAACGCCCCCCTGTGTCGGGAAAATATTTGCCGCGCGCGACTCTGCATCGAGGTCGCTTTTTGTGCATCGGCCCGACTCTGCGCTTGCTTTTTGTTTTGCTGTGCGCCGTACGGCATGTGCGGGCCTGCACGTGGTGCGGCGGGGCGAACCGTAGACGCGAATTCGTAGGTGGCGTTTGGGACGTGATCAGGCGATTCATCTTTTTTATTCCTGCGCACAATCGTCCCCTTCTGATGACGGATGAAATTTTCATGGATGTGATTGCTTCTCATGACCTATAATGGACTATATATCTTCGTAATATATTCTGTACAGGAAGTGCAGAGATCAACCTTTCACGTACATTTACTCTGCAGAATTATTTGATTTTCGGATCGATTGACACAACGCAGCGATCATAGGTGGGGCTGTGTGCATACAAACTATCGAGTTTCATGCGGCGTCTTCGCCCGGGCACTGCGCCCCAGGGAGAGTCTAGCCGTATTGATATTTCGATTACGCGTAAAATTTTGTTGATACATTGCGTTTGTTTTGGCGGTATAATATGAAAGTTGGGAGGTGTAACTAAGAGTTTGTGTGCGAGATGCACTTCAAGGGAGCATTGAAACGGAGGTAACTTTGCCTATGATAACGTCCTCGATCTCGTGTGAGCGTGTGCTAGGAGGCGGGAGGGCGCGTGCACGCATGGGTGCGGGCGCTGCAGCGTTGGGGGGCGGGGCGGGCCTTTGCGCCGGCGGCCGCCCCTGGCTATCGACCGGGCCGCAACCCGCCGCGCTTGGCCGCGCGGGGGCTGCGGCCGCGGGCGCCGGCGGCGCTCGGCCGCTCGCTCACAGCTTCTCTGGGCTCACGCGGACGTCGCGCGGCGCCTTCGCCCGTGCACCGCGCCCCCTCGACAGACGAGCCCTACTCCTTTCTCCACGTCTGTTACTTTTGGATTGCGATTGTATACAGTACATTTTCTGAAAAGCTTTGTAGAGTATTGGAAAGAATGAAAGGAACTCTTTCCTTTTGATTTCACTGTTTGGCGGGTGTTCCCCTGATTTTCGGTTTCGGAATTCGATGTGTATGGGGAAAATGCATTAAATCGAGGAGCGGCATTTAGTTGTCGTTGAACACCAGTGTCGTTTTCAAAAATCGAATACATGACGTACCATGATTTGCGTTCAGAGTATGATCATTTTTAGATTGTTCGACGTATGACTACGCGTTTCCTTTGGGGATATTCGATCGAATACGTTAGAGGGTCACAAGTACTCACGTCAGCAATTCGTGACCGCTGTAAATTAATATTTGTGGATTATAAGTTAATAATTATTTGTTTCATAAACATTTGCCGAGTGTATTAAAAACCGAACATCATTTTATCGATATTGTCATGTCGACAAAGTCGTATTCTCCATTTGTTTGGAATGTTCACAAAAGTCATAATTGTTTAGTTATTACCTTCCTGCCTCGATTATAATTGTGTACTGTTGTTATTTATGTCCGTGTTAAACCGAGAACTATTTCATTGGAAGTCTCCTTACGACAAAACCATTGTGCACATTTGACACTTCCCTTGATGATATACGTTGGTTGTCACCGTGAGTCAGTTCTCAGCATGGACGGTTTGGTAGTGAAAAGTGTTTCGAATACTATGCAATTTTATAGAAGTACTTATAATAGCACCGGTAATAAGTATCTTTCTAGCGTGGTATTTCATTTGAAAGCAAGTTTCTTACTTTGAGAATGTCAGGGGTATTAACATGTGCATCGGAATTTGTGTTTTGAAGCGTTCCTCGTTTGCTGCTTGTTTATGGCGCTTCGCAGCAGCTTAGTCGTAAGGAGCGCTTGCGTTAGTTTTCCAGTCGCGCTGGACCCATTCATCGCGCGACTTTACGAGGACAGGGGCCGGCGCGCGTGCCCCGCACGTGCGGGTGGCGCGTGGCGCGTGCCGCAGCTGCCCTCGCGGGGCCGCAGCGCACCGGCGCCGGCGCAGGCAGCCGCGGCGGAGGCCCGGCGTCGTGCCCCGGAAGCACCCCGCCGCAGCCGGCGCGCCCCCTCCCCTCCCCGCCCCCTCGCCCCGCCCCGCCCTGCGCCGCGCCGCGGAGAGGGAGAAGCATCGGATTTCCGCACGTGCCGAAGGCGGGGGCGCGGACGGGGAGGGGGGACGGCGGCCAGATGTGCGGCTGCGACCCAGCTGACTACGGTGCCCCTCCCGTTCCCTCTCCCGCCGGCTGCGGCGCGCGTCCGTCCATTATGCAAACCCAGAAGTGGAGGCGCGCGCGGGATTGGCCGCGGCCCTGACGTCAGGCTGCGCGTCTGCCAATCGATGGCAGCGGCAGCAGCGGTCGCGGGCACGGCGGCGGCGGCGGTGGCAGCAGTGCCCGGCGCCCTGGTGGTACGGCGCCGCTGCCGCCGCCGACGCCGCCGTTGCTGTGTAGGTGAAGCGCGCGCGCGCACGCTGCGCGACTGTGGGAGCCGCCGCGCGGGAGAGGCGAGCGCTGGGAGCAGGCAGCGGGAGGTAAGTGGGAGCAGCGGGAGGAGGACGGGGCGCCGTCGTTGCCACTGCCGTCGCCGGCCTTGGGGCCATCGATCGCTCTCCGCCGGCACCGCTCCGCTCTGCACCGCCCCACGCCGCCCGCCCCCGCCCCGCGCCGTCCCGCGCGCCGATCCGGGTCACCCGCGCGACCTTGCGTCCTCGCCCCCCGGCCCCTCCGCGCCGCCCCGCGCCGCCCCGCGCCGCCGCGCCCCGCTCCACCCCGCGTCTCGGCGCAGCGCGGCGCGGCGCGGCGCGGCACCGTGCTCTGCTCTGCGGTGTTGACGCGCGCCCTCCGCCTGCTCACCTCTGCGGCCGCCGAGCGCAGCTTCTCCAACCGCACACTGAATTTGCGGCTCGGAGCACTTGCCTTTGACGTTATCTTTATGCACAGATATCTTACACTCGCTGTGCATCTCACATTCTTTAGATGATAACCGAGATGAATTTTGCGCTTCAAAAATATAAGCTTAAGTGTTTGATTGAAATAACAAGCTGAAGATTCAGTGCAATGTAATGTGATATGCGAACTCGGCAAGTTGTTTGCAGAATCGGGACCTTTCGTCAACGAGTCTTGGTGCTAAATTACAATATTATTGCCACGTCTAGGCACTTTTATGAAACAAATCTGTTCTTTTCTTTTTATTTCACTTTGATTATGGAATATTCCGTACGTTGAAACTATCTGAAGATAACTACAATCACTCATTCACAGAAATTTGCCTTTATTTGATTTTGTAAGCAAATAAAGAACGGTCGTTTGAAAATTGTGAAGTTTCAGCAATCCTCTACACTTTTACCGCACGGTCAGTGTAGGCTTACCTGTGACGTTTCTGGAGATATACGTTTGTAATACGTAATCCAAACAAAAAAAACTTCTTTTTCAGTATTTCGCAGTTTGTAGTAATGAGAAAATTCTGATTACTGAACAAATGGTGTGGGAAGGACGGTAAATGCTGCCTTTGATCCTCGTCATTCAACTGGTACATGTCCGAAAAAAACAGCCATAAAATAACGCAGAATCAGGTTCGGTGGTGAAAAGCTGATCCCCTATCTAGAACTGCATATATAAAGCTTTCTCATAGCCTGTCGTAACGAACTGCATAAATTGCGCAATCGTGATTAATTTATTTTCTTCTTCCGAAAGCAATTGAGCTTGAAAAGCGGAAGACGTCAAAGGAAAAAACTTATGCGCAAGTGCGTTCCAATCCTTGGGGAGCGAACGCAAACGTAACCGGGCGCCGGTGCGTGGGCGAGATTTCGCGCACAGCCGCCGTTGTGGCCCCGCGATGATGTCAGCGGCCTCCTCCTCCTCCTCCTCCTCCTCCTCCTCCTCCTCCACCTCCGCCTCCGCCGCCGCGCGTTGAACGTGTGCGAGCGACGGCGCTCCCGCGCTGCTCTGTGGTTTGCATACCGGCCACGGCGCCCCACCACCATTACGTGCAAATCAGCGCGCCCGCCGCCGCCGCCCGCGCCTACAACGCCGCCCTGTGCGCGCCGCGGGGGCTTCTGCGCGCCATTGTTCGCCACGCGCGTCGTTAAAACATACGGCGGAGGCGCGCGGCGCCCGAGCGTACACATGCCCAAGCGGCTTCCCGGAACCGCGTGTTGGGAGGGGGGGAGGGTGGCGCCTGCGGCCTGCTCTCTTTTACGCGCGGGCCTGCTCCCCGGGCGGCTCTGGCGTCCGCCCCCGCCCCACCCCGCGCGAGCCTTCTAGCTCTGCTCTCGTTTCCTGCCTTACAACTAAATAGGTGACGAGATGGAAGGCGAAAACGAATTTGCCTAACGGTTCAATTTAAAACCCATACCTTTTGGGACATTGGTTTTCTTTTGGATTTGAAGACCACGAAAAATATTGGGGATAATCCTATAGTATTGTAGTTTTGTTTATTTCGTCATCACATTTGTCTGACATGTCACGGGAAATCGTTTTGCAGCATTCGACAATAGTAATACAGGTATAATATCCGTGATTTTTCACGTGACGGTTCGAGTCTTCAACTTATAAAATGCATCATTGGAATCAACAAGATTCCATCTGTATAATTTACAGAAGTATTCAAAGTAATAATTCGTCTGTGAACTGCGTCAGCGTGGGAAGTAGCCTGAAAATGGAGGCAGCGGGAAGCCTAAATAAGTACGGCTGCTATGAAAATGAAAGTTCTGGGACGTGATTTTTCTCTGGTGCTCTTCTAGGGGCTCTCTGGAGCAACAAAAGCTGTTCGCAGAAACTTTGAGCCGCGTGCGCCGAAAAGGAGGCTGAGTAGCAAAGCTGCGGGAGCAACGCGAAGGAAGGCTCGACTCGTCAGGCAGTTTTCCACGAGCGGGCTTCGTCGCCGCGTCTCACGCGAGGATTGCTTCCAAATTAAACTTTTGCCGCGCCGCGCCGCGTCCCACGCTCTCTGCCCGACCACTCCTTTTCATTTGCATTCGCTACCACTTGCTCTTCGCTCTGCGAAGAACGATTGAAAAGAATATGTGCAGGAGACATGTTTACGCGAATGAAACGCAAACAATACGTAATATTGTGTGACGCTTTCTTTCAAGTATTGTTCTGAAATAAGTAGAGAAGTCGTCTCGCACATTTTTTGGTGAGTGACACTGGATACGTAAATTCATATCAATTCATCGTTGCCATTGAAGTTTGAGCAGCTTCTGAGGGAGTCAGAAGTCACGTTTACAGGTGAATTCTCGCCGAGTGTAAATTGATACAAAGTTTCGGCGCAAGACGAAATTCATTTAATCAGCGCCTTCGCGTGGGTTGGCGATTGCCGCGGGCTCCGAAGCCCCATCTGGGACTTTTTTTTTTAAGAGGCGCTGGGTTGCCGTTGTAGATTAGACGGCGCCGCGGGCGTGGAGAGGCGGGAATGAAATGTAAATGGTCGCCCACGCGGGCGGGGCGGCGAGGGCGGGCACGGGCGCGCGCCCGCGCCCGCGCCCGCGTGAGATCACAGCCGCCGCCGGTGACGCGCCGCGACGTGACGGCGAGGCGCATGACGCGCCGCCGCCGCCGCCACCCGCCCACGCCGCCCCGCCCCGCCCCGCCGCGCCACGCCACGCAGCTGGCCCTCGCCAGGGGGGGGGAGGCAAGGGCGCCCGAGGACGCCTCGCGAATACACATCGGCTCCTCACCGTGGCCGATTGCTAATCCACTCCATCTGCGAGCTTTCTGCGCTGTGCTGCTTGCGCTCACTCAGTTTTTCCAAGGTTTCTGTCACTACGCGCCAAGTTTTCGTGATATTCCACAGCGGGGGTGAGGGGAGAGGAGGGTTTTGCTACGTCACGGTTTATAAGGGCGCACCAACTGTTGGGAAGAACTCATCGCGCCAAAGCGTGGCAGGAGGAATGCGATTTTGGAAGCATTGTAAATTTTTATACTTGCTATTCCTAGTCGGACCTAAGTATCTCAATGGGCAGCGCTGGGCAAGGACTAGGGAGCTCGTATGTCAAGAAAACTTGCGCGAGCCATACTTTGTTATCGGTGAGTTGTATTGAGATTACATTCAAGTGCCACTTCATAATCACGGTTAATTACTTATTTTCATCTCATATATTTACTTTTAATTGCCTTTTTTTTTTCAAGTCCCCACACTGATGTGCTCTTATGGCGTAATTGACAATTCTTTGTTTCGCAACGGATGCAACTCGGATTCTTTATGTATGTGATTAGGTTATCAAGTTTGAGCTGCTGCAAAGGCTGAAAGGTGGTGAGATATTTTTCACTTTAATTATTTTATTTGCGTCCGTTGATTATAAAACAATTAAAACTTTCTTTCCTTCCATTAACTGTGTCATTTGAATTGTAAAATTCATCGCATGTGCTCTGTCTGAGAGCAACCCTGAGCAATATCGGTTTTAATCCAAGGTCGCAGATAGCCTTGTGGCTCAGAAAAATGTGTTGGTTTCAAATTCGTCCCTAGAAACCCCACAAGTGAAATGCAATTCAGCAGCCGCGCCTCCCCGAGTCTGTGGTTGCCTCGCCGCGGGAAGGTGTGTCGCGGCTGCCGCCAGAGCCTCAGCCTCGCGCGGCCAGAGGCGGAGCGGTCCGAAGGGGAGGGGGCGCGGCGGCGGTGCCGCGAGCGAGGATCGATACGCCGCCCCCGCGCGCCCCGCGCCGCCACCGGCCACCTGGGTTGGCGCCCACGCGCCCGCGCCCTCGCCCGCGCCCTCGCCCGCGCCCTCCGGCCTCTGCCTTGGCCTCGGCCTGGCGCCTCATGGAGCGCCCCGCAGCACCTGCCTCGCGTCATCGCCGGCTCACTCATGAGGCAGCCGATGCCCTGCTGCTGCTGCTGCTGCTGCTGCTGCTTTCGCCGTTTTCATAAACACCCGGCATCTTTCTACAGATGATTCGAGATAACGAGCTTGTGGGAGAAGTGTTATATTCTTCGGAATTCGATTGTTTGTACTGAAGCTGGAACAGCTTGGTGGAATTTATCGTGGGGGTCCTGTAACAGAATTAGAGTCACCATTCTGCCCACAAGTATAATAGAATTCGAGTAACTGGTCATAGCTAAGTATTGTACAAACCCTTGAAACCCACTTATTTGCCGTGAATAAAGCCGCGACAAAATTATGGCAATCAGCAACCTCACTGCGGGTTTGCAAGCCTACGGTTTCCCCTTTCCCAAATTGCTTTGTTTAAAACTGTTCATAATTGCCGGAGGGTGTTCTCGCATCAACAGCGACGCTGGCAGAACGCGGAGGGAGGGAGGGGAATAAACAAGCGAAGTGCGACGCGCGCAGTGGGGCACGCCTCCTGCTTCCCCAGACGCCCGTCAGCCACCAACGGACCTCCCGCCCTCAACGCCCGACCAGTTTCATTTATTTTGTCCTTCGTCTTGACCTGTAGATAAGTTATGGCATAAGTCCGTAATGTGAATAATTCGTGAATTAGTCGGTTAATTAGCACATTATCCAGACTGTTTGGATAAACTGTATGAAGGACATTCAGCGGATAATGTACATCATCCTTTTGATTCGCGCATTAGCCAAAGGGCGCTGAGTAAAATAAGGTGTGTGGATACGCGTACTGAAACGACATCTTACGTACGTTGTCAGGTCAGGTTAAGTGGTATGACGTAAATGGAAGTTTACACCTTACAAGGTGTAACTCAACACGACATACCTCATCTCCCACTAGCCTTTGCAACTTTCCAGTAGCACTCTGATTCCCATATATTACATAGTCTATACTATTTAATGGCAATGCGCGTAGAAATTGAAAGAAAACTTTGCTGCCCATGTGACAGGTGTCTATTTTCGTTAGATACCCAAGAAAAAATAGTGAATGTTTCGATTTTGACTCAAAAGTGCAGATATTTGGTTGTGTTATTCCGCCGATTTTAATACTCAGTGGGTCACTGCTACCACACTGCTGACGTGCGACAACAAGGCTTGATGGAAGGAGACAATTCGCCATTAAATATTTGCTATATGTACGTGTTGCGTTACGGATCAGCAACTTTTTTGTTATTCCTAGAAGGTAAAGACCTGTGGTACTGTGTATCCCTATGAAGTGCATGCATAGATGATCTTAATTTACCGTGTATACACATAAAAGTATCATGGCTCTTATCCAGTTTCTTCTAGGAACTGTTCATTATTGTCATTTGAATATCTTCTCTTTTTTTTCTTTCATTTTTAGTGTACTTGCTTATTGCACCGATCTCTACCATTTAGCATTCTTGGACACTTCCCACGCATCGGAGCTTGATTTTTCCCGGGTGGAATTTTTTCGTCGCCCCTGAACGACCTTATGGCGTGCGTCGCAGCGCCGCGCCGGTGTCGCGCCCGAGCGCAGTGGCGCAGCGCAGCGCAAGGCGGGGCAGCGCCGCCCACGGAGCGGCTGCGGCCTCGGGCTTCCCCCTGCGCTGGCCCCCCTCCCTCCCCTCCTTCACCCGCCGACGGCCGCGTCGAGGCGGAAGTGGCGGAGCGGTGCGCGGTAATTCGACCTTAGGCAAATGTGTGCCAGCGGGCGTTATGCGCCCAGATACGATCGCTACTGGAGGTTCGCTTTCGGCGTTCGAAGGTGCGCGGAAGTCAAAAGTAAATTGTACCGATGCTGCTGTTGGTTCCACTGCTATCCTCGGTAAGCCTCACAGGTTACCTCAGAATTGCAGTTCCGGTAATGAGATTTTGTAAGCCATGTTTTGCAAGATAATTTATTTTTCAGTGCTTTAGAAAACTTGCGCAACGTACGTTTGTGGGTATGGGTGTTTTTTGTTTTGTTTGTTTGAATGACGGGAAGCGTTTTTTAGCGTAATTCATGTTGTATTTTGTTGTATAATTTCATCTGGAAGCCATTCACTCTCGGCATTGATATTACAAATTCAAACTTCGTTATTAGAGAAATATTATTATGGAATTTGCATGAAAATCTCTCACGTTCTATTCATACAGAACGTACCTGAACCACTAAGAAACGGACAACCTATTAGACGTTCCTATTCTCGTAAATGAAGAGGTTCTTCCCCTCAAGTTAGAACATGCGTGTGCGAGAAATCGTGTCTCGTGCCTTCAAGGGACCGCATTTCGCAAGCTTAGAAAAAGAGTGAAAACTCTAAAAAAAAAAAAACAACTGCAACTCCGTTCCGGTTGGTGTAAGCCTGTCACCAAGAAAAGTTGCACCGACTTTGCGGCATCCGCCGTGAGAGGCTCGGCCCACTCGTGCGGGCGCAGAGGGGTTGTATTTTGAAGTCGGCCCACAGCCGCCGCCATCGTCGGCCACCGCGCCGCAGCCCAGTACTCCGGGCGGCCCGCGGCAGCAGCCGCCGACGCCGACGCCACCGCCACCGCCACCGCCACCACGATCGCCGCCGCCGCCACCACCACCACCACCACCACCACCACCACCACCACCGCCGCCATCACCACCATCACCGTCGGCATCACCACCACCGCCCGCCACCACCACCGCGAATGGCGCTCCACCTACACCACCACCGCCGCTTCCGGTCACGCCGCTGCCGCCACCAACTACCCCCCTCGTAGCTCCGTTGCCCCCGCCCCGGGTGCGCCTTCCTGCCTGTGTGCGTTGGCGCGTCGCCCCGCCCTGCCCCGCGGGCCGCGTGGGCGTGGGCGAGCGCGTCAGAGGACGCTTCCGCCAGCTTTCGTCTGTTCGCTGCGCTGACCTCGCCCCGCCCCGCGACGCCCCGCTTCCTCCAGCTCTTCCTCCGCCTTCGGTCGCCAGTGCGGCTGGCAAATGCTTCTCGGATGTTTCTCTGGTTTGCGGGGTCGATTCCGCGGTACTCTACTTCTTTGTATTTTGTAATAATTCCTAATTCGTAGAAATGTGTGGGCGTAGGATTTTCTGCAATAAACTAGTTTCTAGACTACTAGTTCAGGTCAAACATTGTTCTGTTAGGTATTATGAAGAAGATATTAGTACCAAGGGAAAATTCCTCCGGGCAAATCTGACAATGGAGAAAATTTTCAAATTGTGTATTTCAGATGTAATAGTTAAATATTACTTTACAAACTGGTCATTATACGTCCGCCACTTTCCTCGTCTCACACAACACAGCGAACATGTTTACTTGCCACATGGATTGAAAAAAACCATTAACCTTCAATCTGTAAATGACCTAATTATGGGTTAACCCACAACAGTAAGAACAATAAGAACAATTTTACATAAATTCTTGCTCAGAATGAATAAAAGCGGGCTTCAGTGTGTTTCGCCCCCCCCCCCCGGGGGGGGGGTCGATCTACAAGTGTCGGCTTTAACGCCTCCGTCGATGTCTTCATGACGCCAATGCACTCCAGGGGCTTCGAACTGCTGCTTGAGGCGTTACACAAAGAACACCACCCCCGCCACGCCACTTTGTCTCTAGATGCCCAATATCCTCGACGCCGCGCGTGTCCAGAATCTGTATTTTGAATATCGAATATTTGAATAAAGCACACACAGACAACACATTCGTAGCGTAAATTTTGTGGGATATTTCTCGTTGAAAAACAAAAACGTTGAGAAAAATAAGTTTCAAAAATTTAAATTTATTTCTAAAAACAAAATTAACAGTTTTTTCTTAAAATGTGTTCAAAGGAATTCACACGCAGTTCTGGCGAGGAAATCATGGAGTGGTTTTTCCTATTTACTAACCATTCGTATCTTAAATAGTGAATTATATTTTTTCTCGTAAGTGACAACTATAAAATGTCCTTTTGATTCTGAAAGTGAGTTCGTGCAACTTCAGGGCAAGTATAAGTAACCCTTTGTGTTATGAAGCACATTGAGAGAGGATCCGATAAGTTCAGTGCTCCCGTCGTGTGTTGTTAAAGAATTTCATGTAGGATATCGCATGGAGCAGCGCGGATCGAAGAAGGGAATAACGGCGTCGTAAAGCCATCCGATCAGCCTGCAGCGACAGTGCGTTGCGGGGCGGCAGCGTGGGCGCGGCGCGGCGCGCACAGCCTGCAGCCCACGCGGAGCGCCTCGCCCCGCGACGCACCGCGACGCCCCGCGACGCCCCGCGACGCCTCGAACCGGCGGACCGTCTTCCCCGCTGGCCTGCCGTCTTCGGCGGCGGCGGCCCGGTATTTTCGTGAGCGCTGGCTTGGCCTCAATTCCTGCTTGCCACCGCCGCTGCCACTCGCCTTCGCTTCGCCCGCTCCGCCCCGCCTCGTCCCTCCCCGCCCCGCCCCGCCCCCTCCCCATCCCGGCGAGGGCTGGGAGGGGAGGGAAGAGCCGGGAGACGCGTCCGGGCACGCTGCCAAGGCTGCAACCCCTGCCTGCCCCCCTTTCCGCCCCTTCCCGGCCCGCTCCGCTGCTCGGCGGGTTGCGTCCCTCCCTCCCCGCCAGGCGCGTGACTCACCCGACAGCCCTCCGCTCCCCAACCCCTTGGCCCCACCCGTCGCCGCCTCCTTCGCATGAGGTTTGCCCGCTGCCAGATTTACCGTCTACTCTCGCGGGAGTAAAGAGGTGTTTTTTGTTTGTTTTACAAGCCTCATGCTTCAAATTTTCCGCCATTGATTTTCGAGTGTAGGCTTGCTATCGCCAAGCAGGCGCCGTTCGGCTGTCTTGTCTTACCGCCTTCGTTCATCCTTGCCTCTCGCAGTCTGAGAATAAAGGCAGGATCCTGTGACAATCACGAAATTCTCCGAGAAATTTCGAGAAGCCATACTCGACATTATTCACTCAAAGCACTCTTCTAAGAAGGATCAATGCCTTAATTAGCTTTTTAGCGTCTCCCTAGTAATGAAATCTTCGCTTTTAAGTATGAGAAAAATGTCATGAAATTGAGCATCTATCGTCTTTAACAATAAAACACATTGAAACCCTTCCAGACGCGAACGTTTAAAATTTCACGAAATAGCTTTAAGGAAGCAAGATTTTGAAATGCCCGGAAAATATTTCAAGACGCGATTTTTCCGTAATATTTTGGAGCCTTCTTGCTTGCCATTCCTAACATTTAAAACTTCGGCGATCGTTTACCGAGGAAATCTCTCTCTCTCTCTCTCTCTCTCTCTCTCTCTCTCTCTCTCTCTCTCTCTCTCTCTCTCTCTTAATTTATTTCAACTTGTTCTTTGTGTGGATTCGCAAAACATTTGGGAGAGGGTGGAAGATTCTGCAAACGCTGTTCGCGCGGCGGTGACGTCGTTGGGATTCGGAGACTGAGTCGTGGGCGGCCGGGACGGCGCCGTGCTCGGATATGGCGTTTCCGAGGCATAACGTACGGCGGCGGCGGCGGCCGGGCGGGCGGAAGCGCGCGCGCGTCCTCGTCGGCGGCGGCTGCGACCGCAGCGCCCGCGCCGCCCGCCCGATCGCCGATCGATGCTTGATCGACCGATCGCGAGGACGACCCGCACCCCCCACCCTCACCCCACTCGCTTCTCGAGAGAGAGAGAGAGAGAGAGAGAGAGAGAGAGAGAGAGGGGGGGGGGGTCGCGAAAGTGCGGCGACCCTTCTCGATTGCGAGATGTTTCCTTCGCGGGCTGCCTTTTCAGGCTGCTCTCTTTTCGCGAGAGCGCGCTCTTGACCCGCTTCGCGCGTCCTTTGAATTGGTCAGTGGGCTTAAGGAAACCTTAGAGTTTAGACTTCTCGTGGTTAGTGGACGACAGGGCTGAAGATAAAATATTCAAATCCAGTGTACCTGCATGTATTTTATATTTTTAATTCGCTGTACCTGAAAAGTTCTGGGCCGTCACAAATTGTGATGATTAATAATTTCGGAAAACATTTTATGATTAAACGCCCTTTAATGTGGAATCTACTCTGCTCATAATCACAAAACGAGTGCATTGTGAAATATAATGTATTACTTTCTACCGTGTTTTAAATTGCAATGAAAAATTCAGAGGTTGAAGGTAAAAGTGCTAGTCTATATGTTACGTCTAGATTCCTGTACATTCCGGTTCCCTGCGGACGACGATGTGTGTTCGGAAAAAACGTTTCTTCCGTTACTTTAAATAATGCCCACATTCTGGTTAGCTCTCTGGTCTTCGCGCACATTTCATCGTCAATTCGCCGACACGCAGCGTCGAGCAATACTGCGTGAGTTTCGTAAACGCCGTCAGTCTTTGAAACGGACCGAAACCCGAGTGCGTCTTGAAAGCTGCGCGCTCGCCCCCGTCGCCTGTGCGGCGCACGCCGCGACGCGGGGAGGAGAGGGGCCGGTGGAGCGCGAAGGGAGGGGAGAAGGGGCGGGGGGCGGCGCGGGGTGGTGGGTGGGCGCGTGCCCCAGACGCACGGCCTGCGGCGGCGGCGGCGGCCAGCAGCGGCGTGCGGGCTAAGAATAGCGGCTTCTTCCCTCCGCGGCGGACGGGCGAACGCGAGGGCGCCGCCGCCGCCGCCGCCGCCGCCGCCGCCGCCGTCGTCGTCACCTTGGCTGGCGCTCCAACCGCTTGGCTGGCGGGTGCTGTACCTGTCACGCCGCCGCCGCCAGCGTGGGGTGAGCCCTGGGCTCCGGCGCCTCGCCAGCAGCCAAGTGTCCGCGTGCGAACTTCGCTGCTGCTGGAGCGCTGCAGTGGCAACGTAGCGATTGAGGAGAGCACACTTACTCACTGCACCTCTCTCTCTCTCGCTCTTTCTCTTTCGTGTCATGTGCGGTGATGCAGTGCTGACGTGTTCGGCAGAGTGCTCTCGTGCCTCGATTGGGAGTGAGTTGCTAGGTGCGATTCGATTCACAGTTTCATCCCTTCGCTTTCTTTAATTTTTATTGTGTTTGCCCGACGGAAGAAGAGACGCTTTACTTGTTGAAAACATTGTGATTCATTTCTTCCAAGAACGTGTTCTCGTAGATGTGCGATCGTGGGCACGTGTGTGTATGTTTGTGAGTGTCCACGCGCACCGCATTTGTATGTATGCATGAGATGGAACGGACGAGTGGGAGCGAGTGAGACGTCTTCTTGCTCTAGCGCCATCTCTTTTCCTATCTAGTAAACTTATGGAGCTGGACGTCATGCCGCAACCGGCATGGCGATGTGTGTTGTGCAAGCCAGTGGCGCGCTCGCTGACGGTGCCTGTGTTCTCCCGTGTTTCAGATCGTTTGCTGATGAGCGAGTAGCAGCCGCGGCCGCCCCGCGCCTTCCGCCCGCTTCTGCCCGCCAGCCAGCTAGCCAGCCAGCCGGCCGCCACTGTCGCCGCCGCCGCCGCCGCCGCGCGCCGCTGTGGTCCACTTAGTGTCCCGCGCCCCGCCGCCCGCGCCGCAGCCGCAGCCATGGGCCGCAAGAAAATCCAGATCTCGCGCATCACGGATGAGCGCAACCGACAGGTGAGGGCAAGGCTGCCAGCCCCTCCCTCCCTCCTTCTGTTTCTCCTCCCCCTCCCCCTTCTTCTCCTCCTCTTCCCCCTCCCCCGTCCTCCGCCCATATTTCCTCCACTGACTGGGAATGGGCGATGTTTATATTATTATTATTATTATTATTATTATTATAACAATATAGTATTAATATTATTATTATGTAATTGGGAGAAGTGAAGTTAGTAATATCATTCTGAGACTCCGTATTTTTCGTATTTCACTTATTGAACCCACGAATTATACATTTTACAACTTTAAAGCATATTGTATAGGATACACTACATAACCAATTTCTCAAAACTCCATCGTTGATGCATTACATATATGTGATGTTGAAAATTGGTTAAAACAATCTCCAGGGAGAACACTGCTGTCTCCGTTGAAAAGTCATGCTGTACGATGGTAATAATGTCTTAGGTATTGTTATTCCTAAAGTTAAGTTTAAAAGAAGAGGGTTTGTTCACGTGTGTTGTGAGAGGTATCTTAAAAACTTTTATCTCAGTCTCATACTCACATCAGAGAAATATTGCGTTTTTGAGTCGAGCTCGTCGGCAGTTGATGCAGACTGTACTATGTGACGTGCGTGCCAAGTTACGTCGTCTGCCGTCCCTGGCGCCACTTCACATGCCATCGACGGCAGCGCACCTTCATTCCTTGTGCCAGCGCGCCCGTCAAGATTTGGCCTCGACTCATTGGACTATAGTGTCTATCCGTGTCCCTGCCGCTTCTCTGCGCCGGAAGGGCTTTTCATCCCGCAGTCACTGGTAGAGTTCGTAAATATGAAGTAGAAAAGTTCAGTGGGTAAGATAATTCGTTCGTAATATGTGTTCGTAGGTTCTATTTTTGTGTATTGCGTTACAAACGTTTACTTACCGCATACTTTTTCCCCGCTAATATCTTTGATAGAATTAGCCGCCTATGTAGCCGAATATAGCCGACTATCTAGGTGATTTAGAATACACGCTCCTTGGTCTCGGCTTTTCACGTTAACTCGCATTCCTCGGAAAGGGCGGTTGTTTCTTCTGCTGACCACGATATTTTTCGGCACCTACGCTAATACTAAATAATTTCTCAGAAAGTGAGACTTTATACTCGTAATTATTTATCTTCAAGTACATTTTTTGACGATTAAATGTTCATCATTTAATTTAATGTCCGCGGCATTACTAATATTAGCGAAGTGCAGGTTATTAGTCTTTTGATGTTAAGTCATTTTTGAAGTTTGTGTGTGCTTTTCAAAAATGTGTACGAATTAATGTATGCTTTAAAAACCTATATTGGCGGGAATTTTTTTGGTACAAAAAGTAATTTTCACAATCGCTAGTAGAGCTTGTTGAACACTTCTTGCTTCAGATTCGAGCTCTAACGACGATAAACACTGCTATGGCCAGGTGCTTGTTGCATGTGCCAACTAGCCATGTACTTACGTCGTCAGCATGTGTTCACGCATCCATTTGCTTCCGTTTGTAGATGTCGTTCAGATTAACCGGCAGTCTGAGCGTGTTGAACATGCTGTAGTGAAATTGACAAATTGTGTAACGTTTTAGCTCGTTGAACTTTTATAAAAGTAAAAGAAGAAATACGGATGTCTTCATAAAGGTGATATTCATTTGCTCGTAATTTTAAGTGCAGAGGTATATTCGTGTAAGTTTATTTACTACGTGCAAAGTTGACATGCATGTTCAGAATTTAATGGAGGATCCTTCAAGTATGATAATTTAAGTACAAAGTACCATGAATCTGAACCTGCATTTCTACTTTCCAATTAATAACTTTCCGTATTTATTGGAAAGTAGAAATTCCGCTTCTTTAAAACCCTTTGGTGTTTGTTGTTAAGCTTCTGACCCGCTCATCTGAAATGTATCTGTATTTTTCGTACACAGGTGACGTTCAACAAACGTAAGTTCGGCGTTATGAAGAAGGCGTACGAGCTGAGCGTGCTGTGCGACTGTGAAATCGCGCTCATCATCTTCAGCAGCTCCAATAAGCTCTATCAATATGCCAGTACAGACATGGACAAGGTGCTTCTCAAATACACAGAATACAATGAGCCTCACGAGTCGCTCACTAACAAAAACATCATTGAGGTAAGCATCACACTGTTGTCTTGCATCGACAAAAGTGTCTTTAATCGAGTTAAATTTCCATTCGAGAGATTTATGTAGCCTGTTGTCGGAAGTGCGATATCGACGTCCAAAATCATAATACATAACCTTCTGTTCTTGTTAATGAAGGACAAAAAGATCGTTTTGTGGGCATTTTTCTGTAGAAAAAAGAAGCATTAACGTAAGAATTATTAAAGTATACTTAATACAAGAAAACAAAGAATGCGTTATCCCTTCTTACCTTAAAATATTGCCAATCTAAAGTTGAGAATTGCTTACAAAATATGTCTTTAGATTATTTCCTTGATACATTCGCTCGAAAATTAAATAAAAATGTTTTAAGTCCCCCCCCCCCCCAATATTTAGGTAGGTTTTACGTTCTAGGTGTTTAACCAATGTGTTTATTTCCACAGGCTCTGAACAAGAAGGAACACAAAAACGGAACATGCAGCCCCGACAGCCCAGAACCAGAAACAGACTACCAATTGACTCCCCGCACCGAAGCAAAATACAGCAAGATCGATGAGGAATTTCAGATGATGCTGCAACGTAATCAACTCAATGGCAACCGAGTGAGTATACATATATTGCTCTATAAACTTCGGGAACTGCCATGAACCGTGATATTAGACGAGGGTAAGGGTATCTCGATTCGTTTATGGTCCGATTAAAATAAGTTGGTGATTGACAGTTGTGCTTGTGAAGCTGTAGCTTCATAAAATATGATTGTATGATTTGGTTACTTTAATAAGTATTTATTTCAAGTGTTTATTTTCGTGTATCAGGAATGCGTGCTCGGTGGTATGCAACCTCTCAACGTCGCTCCCTTCAATTCGCAACTGTCAATCACCAACTTTTAATCGGACCATAGTGTGTTCTAGTTCTAATTCATTGCGCTGAATTTAGTCCCAACTGGCATTCTACATTTTTACACTTAGGGGCCGTCCATAAATTACGTAATGCAAATTTCGAGTATTTTCAATAACCCCTCCCCCCACGCACTTACCTATGTATCGCTGCGTAACGCTGCCTCCGACCCCCTCCCTCCCCCTTTAGCGTTTGGTAATTTATAGATGACTCCTTACCATTCTCTCCGTATTTCCTCACTATTAATGAATCTTGGACATTTTATTGATTTCAATGATCAATGGTGGCAGGGGAAGAGACGTGGATGTTATCCGAATACCTGATAATAATAACGCACGAGGTTTAAGTACAGTTCTTCTGTTTCGAGAACGAATACGGATTCAAATTTCAACTTCGAGACAGTTACGCAGTTCTTGTGTTATTGCGTTGTTTTGTTTTGTTTTTGTTTTCATTAACCATCATCTATGGTCTTCTCATAATGTTTTGGGTGTTATATACACTGTCAGAAATTTTCACATCACTTTTAATGTAAAAGTACATTAAAGTAGGTATCATGTACGTAAATGAAATGTAATGTACACGTACAGTAACTTTAATGTACGTGTGCATTAAATGTAATGTACGTGTACAATTAAATTTACTGTACGTGTAAATTAAATTTACTGTATGCGTAAATTAAATTTAATTTACGTACATGATACTTACTTTAATGTACTTTTACATTGAAATTACTGTACGTGTGCATGAAATTTACTGTTCATGAACTAACTTCAATATTTAAAATTTGTTCAGATAAGTCACTCCGGATTCAAACCCGTCTCTCCTGGTTTACGCCTACTTGCTCTAACCATTATCCTATCGAGACAATCAATTCTTTGAATATGTTGTTATGCCTCATGAATTGCTCGTTGGAATTTATGCAATTCAAATTTTTGGACGCGTTTACGCTCGGAAATATATCCCGCAGATGTAAAGAATACTAAGTTCTGACCTTGGTACTAAGTAATGTATTTTAATAGACCCCGACCGGGATTCGAACCCGGGACTTCTGGTTCACGCGCAGGTGCTCTAACCACTGAGCTATTGCGACATCCAATTGTTTCAGCAGGTTCTTAGACCTAATGTATTGCCCGCTATGATATGTATAATATATTCTTTACGTCTACGGAACATATTTCTTTAGACGTAATATATATTATATCTGTATTAAGTCTACATAATTATGTATATTATATATAATTGTCACTACTTCTTCACCTGTTTTGGACGCGTTTACGCTCGGGGATATGTTTCGTAGCCGTAAAGAGTATACTAAATTCTGACATTGTTACAATGACAATTCTTTGAAAAAATTATTAACTAAAGAATCAGCGTACTAAGTACATCGCTACAATTTTATTATAAAGATTTTTACAATTTTATTTGTTACCAATTTGAATGTAAATACGAATTTTAAACATTTATATTTTTGTATACATGTTGAAAATATATTTTAAATTTATTATACTAAGTTCAAATAGCGGAAGAAAATATTTCTAAAACCTACACTAATTTTGATTTCAACTTTAAATTTAATGTATAACACATTAATATCGGTTTAATTTACAAGGTACGGAACGTTTAATGTAGTCCTACATTAAAACTACATTGATTTTAATTTTAACATTAGATTTAATGCACAAACACATTAAAATCGCTTTAACGGTACATTAAATTCAATGTACTGTAGTACATTAAATCTACATTGATTTTAATTTACACATATTTAATGTACATGTACATTAATATCGTTTTAATGTACATGGTACATTACATTTAATGTGAAAAGTGCGTTAAACTACATTAAATTTAATGTAATTTCTGACAGTGTACGTTTTTATAAAGCAGTAATACAAGATAACAGTTCGCATCAAAATTATCTTCACTTAGTGGGTTAGAAATTCATGAGGGCTTAGATTCAATGGAACATGTATAAAATTATAATAAGAATATCATTGTTATGTACGTTTGTCAAATAAGGTATTACCGAGAATAAAAATACTTTTGCAGCTAGTTGCTCGTTTCTAATTTTGAGGAAAATTGTCGAAAATGCTTTGGGAGTTCGTAGTATCCTTGAACTTCCTTGGATTAATGTTTAAGGAACGGAGTATTTTGCATATTTGTTGGCCAACCTGTACTTCTTACTCGATTTCTGTTACTTGTGAAGACTCGGCGCAAGAGCGAAATCGGAGAGGAGGTGAACATGGACTCAGGATGGCGGCGGCTCTGTCAGCAGGTGGCGATGAACCAGGCCAACTACACGATGCCCGTCACAGTGCCCGTCAACAGCGGCTACGGCGCCGACTCGTCGTTGCTGCAGTCCAGCCCGCAGATGCCACACACCAGCGTCTCCCCGCGGCCCTCCTCCTCGGATAACGACGCCGGTGAGCCTCCACCTCTCGCTTCCTTGTGGTCGCCCCTGCACGGAGTAGCGAGGAGCGCCAATAATAAAAAAAAGATTGAATTCATCTTTTTCGTGGCGTAGATACGTTTTAAACGATTACTAGTTTCTCTCAAGCATTACACAATTTGTTTTATTCATCGTCGTTAATACACTTATGAGTGTTAAACTACAGTTCATGTAGCGTTACTCCTTCTTAATGTCAAGCCGTCTCCGCGGCAAGTAGCGAGCGACCGCCTGCCGAATCGCGAATAGTGTGGGTGGATGGCTTACTATTTGCCAAGCGCCGAACATTCGGTAGTCCCCCCAACCTGCAGCGTGTCGTTCGTTTGGACCCATCGAACAAAGCGAGCTTTCGCCGAACACCTCAGTTGCTTGGGTGGTGCAGGCAGTCGCTCCGTATTCACCAATTGTTGGAGCCACCTTCACGTGCAGTGTAGTGTATATGGCTTGATAACGCTGTATTTTATTGTTGTTAATATTATTACTCTGTTTTGTTGCTTTCTCCAATGTCGTCAGCCACTTACGTGTTTGTTTCCCTTGCGCAGTGTACCCGTCCGGAGCCATGCTGGAGATGAGCAACGGGTACCCGAACTCGTCGTCACCGCTGGGCGGGTCGCCGTCGCCGGGTCCGAGCCCGGTGATGGCGGCGGCCAAGTCGTCGTCCTCCAAGCAGCACTCGCCGGGCGGCGGCGGCGCCGGCGGCGGGGGCGGGGGCCGCTCCAACCTGCGCGTCGTCATCCCCACGCCGCAGGGCCACGCGCTGGCCCCCTCGTCCTCCGCGGCCGGCGCCTCCGATGAGGTCAGCTCCCTGGCTCTCTTCTCTGCCCATTGCTCTCCTTGCCTCTCTTCTCTGCTCATAACTCTCCCTTTCTCTCCATTGCTCTCCTTGCCTCTCTTCTCTGCTCATAACTCTCCTTTTCTCTCCATTGCTCTCCTTGCCTCTCTTCTCTGCTCATAACTCTCCTTTTCTCTCCATTGCTCTCCTTGCCTCTCTTCTCTGCTCATAACTCTCCTTTTCTCTCCATTTCTCTCCTTGCCTCTCTTCTCTACCCATAACTCTCCCTTTCTCACTGTTGCTCTACTTGCCTCTCTTCTCTGCCCATCTCAGTCCTTGCATCTCTTCCCTGCCCATCACTATCCTTGTCTCTCTTCCCTGCCCATCACTCTTCTTTTCTCTCCATTGTCCTCCTTCCCTCTTTTCTTTGCCCATCACTCTCTATTTATGTCCCTCTTACTGATATGAATGGCATGTTACCTACTCCTGTTACTATTTGATGTTTAAAAAAGATTAGTGGTTTGTGATGATACTTTTAGTTACAGTCTCGAAATATCTCATGCAAGCACTAGTGATCAATTTAATTTCGGTTATATTTATTCCTCCTTTTCTTGTGCTAAAATATCATGTCGCTCTCTTGTCTCAACCCATAATTAATTTTTAAATATTGAATATACTAAATGTGTGTGGCACATTAACTTACAAAACATTTTAATTTATTCCTGAAATGTACCTCTTATTGTATTCTCCAACATGAATACATATTAATTTAGCTACAGAATTTTAAAAAGCTGATAAAATGTTTTGAAATAAAAACCCTTGTCCTCATAGTGTTGCTTTTTCTCTTTACAGTCAAGTCGGAGCGCGTCAGCGCTAAACACTCCAGTAGTGGCGCTGCAGACTCCGTCCATCCCCAGCCTCACAGGCTATCCTGCCATCTCCACCTTTTCAGGCCAGGACTTCGTTGTGGGTTCTGACATGGGCTTAGGGGCTCTGAACTGGAGCCATCAATTGCCCTCCACCTTAACTCACCCCAGGTGAGTTCAATTCTGTGAGGAACTGCTGAGAATTTAATGGACAGGACTTTCAGTTGAAAATATCACTTCTGTGCAATGATTCGAAAGGAATGCATACTTTTGGGAACTAGAAATCTCTCATTGCATTTATTTTAGTGAAACACTTGCTACAAATTTCTTAGATGTGTTGAGTGATATTTTATTTTCTTACAGTGGTTTACCTCACCTGGCAGTGTCTAGCAGCACACCACCACCGTCCACATCTCCACTGCCAGTCAAGATCAAAAGCGAGCCAATCTCTCCTCCCCGTGGAGATGGTGGCGGGGGGAGTGGAAGTGGAGGAGGTCCACTCACACACGGTTTGGCTCACCTGCAAGCTGCTCACGGAGGTGGACACGGGGGTGGGGGTGGAGCACACACGCTCCCGCGACCTAGCTCTGCTGGACATCTAACTCCCACGCCAGGTGAGCCGGCTGTGTTCCCCGCCGGCTTCGACCCCCACAGTACGCAACCCTTCTTGCTCTGTTCTGCTACCCACGCGCCATATGCGGCTCTTGGGGTTCTGGCCACTCATGTGACACTGGGTGGGTACTCGAGGCAAAAGCCCTAATTATGATGGGTATTGATGTTTACCTTTTTTTGTTTTTTGTTCGTAATCTAAAGAATGGAAAATGAATTTTTCTTTTAATAAAGTTAGAATACATAATTTTTTAAAGGCATTGAATTTGGAGCACAAAGAGAAGGTTTTCATATAATCTTAATTCTATGGATTTTGTGCTTTGCCAGAAATTTATTTTCCATTGTAATTTGAAATTTCTTTGTAATAATAATGTTTTAAATTTTTCTTGGAAATGAGGAAATTCACCAGTCTCTATCCTTTTCTAGTTTTTACATTTTTTCTTGAATTCTGAAATTTTATTTTGAAGTCCTCTATTATAATTGTTGAAGATCTTTGAAACTGGTGACAAAATTTTTTCTTCTTGTTATTTCGATTCGTGTTCTGTATTAATTGATTCCCCATAGGAATTTGTGCCTCTTGGTCTTTGTGTCACATACCAGGACTGCAAGGCTTGCATGTCGCTGTGTGTGCTGTGACCATAACATCTGTGTTTATTGTTCCATATCTAATGATATATGTATTTCAGGAAGTGTAACTCCCACCAACCTGTCATCACCTAGTGACCCTCGACATAGTAGCAGCAGTGACTATGACAGTGGACCTCTACAGAAGCGACCACGTCTGAACGAGGGTTGGGGAGCCACATAGTGGCTCTCAGCCTCACCACAACTGGCAGGCCACAGCTGCCGCTGACACAATGTGCCATCCAGTGTTGCCATGCTGTCTCAGCACACACCTGACTGACTTCAATATTTTCTACATGCAAAGAAGCAAGACATGACAGTCTTGCAAAGTGTTGTGCTCCATATGATGACCAGCTGCTGACGCAACCTGCCATTGCAATGTGGACTATTTAATTGCAGGTTCTGCATACCAGCACCTCAGAACACCCTGAGCCACAGGCATAGAGCAGGCACATCTTGACTGACTGCTGGCTATGTTTCTCAGGAAAAGAAATTTTAAAATGTGCAATGTTTAAGAGAAGTTTGTTATGAACAGTTTTGGGGGTTATTACCTTTTTGCTGATGACTTTTTGCATTAGATTTGATGTACATTCATCGTGAATGTACTCTTGTCAGTTGAAAAGCATAGCTCTTCATTTAACCTTGGAGCTGTAGTTATAGTCACTTGTACTTAATGTCAGTCATCATAATGCAGCTCATGCCTGCTTGGTTTTCTCTACAGGGAAGTACGGCAGTTTTCAAGTCCACAAATGATCAATAAAGGGTGAGATAGATTTCTAATTATATGATTAGGACATTTGAGTAACTTTTTAGAATGAAATTTTGGTGGGAGGAGACATTTTTTTACTTGTTTGTTGTGTGCAGTGTTGCGTGACTACTGTGTAGCCCTCAGAAGAGACCTCTATTTTGCTAAGAGAGAGTGTGAACTTCCCTTATAGCTGTGCTTTGTCTCACAACCTCCTGCTCTGTATATAGCGTACAGCCAGGTTTTACAGTGTCATAACTGCAATTGATATATCACAGTGCCGTGTTTTTTTTAAAAAAGATTAAAAAGATATGAAGAAAGTATATATATATATAGTTATGTAAAGTATAAGTACGTATATATACGGTATATATTTTCTGAAATCGTTATTAATTTCAACAACTTGCAATATGGTTTTGAATGTACTGTATGTACGTATATTAAGTTTTATGTTGCCATTTGCTAAGTTTTGGTGCTTGATCTTCGTAGGCGTAATGTTACAAGATTGCAGACAAGAGTCTTGTGTTACCAATACGTAAAGATGTTTTCTTCCCCACTTTGCCACATCACAGTAAATGACAAGCTCTCCAAGAAGGGGAGTTTAAATAACACATACATATATATATATTCTGGATACTTTTTTATTGAGACGGAAGATTGTCATATCTAGCTCCACAGGATCTGTAACTGGATGGAATGGCACAATCTTTGTAACTGTCCTAGTATGCAAAATATGATCTCGGTGCCTGGTTGTTCTAAAGAATTGTAGTGCTGGAGCAACCATGCACTGAAATAGGGTAAAAACCTACCAAGTGTTCACTGTTAGCCTTCTGAAGAGTTTATACTATATAGGTGAAAACTACCACTATATTTTATCTACTGCGTGCACCTTTCATGGGCAACATTCAACATTCACACATATTTATGCAGCCAGTACCACAAGTACTGGTGGCTGTCCAGATCGAGTCCTTCATATCTCCACGGTAGGATTGCCTTACTGCGAGTGCCTAAACGTTTGTGCTTGTACACCTGGGTACTGACCGACCGACCGAACACAAAGTCAATTTTGCACAATACCTTGTGTTTTGGGGCTGCAAATACAAATATTGAGTGGTGTTATACATGGAGTTAAGGAAAATAAATAAATAAATATATATATATATGATAGTTTACTGTTGTTTATAATGTCATATTATTGCTATTATTATTGTTGTATTAATGGTCTGTAAAATGTTCTAGATTCTTATTGACAAAGAACTTCAATAAAGTTCGCTACATATTTTCCACATATCCACAGACGTACAATCGAGGTGTGGCAAGTTTTTATAAATGAGTTGTATACAAATACAGTGTTGGTTGTATTGGAATTTAAAAGATGTGCTGTTAAATGTTATGTGACATTGCTGTTTCTGTGCTCGGCACACGGTCCCGGTACTGTGTTTGTTGTCATGGGGATGCTATGTGCCATGTTGAGACTTGCACTCTTCAATTGCAGCCCCAATGCTCTTGTTGCCCTTCCTTCTCTACACTCTGTGCCTTCACTTTCCTATTCCACCTAGACTTTCAACTGTACACGGCGAAAAGCAATCAAAATTACACAGTTTTTCTATAAAGCACAAGTACTAAAAAAGCATTAGTGAGAATGTTTTAAAAAGAATTAGATAAATCCAAAGTGAGATATTTATATAGATTATATTATATAACCTGCAGGGGTGCACAGTTTGTAAAGAGATAGATATATTTTGCTGTCGTCGTGACAACCACTCCGCTTGTAGAATGTTGCTTCTGTCTTCCATCGGTAGGGAGCTGATAGCCAACATGCTCATAGACTCACAAGCATGTCTGGTTTAAAATACTCATGTTGTTAAACGAGAAGAACATGTACTTAGTTATCTGATCTTGAAATATACCCAGAGTAATTCTAAAGGTTGTTGTATTCATTGGTTTTATACCTGCTAAAGAAGTGCAATATTATGTTAAAAGAAAATAAGTAAATAGAAATATGATAGTCCAAATTGTTCCCCACTTGCTTGTAGTGTTGCCCCCTGTTTTTTTCGGGCCGTGTGAAATGTGTGGCAGCCAATTTGGTGTGGGGTGTTCTCGTGTACTCAACCCAGTCTGCCAACTGCAAGCGATGCAAATAAAGATTTGTATGTCAGAAGTTGTAAATGGCCTTTATTTCTTTCCTTGACCATATTCCTGCTACTATTGTTGATGAAATACCTAACTATTCTATGTTTGTTGGCAAATGTATGTAATAATGACTTACACGTTAAGATTGTTTGTAAATATCACTCAGTGTATTTGATATGTTGCACACACATTTTTCATCTTTTTGTGTTTTTTTTTGAGTTCAAGATTCTCTGATGTAAAAATAAATGTATTGTTGATTCTACACATTGAGTTTCTATTTACAAAAGGATGAAATCATTGTGGAAATGTGCATATTGGATTCAAAACTGTGAAAAGTAAGTAATCATGTAGAATACAGTGTAGGTCAATGAAAATATTGATTTATGCTTGATTTATAGAATTTTTTTGTGTGTATTATTTCAGATTTCCCTTTGATGATATCACTACTAAAACTTATGACAAACCAGCCAGTCCTTCTCCATCTGATATAGGTTTCAACATTCTGATATATTTCTGATATGTTTCTTTAAAATTAGGCAAAATTTACAAAATGCATTCTTTTGAATGTATTCACTTGCTTGAAACATAGTTATTCCAAGCCTACAGCCCTTAACTTGGCAACGTATTTTGTGGGATACATAGATTTTGTGTCCAAATATTTATTACTATAAAAAGGAAATCACTTTGGTGTGGTGTGGTCTGTTTTTTATTTATAATTCTTTGAAGTACATAATGCTATTCTCTACGTTATTGACTGCAGTGATTAAATGCAAGAGAAGAAATGAAACACATTTTGGTGCAAGGTGGCTGACTGGAGAATGTCTCCAGAACTTCGTCTCATAAATACAATTATTTTGGCATGATAGTGTTATTTTGTTTTGTATTTATTGTTACTAATCCGTATTTTATATGATATTTGAGAATTGTGGGCCTAAAATTGATTTATGGAAGTCAATAAAATTAATTCTAGAGTGGATTTAAATAGTATCTGTAGAGATGCATTGCCAAGTATCCAACAAAGTATAATGTAATATAGAATATTGACTTCAATAATACAATATGAAATATTCTGATTTATGCAGTACAAAGTCATTGCAAATGTTTTTTGTACCTGAAATAACTACAAATATTTATGTGATGTAATTATATATTTATATTCATATTAAAAATATAATAATTTGTAATTATTTATAAATTAATTATTAATGATATTTATTAATATATTGACACAATAATATATATAATATAATAATATATTATTTACTTATGTTATTACTATTAAATGTAACCAATTTTTAATATTCAATTCTATAGTAGTAATAATTATCGATAATTAAGTAAATAGTTACGTGTCATGCTATTATATATTTATAAATCATTACATCATTTACTTGATTTGTACCATGCTTGATTTGTAATCTTTTAGGTCCCGGAATGTTCCCCAAATTAATTATTCATTTCATGGAAATAGTTAAACATTTATTATCTAATTTAATAATTATTCCCGAGGTACTGGAATGCCATTCAGTTGCGTTCCACCAAAAATCAAGCCCTGTAAAAATATAATGACTTATCACAAAGAAAGTACAACATACATTTTAAAGAAGTAAGTATTAATGACATACTATTAAATTCTTGTAATAAATACCTCAATTATTGGCAATGTATCTCACAAGATACATATTACTAAAGTAACGGCAATGTATCTTTTGAGATATATAAAAATTATTCACGAACCTAGGACTCCAATATATGAATTAAGAGTACTGTTTTCTCTTCATATTTACCCCAGAGGTAAATACTATTCCTTTAAATAATTTCTGCTTCCAGTGAGCCAAACTAATGGATAGCCTGCAAATTTGAAAACATTATGGTGAAAATTTCATGCAGATTGCACGTTACTTGGCTTTACTGAATAACGTTTATATTATGAAAATATGATTTACCCAAATATAAGGGGAGGGATTTTTCTCTTTTTTAATCGTGTGTCTTACGGGGAATGACCAAAGCGCTTTTGTACATAGTTATTCTACCTCACGCGTCAACGCAAAGCTGGTGTGCATGAGCCCTAATATTTATATTACTTTCCCATATACGTATGTATATACATAGTATAGGGAAAGTTATGTAATGCTGCCTGAAACAATGGGGAATTTTCTACAGAAAAAAATTTGTTGCCGGGACCTGATAAGGAAAAAGTTGATAAATCCAGTTGATTAATTAAGAAAGAAAAATCCCCTAACACGTGTAGCCAGAATCCCTGTTCTGTAAGTCCTTGATTCCGAAACACCAATTTAAAGCAAAACATCTGTATGTCCTAGCCCCTAAACTAAACGTACGATTTTTTCCAAACTGAAGAAACCTCTGTCCATCTGGCTTGAGTCGAAGCTATGAAAATTTGAAAAACATTAATTAATTTTTGGGGGTACATTGCATGAAGCCCCACGGACATTTTCGAAATTTTCCAAATTTTTTCTTTTAATTTCTTTAAGAATAGAGGAAAATACACTGAAGATGGCATAGGTCCGATTTTCACGATTAACTCTTGAGTTTACGAAAATTGCAAAAGTTTGAATTTTATTCGGCGTCCAACTACGAAACTGCAAACAGATTTGTTCTTCACAGTTAGCTCTTTCTTTAAGGTCATGTACATTTTTTTGCTCTATTTTGTCTTTTCAAAAATTACACAAATGTAACTTTTTTAAGGTTTCTCATATCTTTAATATGCGTGTTACTAGCAATTGTAAACATTATTATATTTGTGAATGTAAGTTCTTCAAATGAAGTTTTTTGAAAACTCAAAAATTTTCTGTGAAAAAGAACTTCAAATTTCTCTTTTTTAGTTGCGCTTAAACGCCATTTTCTTAAAGTCAGCTTCAAATTTTTAAAAGAAAATTGGCATTTAGGACGAGGTTTTTGTGTTCTTTAATATTCTACCATTAGAAAACTGAAAAATTAAGAAAATGTCAAAAAATGTACTTAGGGCGGCGATGGATGGCAGTTGGCAAGAGTATGTGGCAGTTCCAAATAGCCCAGATCCAAGGAAATAGAAAACTAATACGGGAAAGTCTGTGCCTTTCTGTAGCACTTCAGTTTTAAATTGCCTTTCCATGTCTCGAAACTCTCAGGCTGGAGGCACATGGTGCACTAACGGACATAGAATATGCGTCCGTTGTGCTCTGCTTGTCTGCTAGGAGTGCTGGCGTCCATGAAGATAGGGACATTGTAACGTCGGTTACGGGACACTCGTGTGATCACTAGAGACCGGATTTTTATGTAATTACATATTTTTTTGTCTTTCTACTTACCGCTCTCAAAATTGTAAACTCGGTGAATCATTGCCCTCTTAATACAATATCAAATTTGTGTTTTCATTTTAAAAAATCAGCATTTTTCTTATGTTATTGGGAAAATCTAGGTGTCCAAGGACACTGTGTTTTGTAATCTGTAACTGTAATTTCCGAGAGAAATTTGCGATCTCCGACGTGTAACACTTGGATGAAAATGTTGCATGCTGATCATAGATATCGCCAGTTTGTGCGATGGCTTCTATTGCGACTAGTCCGCCTGCTAAATTACGATTATGGATTACAATAGATAAGCTATTACTACTGACGAGAAATTTCTATGACGTAAAGTGAGCATTCTTTCTAAATGTAATTTCTTGCTATGCATTTTTTTATTTAGATAATTTTAATATTACATATTATATCCGATTTTACATATTTATTACATTTTTACTGTTTTAATTACATATTTTGACGTTTAATGCTATGTATTTTTCCGGTCTCTAGTGATCAGCCTTAAATGTGGACGTAACAATAATTTGTGAAAACTGTAAATATATCACGTGTATCTACGAGTATAATACTTCTTTACTGGATTACGATAAAAACCTATTGGCTACGTATTCTCCATCCACCGCGAATTTGCCGGTCGATTCATTTTTCATTGAGCCGGTAAAGAGAATTTCAAACGAATGACATTGCATCGACTGAAACGCGATGTGAAAACGAATAAAAATCATTGCCGAGATTTTGTTACACTATGGGCGTTACGAGACCGCGCGGATTCTCGGCCCGACACCCGGCGTATACCAATCTGCTGCGTTGTGCAAGTGATGGAAAATTATTTTAAAAAAATACCATTGATAGCTGTACGCGTTCTACATCCACCCACAGTAAAGGACGAAAAACATTTTCGTGGCAAAAACTTCCCGAAATTGGAATTGTATCCCACGCTACCAGCAAAACGGAGGAGCAGAGATGTACGAGTTCACAACGCTTGTCTCACGAAAATTAATTAAACGATGCAAATTTTAAGTACATTCCGTGAAAGAAATGTTGATAAATTAGAAGACGAGGGGGAGAGGAAGAAAATCTGATGAGGATTTTTTTAGGATGCGGATGTTTGGGAAAATGTTTTTAGGTGACGTCAAATGAAAGACGAACACAAATTCAACTCCCGAAACTGGGGGGGGGGGGGCTAAAAAAATGCCGTATGTGAGGACCATAAAGCAAGAAGCGTGATTCGTGTCAAGATGAAGAGTGACAAAAACATGGGATGAAGAGGGTAGTGGCAAGGGTAGTTAATTACAATAATTTTAAGAAACAAGAAAATAATGATTTAATGCCCAGGCAATAAAAGTTAGACCATTACCTCAATAAGACAATTGAAATTGTTTTTTAATTAAGTTAAAATTTTTAGAAATAATCAGGATACCTCTTCAAATTTAGGAGGTTGGCTTATAACCAGGCAAATACGGCATTTCCCACAAGTAGCAATATTTTGTAAGAAACATGAATCACAAGTTATTTCCATGTTTCAATTATAATTCCCAAATTGAAAATTTCCACATTTTTACGTTGAGATACATTTACTTGTAGAGAGATTTAAGCCTGTTATATCAGCTGCAGCGTTGCATTGATCAACACTTATACGGCCATAACACTCGTGTGCTCGTTCGTTTAAGATACAGTATTAATTTACGACGCGCGTCAACGCAACGCTCGTGTGCAGGTGTCCTTATACATATTTTTAATTTCTTATTTACACAGTTCACAATTTATAGTTACGTTCTAAATTGACTTTGAAATATCACAATGTTTTAACAATTAATTTTAGTCTTATTTAGTATGTAACGTTGGTGACCGTTGATGTAATAGTGGCAGACTTAAACAAAACATTACTTATATCACACAGCTTAAAATTCACATGACTGCCATGATCCTAATATAATTAAACAGTTCACCACTGCCTTGAAAGAATATACATCGGTATAAAGGTAATTTTTAGTTCGGAATATGTATTCACTGAAAACCATTAGCAGCTCCTTGGGGTAGGCACTACCTGACCTGATGAATATGTACTAACAATAATAATAATAATAATAATAATAATAATAATAATAATTTATTGAGTCACATATACAATTACAATCGTGTATGACGAGTCAAAGTGTCTTGGGTGGAGAAAGGGAAGTTACATTTACTGTCTAGAAGCAAAGCAAGGGGCCATTTCAGCATTTGCTCAAAGGACCAGGGTAACTGGACAGAAACACCTGATCGAGATGGAGTCATTGCCCTAAGAATATATACTAGTTTAATACATTTCATAATAAGAAAAAATTAATGACTTACAATTTTAACATGGTGTATTATTTATCTGTAAATGTTTGATGATCATTTCATTATCGTGGCACGAGCCATATTTCCATTTCAAGCACTTTTTAAGTCATGCGATCTGTTCCCATCTCTTCCTGCAGTGAGATGCGCCTGCTTGCACCTTAGGGTAGGCACGTCCGGGCACTGCCTTGCTTCGCAACGAGAGGGCTCTGTAGTGAGCAGAGTATTATGGTGGTGAGTGTAGGACACTGCATGTTGTGTCCATACTTAACGCATGCGTGTTGAGTCCAGGCCAGCGAATTCGTTTGCTGCCTACCCGCCAGAAGGGCTCCAATTTTCACTCACATGCAAACCGCCTAGAACATATTTACTGTTTTGTTGATGAGTTAACAAGCGGAGAAAGGGATAATTATTTAGGAAGTATTTATTTTTTCATTTTAAATTAGTATGCTGCAGATCATTAGTGCAACTCGATTTTTTAATATTTAACTCTGATTTTACGTTAATATATATTTTGACAGATACAGTGATTGAACTTTACATACACCGTTTACTCGTGTAAATGATGTAGAAAAGAGACAAATTTTGGACAATGGTCAACCTAATCCTACGTTGCGTTTGATTGTACATCGTGCTGATGAAAAAGTGCAAGAAAATTCAATATTTGGTGGTATTATTCACACAAACAGTAAACAAGTAAAACAGTTTAAGCTAAGCTTTATTGTTTGTGATGCCTTGAATGGTCAATTAAGACAAGTACTTGGAATAGAGATGGATATTTTGATATGAAAGATTTATCAAAATTCATTCATTTATTATGCAAAGGCGTGAAATGTCAAAATAACACATATGTAATTCAGTGAATCTTGAATGTCTGAAAAAAAATTAATCTGATTTCTGAATTATGACCAGAATAACACAAACTTTAGAACCTGAATATATTAAAATCACGTCTGTGCATGCTTCAGGGAAATAATGTTTTGAAATATAATTACATCAATTATACAAGTGATTTGCATTGAATTAAATCACAAAAATATGAATTGAGGTGGGCACCAATGGCACCCATGCCCCCTTCCCCAAGGCCGCCGCTGTTCTGTTTTGCTTGTCCTGAACATTTGCTCACAAAGCACCAGTGCTGAAAACAGACATTATATGATTTCAGAATTTCTAAATCGCTGTCTCCTTATCAAACAAAATGTTAGTTTCATGTATAAGAAACTTGCAGAGTTCTTTGTCACTCATTAAAAAAAAGTAACTTCTCAAAAATTCTTACTTTTATTATAATAGGTGATACATTTATATTGATACCTGGATTACAGTTAATGAATGGTTGTCTTTCTCCATTGCACAAGTTGGGAATCAGATCCAATCATATTGCAGAAGAATCTACAAAGTTAACACATTGATTAATCTTGCTTTTCTATATTGGTTTTGTAAATAATTATTTTAAACAACTTAATATTTTTATTTAGGAAATGAAGACTATAGCCTAATGGACTGGAGCCTTAATGTAGACTATAGGGCTTTATGGACTGGCGCCCGCCCGCCACAGTGAATGAGGAATTATTTTCGTTTAATTATTGTTCAAATAAATTAGAGACTGCTTCGAAGCATGCAAAATCTTTAAAATATATTCCCAACATCATGTTCAGCTTTGGTTTTTATTTATTTACGTCAAAAAACAGTTAAAAACTGCGTATGACGAGCTATGGGGAGAAGTGTTCTTTGCAAAGTTTGCAGAGTTCTTTGCAAATATATTTTTCACGCAGATTGATTCTTCTTAAAAGATTAACAAAACAACGACATTACTTAGATCGAACTGCATAATCATGAATCAAATTTCCCAGACTAAGGAAAACGTTCTGCCAACGTAAAATATTGAAAACAAATGAAGATTTAGTTGTAAGCACTGTGATGTGACGCACTGCACCACTGCAAGCAGGCAGGCATTGTCGGCATGCGGCATCTCATATAAAAAACAACTGCATCGCTTGGTCGATGGCGGGTGTCGATGTTTGCTGTTGGTTTAAGAATGCTGTAATCATTTGGTCTTTTCGATTAGGTTATAAAACTCAAGATTCATTGTTTACCACGGACACGACATCGTATCTGTCGGTCACGACATAAGTGAAACGGACAAAAGTTCATTTATGTTATTTTCCATCTAAAATTTTTGTACAGCGTGAAATTTAACTGTAGTGTCAACCAATGGCTCTGGACGAGAAGATTTCATATAGAGAACTACATGAACAGTTCGTGGCCAATTTGAACGGAACTACCAACGTCGAGACATTTTTTGCTGTAACACCGAATTATTTTACAGTGCTACTGGTTTGCCTGTTAGCGATAAGGACAGAGAAAGAACATTCAAATTCAAAATTTCATGTTTTTTGCATTGAATTCATCATTCTTGTTGGTACTGCAATACTGTCATGTACCGTGTTTGCTAATAACTTACCTTCGTTAGTTATTACACTATTTATCATATGCAGTAGCACATACTTGTACAAGAAACAACAGTTAGGTCTGAGGAACAGTTACCAAAAATTTCCACAGTTAACCACTCCAACTCATCACAAATGTTACATTACCAATTTCCGTGCCCTAATCAATATGTTAACATGTGTGAGCATTTTAGCTGTGGACTTTAAGATTTTTCCCCGCCGCTTTGCTAAGACTGAAACTTTTGGATATTCTCCAATGGATGCTGGAGTTGGGTTGTTTTGCATTTCTAATTCTGTCATTGTGCCAAGTACAATATTGCATAAAAGAATTGAAGCCAGTTCATGTTTTAAAGATGCCCTTATCAAGACTTTAAAAAGTTGCTTTCCTCTAGTCCTCCTTGGTGGTGCAAGATTTTTCACCACCACACATGTAGATTATCAGACACACATTTCAGAATATGGTGTTCATTGGAACTTTTTTTTAACTCTGGCTGCATGTAAATTAATTTCGTTCTTTATATCAAGAGTCTTTGGTACAAAGTGCTCATTAGTTACATCTCTTATTGTAATCACCGTTCATGAGATAATATTATATAAAGGATTACAAAATTGGGTTCTTAGTGACATTTCTAGAGATAGTTTTTTGACAGCCAATCGAGAAGGTATTGCATCTTCATTAGGATATGTTGCGTTGTTTATGGCAGGCATGGGTATTGGAAATTTGATGTACTGCGAGTCAAATACGGTTGGAGATTTAATTGTATTAGTAAAGAAATTCACTTTATTTTCGGTTTTTCTGTGGACTACTTCTTTTGCTTGTCAAGACTGTTTAATTGTTTCTCGTAGGTTAGCTAATTTTGGTTATTATATGTGGATTCTCACATTCAGTGTAACCACATTAACAGTGTTCATGGTGGTAGACTTATTTCTTCAAACTCTAAAGTTGTCATCTCTGACGAAGACTGATAAGAGGGTTGCAAAGGATTCTGAAGGGCATGTTCCTATTCTTTTCAATGCCATTAATTACAATGGACTTGCATTCTTCTTAATTGCAAATGTTTTCACAGGATTGATCAATTTATCAGTTCAAACTCTTTGGGTAAATGATACATATAGTGTTATCATAATATTTTTGTATGCTTTTGTTATCAGTGCAATTACTTTTATCTTGTATTATAATAATATTCAATTAAAGGCATGGTGATTAATATTATTGTGATTAAAAAGTTTTAATAAAGTGTGTGAAGTAAAGAGCAAAACATGTTACATCAAACATCAAAGGAACACTATCTTTGGAGAAGTGAAGTATTCAAGGCATCACAAAATAGGGCAGAAATATATTTGAAACATCAGATTTTTTTAACCAAGTATTCATTTGACCTTTTCAACTGACTTTTGATATTGGAATACTTTTATTGCCTTTTGAAGTAAAACAAAATTATATAATGAACTGATTACTATGTATTCAAAATATATTGATGAAAGAATGAAGGCAATTCCTGAAATTATATTTTGCTTATAGGAAGATACCTGGCCCAGTCCCTTCTGATATATCATTCATTGTTTGAGTAATGCAGACTAGTTATTAAATCAGGCAATAGGTTTTTGTAAGAAACTCCTAATTTGTACTAGAGTTGTTCAGCACAGTTAACGTTGAGCATTAAATTTATGTCGTTCATAGTACTTGGTTTTTTATTTGTTCTAAACAAACCATTCTCTGAGATTTGGGGTTTTGAAGAAATGGAATAAAGTAATTGATAAGTTTTCTCAATTTGGAAAGTTTAGGATCAGGTTTATGGTATGTTTCCTCATTTGAAGGATAAGTATCAGATGAAAAAATATGTTAACAAAACACTAGTTGCTTTATTAGTTAAACTGAAATAATGACAGCTATAAGAGATTGAGAACTTTATTGTATATGAATTTAATTTATGACTTCTGAGTGTTGCATCGTCAATTGCAAAACTGAGCAAAATATGAATTTGTTAGAATATTGTCTATCTTTAGCTAGTCCATGATATTGAAGTGTTCCAACTGTATAGATTTTTTTTTTTATTTACCCTTGTAGTTAAGATACAAATATATGTTCCATAAATAAATATATTAATTACGTAAGTTAATATTAAAATATGTATTTAAATCAAAAATAATTATTAATTATGTGAAGATAAATAATTTTATTGGTATAATTTGTTACTTAAGTTTTCTCCTGCTTTCTCAAATTACATGACGGCAAGTTAGTTGAAGGAATAGAGATTAGAAAATAAGGGTATCAACATTCCTGTTGAAACGTGAGTATTATAAAACATTTTGAAGTAGTCGTGAGCTAAAAAATAAGTTGTAATGGATATCTTGAGTAAATCCAGTGAGATTATATGGTATTCTTGAATTCAAAAATATTTAACTCCAAATGTTTGAAAGAAGAAATGAACCTCTTTCAGTGAACCCACTTTCCTTAATAGAAAATAGTTGACAATGCATTTATTTATTTATTTTTAAAAATTGAACTAATTTTCATTAATGTTAACCATAGCAACCACTGAATTAAGTATTCTGCTACTTTATTGTTTTTTTTGTGCCTATAATTCTTTTTGATGTAACTACTTTTCTGGGATTTCAAAGCACAATATGTATATTGTCAATACAAATGTATTTGCATTTTAAAGAATAAAACATTTTATATCAGTATTGTAGATTAAAAGACTTACGTCACCAAGTTTTTGCTACCTGTTGCAGATAAGCACTCAGTAAATACACCATTGTTTGCTGTGGATTTTAACATGTGAGCATGTTTTAAAGCAAATAGTGTATTTTTGTATAAACTGAGGAATTGCACTAAAAAATATGTATTAACCTAACAAAATGAAAAGTTTGTAGTATTCAGCATCCCATTAAGAGAGATTACTATTGAAATGAAACATACCGGTCAATGAATTGTAAAGCAAAAAACATTGTCATTCCTAACTGTCACAATGTAAGAGAACTCAAAAAGAAGCAGTTAAGATTGAAATTGAAAATAAAAAAACTTGATGGAATTTTTATAGTTCTTTGTTGCCCAGGAGAGGATAAATATCTGGATCAAAACTTGACAGTTACAGTATCACTTGCTACGTTCTGTTTGTTTCTATACTTTTTTTTTTAACTAAAGCTGAGAACGCACTTTCTCATAGAGTGGTTATGAAACTCATCAAATGTCTCGTGCAAGTCTAGCAGTTGCTTCTGACTTTCTCTTGACTAGCATTCTGCGACCCACTAATAAGTTATTTGTAGCCCGTATATTCCAGTAATTGGGAACCTCTGAATTAGCTGATGTGGCTAGGTGAAACATTCTTGAAAGAACGGCTTGAATGTGCTTCCAAGTATTTAAAATTATATTTTTGGTGACAAATGTGAAGATGGAAAATAATCAGTAAACGAAGCTAAACTAATTAAAGATGTTAAGACCATTTTAACGTCTCCCTTCCCACCAGTATGATTACAATATAAAGTATATTTATATTTATTACAATATAAAGTAGATATTTCACTACTCCCTTTGTCATAAATGATATTTTATCATGCAAAATTATCATAATGGTTAGGTTAAAAAAATAATTTTTAGAATTTGGGAGGTATTGAGACACAAAAGTTTTGTCAAAATTACATTTTTATTTTCTAGATTTTACAGACTAATGTCATTTATCATCAACGGTGGGACCTGTTCATTTCAAGTGGGTATTTCCTTAATTACTAAGGTGTTTTGATCTTGCTATTTAGTTAAGGTCTTCCACATTCTCTCAGTCTCTATGTGTCAGTATTTGTTTTACAAATCTGTTTGTGGGTTTTGTCTTTTTCTGTGCTACTCATAATTCTGATGTGAACTACTTCTATGCTAATATAGCATCCAAAATGTGAAATTTTGGAAATTCAGTCAGTTTATTTGAGGGATGCCAAGGTTTTGTAGTAAACAGTCATGCATTTATAGGAAGTGAATTTTTAATTTGTTTTTGTTTAATTTCAAAATTCCCAGTGTTGGCCTAATACTTATGTTTGAAGAAATAAAAATTATTTATGATGCAAAATCTATTGCTCTACTGTAAATTGTAACGAGGTATTCGTTCATTACTTTCTCCTCATAGCTTATGTTTTGTGACCACAGTGAGGTGAAATGCCCCGCGGAATAGCTTATAGTTATAACAAGAGAAGCACCATGCAAAAAGAATGAGAATTGAGAGATCTGATAAACCTGAGAAAAGTTGACACAAACTCACTAGCATCAAGAATTTTGCTTAGACTGGCAGGAAAATAAAAAGTACTGCATGTGGAATACTAGCAATACATGGATTGCCTCAGGTCTTCTGACCAATTTTCTTAAATAAGCAGTAATGAAACAAAAGTTCAGTTTTATTCTTTTGTAAGAAAATCAAGGTTAACCCTTTTCTTTTTTTGTTCCAATTATTGCAGAAAATAATTCTTGTTTATTGTGGAAGTCATGCCATGTACTGTTTAAAAGGAAAGAAAAAATTTCAAGAAAAGTGATATAAAAACGTATGACTTCAAAGATGATGATGTATGTAGTATATTTAAAAAAGAAATTACATCTTTTCACATTAAGGTGGAGCATTCTATAAGATACATTACCTAAAAAGGGAAATACGGCAAAAAATAAATATAAAAATATTTTGTAAACTTCTTGCCAGATGTAAAATTACAGATTATGTTTATTCTGCTCTTTATTAGGAGATGATGTCTCAAAACATAGTCAAAATCTCTCTACTTGGAGTAGGTCTTTAATATTTCTTTCCATTTTTTGTAAAGAATTTCTTCTGGTGTATTCCAAACTTTGCCTAGTAAATTCCAACCATTTGCTGCTGTTGTTAAAACATACTTATTACTTGGGTCTTGGGTAAAAGAATATGCTCCGAGAACCAAGCTTTGACACAATCGAGCACATATACATTTCTGAAAAACAAATTCATTATTATTAACAACCTTTTGTTAGAATAATGTTATATTTTCATCCTTGTTGAACCGTGAAAATACAGAAATTCCACCTTGAGAAGTTGAAATTCTATCTCTGGAAGCTTTCTTCTTGTAATATATCCAGCAATTATATGACCAGGAGCTTCCAGTGCATCCAAAAGTTTACACTGAAGCATCATATAAGAAATCGTAATTGCAAGTTCGAACACGTAACATGAAATGTGGCAGTCACCCCAGTCAATGATTCCATATATACACCAGTCATCACTGGTGGGTGACTTTTGTACGAGAATGTTTTGTTCATTGCAATCTCCATGTAAGAGTCCTGAAAGCACAGCAAATGTTAAAAATGTAATGATAAAAAATAAAATTAAGAAACATTATTTTATGAAAGCTTTGCATTACCTCTCTCTAAGTTTGGGATAATAGGGACAATGTCCTTTTTGAATGCTTCGATAACATCAGATGCTAGTGAACGTTTCTGTATATCTTGCACTGCAAAAGTAAATTTCATTACTTTTGGGACAGATTCAAGCATCCAAATGCTATTTTGATTACGAAGACCTGGATGTTGAAAGTCCTTGCAGAACGTAAATACATTTTGGAGAAATATTGATTTGAGATCCATTTCCATTTCATGATCACTCTTGTCCAAACAGGTTAACATCTAAATGGTTCTTACCTTCAGTAATATGTTAACCTTTGCAACATAACTTCCTAACTCATATAATAAAGAAGATGTACATGGAACATTGAGTAAAATCTCTCCGGGCTGAAAAGTTAATAACCTCACAATGTATTTCTTGTGTCCACTTTCTGAACCTGATTGAGAAAGAACTGTCAATTATAAATCATCATTACATTGTATACAAAAGACATTTTTCTGATTTAAATTTGATAGTTCACTATGATTAAAATATCTGTGATATACCTCCTTTATTTATAGTGTTAATTTTTTCCAGTGAATAATAATTTCCATAAATATTTTGAACAGGTTGTGTGCATTTAATGCCCTTTGAACCTAGAAGTAAAGTTAACAAATACTAATTATTTTTTTATAGTATTTTGTCTTTTTTGAGCAGATAAAACCAGTTTGTCTTACCTAAATAAATCATTATTTCATTCTGGGCTTCTATTCTTTCAGGATTTTTTGAGTCGAGAGCATTAAGAACTTTCAAGACATAACCATGCTCCCAAATGTTTGAGGACTTGATTTCTCCTGGAACCTAAAAAGAAAAATATCATTCCTTGGGCACCTTACTGTGTTTTCACATTATCTCAGTAGTACCCTAGAATATTTTTCAAATAATTTTCAAAGAACACCACTTCTAAATTTTATGTTAAAATAAATGGCATAAATAGTGAAATGTCAGTGGATAGCAGATGCTTGTAACACACTTTTTTCTTAATATGAGTTGCCACAATTCTGCAAATTGTGATTGTGCTATATCTTTCTATTTTTCCTTGCTTTTCTTCTCTAAGTACCAACCAATAATGGCCCTGGAAAAACATGCAGGAGGCATATTCAGAGTGCAAATTAATTTTAAAAGATGACATCTTCAGAATCTGAGCCCAACTCATGAGTGTGATGAATCTGTCGTGGAATGTTAACATTCAATTGAAGATAATGGTAGGTCAATTCTCTAATGAGAAAGCATTGGTCGAGAATATATTAGTTTTTGAGTGACGTTTTGTAATGAAAGAGAACCCTTTTGCTCTTCTTTTAATCTCATTTGACTTTCTCGCTGCCGCTTACGCAGTAGAGGGAAAGTCACGTGATGCTGTGCAGAAAAAAAAATAATTTTCGTCAGAAAATCTATTGCCGGGCCGTAATAACGAAAAAGTGGATAAATCCAGTTGCTAAATTTAGGGGGGGAATCGTCTAACACGTGGTGTAGTCAGAATCCTTGTTTTGTGGGTCCTTGATACCGAAAAATCGATTGACGGGAAAACGTCCGTCTGTCTGTGAACAACAATAGCGTCTAAACTAAGCGCACGATTTTGACTTCCCCTTATACGGAGTAATATACTTGGTAGAGGGAAAGTAATGTAATACTGCGCGAAAAAACGACAGATTTTCGGCAGAAAAAAATTCATTGCCGGGCCCTGATGACGAAAAAGTGGATAAAACCATTTGCTAAATTAAGGGGAAAAAATCCCCTAACACGTGGTGTAGCCAGAATCCCTGTTTTGTGGGTCATTGATACAGAAAACATAATTGAAAGCAAAATGTCCGTCCGTCCGTCTGACATTCTGTTAATGTAAAAAATTAATTCGTGCTTCAAGTAGGTTTTGTTTGTGGTATTTTTTTTTACTTCATACAAGAACAGCTATATTGCGCAAAAACTTATTTTTGTTAATGTACATGACATTAATAATAGAATTCACTGCCGATAACCAATTTTATCTGAAGGAAAAATCACTATCTTCAATTTTGTAGTACGAAGACGCCGAAAAATATTCAAACATTTCTAATTATCGAAAATTCGGAGTTAACCGTGAAAATCAGACGTATGCCATCTTCATAAGTGTACTTTACCCTATTCTTACAAGAAATTTAAAGTAAAAATTTGGAGCCGTTTTTGAGAAAATGTGGAAAATGTCCCACGAGCTTCATGTAAAGTACCCCCAAATTTTAAAGAATATTTTTCAAAATCTCAAAGCTTCGACTCGAGCCAGATGGACAGGTGTTTCTTCAATATGGAAAAAATCCTACGCATGGTTTAGGCGTTAGTGGTGTTCACAGACAGACAAACGGAAGGACGGATGTTGTGAAGGGGAAAAAAAAAAGATCGGTATCAGGGGACTCCAAAACCTGTATTTCCGTTGAAATATTAAAATCGATTTTCCGTAGCATTACATAACTTTCCCTACACTAAATATATTACTCCGTATATACATACGTATACGGGAAAGTAAAAAGTTGGTTTTTTCGTCTAGTCTCTTTAATTCAGGATGGGGGGTTATTCCCTCTCCAACATTAGCGCACTTATGAATTTTTTGCGATTGTTTGTGGTAAATTTAAAAAAAAAACACATACCCTTAGTGTATTTCTTACATAGAAGACAAAGAAGAATGGTTATTTGTTTTAATGAAAAATCTAGTTTTATTCTAATCTTAATGACATTTTTTACGCGTAACCTACTCGACAAGAGAAAGATACTGACTACATGATATTTCGTAAAATCTTCCCTTTCCCCTTTTCTACCCCTTAAAGCAAACATGAAGTTCGGATTCTTTCAGTTTTACCTAAGTACCGGTATCTCGAAAGTGGGGAGGAAATCTACCAAAGTAGATACAACTTTTATAAATGTCCATACAATTTCATACAAAATACATTTTTTTCATTCAAAAAGTACAATTAGACTTTGAGTAATTGAAGGTCCAAATTGTTACTGGGAGCTTCCTGGGAGTTACTGAGCTTTTCTACTCAAGAATGGAAAATTTTTGCAGGAAAAACGAAGCGTTTTCAGACTCAAAACACGGTTTTAGAAAATCAAAATCTGCGGAAACTGCCATTTTTTCTTTTATCAAAGATGTTGCTTCATCAATGGACCAAAATGAAGCACCCATTGGAATATTTTTAGATCTTTGGAAAGCTTTTGACGTTATTGACCATAACGTCCTGCTCTCAAAATTACCTTCATATGGAATTCGTGGTATCGCCCTAGATTAGATAACCTCGTACCTAAACATCGGACTCAAAGAGTAGAAATATCGTACTGGCACGAAAGAACAGTACATACTTATCTTTCCAATTCTTTGCCAATTGAGCATGGGGTCCCGCAAGGTTCGATCTTAGGTCCTATCCTCTTTCTGTTGTACGTAAACAATATGCCCCCGTCTATTAAAAACGGAAGAACGGTTCTGTTTGCCGATGACACGAATGTTCTTTGCAACAAAAAGAAGCAATAAATAGTACGATTTCAGAAGTTTCAAATTGGTTTCGTAACAACAAATTAATGGTTAACGAAAGAAAAACGCTTTCAATGAATTTTTGCGTTTCAAATCGTCAATCGCATGTTCCATTGAAAATGAACAATATGCAATTAGCCGATGTTAAGGTAACAAAATTTCTAGCTCTCTCAATTCAGTCAAACCTCAAATGGAATGTACATATAACAGAATTAAACTCTAAATTAAGTTCATTACGTTATGCATTCAGAGTTCTTTCAAATTCTTTCAGTCTTCATGCAGCTCGTTGTGTGTATTTTGCAAATGTACATTCCCGCCTGAGACATGGCATAATACTCTGGGTAAGTTCATCCTGTAGTACCCAGACCTTTAAATTGCAAGAGAAAATTATTTGAATAAAGAACTAGTGGTGCTACAACAGCACTTACTTTCCCGTATTAGAGGAAACAGCTAAGTAGTACTGTAATATTGCACTTTATGCGCTCCTAACATCTTCGCTTGGAACTCACTATTTCCATTGCAGTGTTGTCAGAACTATGTGAATTCTACAACTTCACAAAAATAGAATGCAAAAGTTTTGTAACCCTGTATTGGAAAAAGAAGCCTGATACCCTGGAAATATAGAAATGCCTTCCATTGGGCCATGATTAGGGAAGAGTATTTTAAAACCATGCAACAAATTCTCTACTCACTACAAATGGTACAGCATTTGGTGCAAAACTAAATATTTGCCTGCAAATATCAACATAAATTAGACATATATAATTGTCACCATTCCCGTCACCTTGTCGGGCCGACCAATTCTTTGAACAAATTTAATTATAAATTAGACAATTATAACTCCTTTTCATACAGCTCCAGTAGGTCACAACAATGACACTAATTCACAGATATTCGCGAGCGCAAAGTGAACTCCATTGTTGCAGACCCTGCATTGTCGCTATTCTGAGAGCTATTAATTCTTTTTACTTATTTCAAATATTTCAAAATAAACAATTTCTAAAATATTAATGTGTAAGTCTATAACAAAGTTCGAATGTAAGAAACGAAGAAAGAAATAATATACAAAATTGCACATTCTAATTTACGACGCATCCAGCTGTCCGAAGCGCAATAAATTTACAGCGGCCTATTACGTTTGTCACAAAATTAAAGAAAAACTACTCGTATTTTGAAAAAATTAAGCATGACCGTATTTATTTTATTTATTTATTTGTCAAAAAACACAAACAGAATGGCACAGACTTTCCCGTATTAGTTTTCTATTTTCCTGGGTCTTCGCTAGCTATTCGGAATTGCCACATACTCTTTCTTGCCAGCTACCATCTATCATCGCCAAAAGTACATTTTTTTGTCATTTTCTTAATTTTTCGGTTTCCTATTGGTAGAACAGAAACATTAATTTTAGAATATTAAAAAACACAAAAACCTAGCCGTAAATGGCAATTTTCTTTTAAAAATTATGTGCCGTTTAAGAGAAAATGGCGTTTTAGCACTACTAAAAATGCGAAATTTGAAGCTCATTTTCACAGAAAATTTTTGAGTTTTCAAAATACTTTATTTGAAGTTATTTAAAGCACTTACACTCACAAATATAATCATCTTTACAAATTGCGGATAATGTGCATATTAAAGATGTGAGAGATCTTTCAAAAAATTTACATTTATATAATTTTTGAAAAAAACAAAAAAAACTCAAAATAAACTTCACGCTATACGAATGAGTGTAATTAGCACTATCCGTTACAAAAGTTTCAAGAAAAAAATTGCAGCCATATACGAGAAAATGACGTTTGAGCATTTCTGAAAATGCCGAAATTTGAGCTACTTTTCACAGAAAACGGTAGTGTTTTCGAGAAACTTTACTTGACATTATTTAAAGCATATATACTCGTAAATATAATAATGTAAAAAAATCGCCGATAATGTAAATATTAACGACGTGAGAGACAAGTAAAAAAATTTACATTTTGGTAATTTTTGAAAAAACCAACCGATAGACCAAAATGGCTTTTATGTCATTGATAGAGTACATTTACCACTATCCCTACCAAAAGTTTAAAGAAAAAATTTGGAGCCGTTTTTGAGAAAATTTTGTTTTTGTATTTTTTTAAAATTGCACATATTGCACGCAATATTGCACGAAAACTACCAAAATTGTGAAAAACATTTACATGACCTTTATTAAAGAACTCAATATGCAGAACAAATTTTATTTGAAGAAAAAATCTCTATCTTCAATTTTGTAGTTGGAGAAAGACGCCGAAAAAAATTAAAACTTTCACAATTTTCGAAAATTCAGAGCTGTACGTGAAAATCGGACCTATGCCATGTTAAAAAGTGTATTTTCCTCTATTCATACAAGAAATTTAAAGAAAAAATTTGGAGCCGTTTTTGAGAAAATGTTGAAAATCCCCGGGGGGCTTCATATAAAGTACCCCCAAATTTTAAAGAATCTTTCTCAAAATCACAAAGCTTCGACTAGAATCAGATCGACTGGGGAATATCAATTTTGAAGAAAATCGACCGAACGGTTTAGGCGCTAGCGTTGACCACAGACGGACAGACGGACGGAATGCCGTCAATCGATTTTTAAGTATAAAGAAGCAACAAATCATGGATTTTGACCACACCATGAGATAGAGGATTTTTTTTCTTAATTTAGCAACTGGTTTTATCCACTTATTCGTTTTCACGGCCCGGCAATTAATTTTTTTCCGCCGAAAATTGGCCATTTTTTCGCGCAGCATTACATAACTTTCCCTATACTACGTATACGTGTCCCTATACTCCGTGTATACGTACGTATACAGGAAAGTAAAAAATGCCATTCACGTGATCCCTGCTAGCCCCTTTTTATTGAGCTTGGAATCTTACCATTGCCTTGCCTATTTATTTACGAATCTGTAATATTTGTCAATATTACATTGCTGACTTACTTAACGGCGGGAACATATTTTCATGCAATATTGATGTTTATAATTACAACACACGTCGAAGAAATCACGCTCATCAAGTGTCAGTATCAACAGCTCACTACAAGGAATCCACATACAATACATGTTCATTACTTTACAACGCATTGCCAGATGATATTAAACAATTAAAGTCGGCACACAAAGAGTCCCCCCAGATAAGATGGTAAAAAGTTCCCCTCAACCAAATTACATATGAGTGGTTTCAGTATAATTCTAACATAAAAATAATATTTTTGAAAGGTTTCTTAGCCCCAGTCCCACCACCCACACCCCTATACAGCCAAAAACGTGTTTTTTTAATTTCAATTTTTTCGACCACTTAACACTATTTTATGAGAATGAAAAAAATATGATAAATAACAACACAATTTGAACTATCAGAAAAATTTTCAATATTTTCCAAGGCTCAAATTCAAATACAAAAAAAATATTTTCGAAAAAAAATCAAGAAATATTTTTTACTGTGTCTTAGAAGCCTGGAACAAGCTCGAAAAAAATGTCAAAACTTCCCCTTCAAACACAAATTGTTGTGCAATTTTTTCAGATTTTTTCGATTTCTGGGCTGCAGTTAAAAAAATAAAAAATAAAATGACTGCAATGGGTCTGTGCATTTATTTTAGTGTTTATTATACATTTGTATACATTATTGTAGCACCCAAAAAGTTTTGATTTCGGAATATACTTACAAAGTATAATTTTTTAAAGCTTTCTAATCCTTTGTATGAGAATATCATACGCTAAGGAAATATAATAGTGTTTGGCAGTTTATTAATTAATAATTCGGTCATATTTGAGGGACAATTGGGAGACATGTGGAAAAATGAAGGGGAAGAGGTTAGACCCAGATTTACAAGAACTGTTTTACTAGAACTGATTAGAACTGTTAGAACTGATTTACAAGAACTGTCTTAGAACACAGACACTGGCACGAAAATAATTTTAAAACTTCATCTCAGAATGCTTGTGAATTTTTTCATATTTTTTTAATAGCTGGGTCATAGTTTTAAAAAAGCTAAGATATTTGTAGTCAATCACTTGGCTGTTCGGCAGTTGCCGCGTCCTAGGCATGTGCGACTTTGCTTGAGGAGGAAGGCTACAGAATAGCAGCTGAAACGTTGACAACTGAGCCTAGAACGCAGCGTCTCCCGGACAGAAATAGTAACGCATTGGTTGCGGAAGCCTGTGGTCTCACGTCTGTAGATGTTTCAGACTAGAGAAAAAGTTGTCTTTTCCTTTACCTAAGTATTTGTTCTTGAATACGTATAAATATGGAAACATTCGTACAATCTGTACATGTGCGAAAACTCTGCACTTTGTAAATAATAATTGTACGAAAATTGAAAATTGATTTAATGTAGCACTGCAAAATCCCATCCCCCGAAAAGTAGTTTACGGCATTATAGACCCGGTACTGTGCGAGAGAATTCATTCCAATATTGCTGAGCGTTGAGATAAAAATTCGCAGAAAATAAAATAGTCCCCTTAATTTTATCGTAAGAGGTAATTTCAGTATTTTCCTTCAATTTAATTTTACATTGATATCGGCTTCTCTTTTCTGTCCGTCTGTACTACGGAAAGGGGGTACCCAAAAGAATATGCAAAATTGTAAAATAGGATGATCATAAAAGTGGTATTTTGAAAAATACATCCCAACAACATAATCGGGGCCTAATCTGTTCCCCTTCACTTTCCCACTGTCCCCCATCTACCCTTCACCTGCACCCGAAATGTCCCTTATCATTTCCCCATTTGTCATCTACCCGTTCCCCAAAACATGTCATCTGTTAGAATTTACTTGTTCTCAAAAAAGTCGTGACCCCATGAGAAAAGCAAACCTGGTTTAAAAGGCTAAGGAGCATCGCTTCCGAGTTATTTGCCATTATAATGTGTGTTGCAATAATCTTCTTTGTATGTCATAATCTGCAAACTTCTATTTTTTCTTCTAAAATCTGTTTGATGTAGGATGAGGTGTAATTCTTTATCCACCAGTATCACTTACAAGGTCTTGTGTCGATTGTTTCTTATAAATTGCCAAAACTATCGTCTTTCCGTAGCGTACAATTACTTATGCAAAAGATAAGAAAGCTTTAAAAAATGATACTTTGTAAGTATATTCCAAAATCAAAACTTTATTGGGTGCTACAATGTATACAAATGTATAATAAACACTAAAATAAATGCACAGAACCGTTGCAGTCATTTGGATAGTATATTGAAAGTCCAGGTGTTTTAAAGGCGGGAAAATGTTTTTTATTTTTTTAACTACAGCCCAGCAATCGAAAAAATCTGGAAAAAATTGCGCATCAATTTGTGTTTTAAGAGGAACCTTTGACATTTTTTTCAAGCCTGTTCCAGGCTTCTAAGACACAGTAAAAAATATTTCTTGATATTTTTTTCGAAAATATTTTTGTATTTGAATTTGGGCCTGAGAAAATATTAAAAAATGTTTTTCTGATAGTTCAAATTGTGTTCTTATTTATCATATTTTTTCAGTCTGATAAAATAGTGTTAAGTGGTCGAAAAAAATTGAAAATAAAAAAACACGTTTTTGGCTGTATAGGGGTGTGGGTAGTGGGACGGGGGCTAAGAAACCTTTCAAAAATATTATTTTTATGTTAGAATTATAGTGTAACCACTCATATGTAATTTGGTTGAGGGGAACTTTTTACCATCTTATCTGGGGGAATAAAAATGAAATTATTCGTCAACTTTATCATCTCTAGTCCCAAACGTTTTCTTGGAAGTTTAATTTTAATAACAGTTTAGAAGTTTATCAAAATTCAGGGTTTGTTATTATCTTTGACATTCTCGAAATTCCAATTATTCTATTTTAGTATTCAATATTTCGAATTAAATATGCTAAATTATTAAACACGTTACATTAAACATTATTTGCAGCGGTTTAAATACGAATCGCAAGGAGGAAAAGTTCCAAATCAACAATGAATAGTCTAACATTAAGGTTTCATCTAAAGTGTCCCTCAAAATTCGGTGGCCCAGGACAGTGACGGATCAAGACAGGGGTGGGAGGAGAGGCAGGTGGAACGGAAGCCATGCCACCCCAAAAAATGTGTTCAAGTTGTAGTCAATTTATTCAAAACAATTTGAATATTTTGATCGCATCACATGCAAAAGAGTATTCCCGTATTCAATGTATTTCTAAATTCAAACTGACAATTTTTAAATACTTGTTTTAAAAAATCTTTGTGTCGGAGGGGGCAAACAGTAATTACTTCCCCCTCTCCGTCCCTCAAAATTCTTTGTGGATCGGCCCCTGCCCCTTTGACTCACGCGGCGAGTCAGAGGTCGAGACGGAAGACCCCCGGCGCGGCGCGGCGCGACGGATACCTGCAGGTGGAAATTCTTGTCGTCGTACGCATTGAGCTGGCGCACGTGTAGGTCGCGCGGCAGGCCATAGAGGGCGCTGGCGAGCTGCACTGCTTCGGCGGGCCCCAGGTGCGGGCGAATGTCTTCGCCGGGCTGCAGGCCATCGCCGTCGCCGTCGCCAGCGCCTCCTGAGCCGCTCATGGCCCCTCTCGCTCAGGAGGCCTTGACCCCTCCCCCTCCCGTTCCCTCGAAGGCTGGAAGCGCGCAGCCGCAGCCCTCGCCCTGCCGTCGCCCCGCCCCGCCGCGCAGCGTCGCGTGGCCTGGCAGCACGTGCACGTGCGCGCGCCGCACGTTGGCTCAGGAGCACACGTGGCGGCCGAGATGGAGGCGGAACCTCGCTGCGGGGGGTTTGAAACCTACCACACACAAGAAATGTGAATTAGTGGAATATCGCATCTGAAAGGAAAACATCGAATTGACATTTTTAAAACGAGATTCCATATTTCATATTGCCAGGGTGAATTAAAAAGTGAGAATTCAAGATACAAATAATTCAAATTTGGGGATTCGATCGCTGAAAAGTCCGTAGTATTTTAACGTTAATATTGTTTCATTTAGTTAAATTTGTTAACTCTGATCAGCCACCTGCGTTCGAGTGCTTAGAGATGCGGTGAGAAGAAATTGATATGGAAAAATACAGCCAGTTTTTTTTTTTTTTGTACACAAAATAAATTTCCAGTGAACTGTTGAATCGATCCAAGTATAGTATACTTTTCACACGTTTTGTTGTTCACCGATTTCTCCTGTATGATTCGCCTGTAAACTATCTTTGTCTTAAATGTTCACGAATGTCAAAGAACTATGATATTGAACAAAATTGCCTGGAAATACAAATTATTACAGTCGACTCCAGTTCTAGTGAACTCGCATATAGTGAACCATCGGTTATAATGAACTTAAGTAACTGGTTCCGTTTCACTTACATTATAAATAAGCATACGAGAATTCGGATATAGTGAACCTGAACCTCGGCTATAGTGAACCTGAACCTCGGCTATAGTGAACCTGAACCTCGGCTATAGTGAACCTGAACCTCGGCTATAGTGAACCTGAACCTCGGCTATAGTGAACCTGAACCTCGGTTGCAGTGACCGTAGGAAATACGTCCTGGAAATTGCCTTCTGGAAAAGAATATATCGCATCAGTGCCACAAATTCCAACACAAGGCAACTTGAAAAAAATATCGTCGGCCAAAGGTTATAGTCGAGGAAGTCTCCCCTGAGGTGAAGGTAGCGGACACGGAATTGATGACCTTTTTGCACTCAGTTTCACTGCAGAAAAAAAGGTCGTGTCGTACGTGGGCTACAACTGGCAGCGGCGAAGTGCCGCTGCTTGCTTCCGTTTCAAGCTTGATGTGACTTGACATTTCGCGGGACAAAGCGCGTTGAGGTCTACGCAGGCGACGAGGAGGGCGCGACTGCCAGAGCCTGGTGATGTCTGCCGTGCCGCGCGGAAAAGCGATCAATTAGCCGCTTGCGCCATCCCGCTACCGAAAGCATCCCGCATGTTATTAGGCGAGTAAACTGTCCTTCGGAGAGTGAGCCGGTGTTCTAACAATGCAAGAAGCATTGAAGGGTCACAATACTGTATGGCAAAGGACAATGCAGAATCAAGTATGGAGAGAGCACCAACTGTGGAGAAGGATCTAGAGCAGTGTTGCCAAGGTCGATGTCAAGAGCGGGAGTCCGTGGCACGAGTGCCACGACGAAATCGCCCCTTTAAGCATTTCATCATTTCGCCACGAGAAACAACGCCATCCCTATTGTAAAACGGCGGAGTTACTACTATTTATTTATTCAATAGGTTTACAATGTATTAGTATACATTTTCCTATAACCATTACACATATTTTATATGGAGTTATATGGAGTTACTACTACTTGTAATAATTCCCTTTCCCGACGCTAGTTGCGCAGAGAAGCTCGTGGATGGCACCGAGCATGCTACGGTGCCACGACGCGTGCCACAGCCACCAGTAAAAGACCTTGACATCACTGATCTAGGGAAATCACTAATGAAAAATACACGAAGCAAACAATTGAAAATTATTAATTTTTAAGGACAAATAAAAATATTGAAATTTTCAGTTCTTGCGGTTAATGTATTTTACTATATCTCTATATTAATAAAATCAATTGATATGGAGAAATTCTATTTAATTTTGACATCATCGGATTTAGTGAACCTCCGGTACAGTGAACCAAAAACGAAGAAGAATCAGAAGTTCACTATAACTGGAGTTGATTGTAATCCAGTTATTGAAAACAGGTTTCGTATTGAGAGAGACTCTGAAGAGGACGATTACACAAAGAATTATTTCGTGATATGTAGTATTTCTCGTTCGAATGTAATTCAATTTGTATAACAATAAAAGAATGAATAATTGTCATAGTTTGAAAATTTTACGTAATTTGAATATCTGAATCTTAAGTTGACTTTTTCACTTCAATAGCATGTGATTTGAAAAAGACGCAAACTACAATAGTTTTATTTTATTTCAATTAGGATATTTCAAAATGAACTCAACGCTAAACTACCACAATGCTGATTGTTAAATACCTACCTCTAGGGGCTAAATACAAATCTTGAATGTTCACAGACTGTTGAGAGAAATAAATGTGGATGTTGAAGTATTCTACTAACACTTTTGATGACTGTACGCTTCCCCTGTTCGAGGAAGACTAACTAGAGTACAAAAGGGGAAAGGCGAGTGGTGGGACGAAAAGGTATTTGGGGATGTTGGGACCCTCGACGACAAAGCAAATTCCCCTTGCCTAAAGGATAGAATCAAAAGAAGTTAAGCCCCCCTATCTATTGTAAGCGAAACCGGTTAGTATGTGTGGCAGTGACATCTCACCGTTTTGTGTAAGTGAACTGAGATGCACGACGCATTAGACGGATGAAAGTTAATCAAACAACTTGTAAATCATGCAATAAAGTGCGTTTATGAGGAATCCACGAACGTTGCGTTGTCAAATCCTCCAAAGCCTGTGTTTCGAACTAATTCCTGAAGCTTAAGTCCTCCTAAGAACTGTCTGGTGACGTTCGTGTTTTTCATTTGAACCATGCAAAGAGCAGTTATATCAGTTACTACCTTGTTGTTGCTACGCCGATAATGTGAAATTTTATTAGTTAGCAATGAATTTCTTGAGAAAATTGTGTCATCGTCCCTATTGCAGCCTTTGCTAAAAACCAAATCCGGTTGTGTAACTAAAATAAATATATTGACAATACGACAATTACATAAAAGTGTGTTACTAAAATTTTATAAATGTAAAATTATGATTTCAGGTCAGCTAGAAATTGCACAGTTTTATTGAACTGATTTGTTCTCGTCAATTGAAAGCATGAAAAAATTAGATAATAATTTTGTCACTAAATTTTCTAAGCGAACTTTTGTTAAATTGTTTTTAATGATCTCGGCCCTTGTCGCTTAATTCAAACGGTTTTTTATATTAAACATTAGATTCTATTATTCTTTTCAGACTATGATACGGGACAATTTCAGATAATAAATAGAATAATCGAAAAGGAAAAATGACCGCAATCCCTATTAAAATATTCTTTCTAATTGTCGTATCAAGGAAACTATTGAGTTAATTCAATTTTCACGTTGTCAATTTTGTGGAATATATTTCAAAAATGTGAATTTAAATTCACTTTATATATGAAGTAATAGTAGCTGGACCCCTTTGAACATTTCGTTCTTTGTAAATCATCATTTTAAATGTGACAGCAGCTTTGAACAGTCAGTCCCTGAACTGAGGGTTTCTGAATTTTAGACCCGGTACTGCGTGTGAGTAAATCATTCTAATATGACTTATTCTCTGATTCGACATTTTAATGTTGAAAAGATTGGAGAGAATTTTTTTTCCAAATGAAACAAAAATAGTCACCTTAATTTAATTATAAAAGATTATTTATGTTCTCATTCCTTCAAGTTAATTGTACATAGATTTCCATTTTCTGCTCTTTCTGACCACCAGAAAAAGGCTTCTTGTTCCCCCCTGACACCGAAAGAGTGTATTGATTGATTATTTCGTATTTCCGCGCACGTCAATTGCTATGGCCATTACTTCCTTAAGTGTCGTGCGTTTTTTTTTTATTATTGAAGTTGGCTGTTATCTTCCCTCGCTGGTTTGTGAGGCCAGGAGTTGACCTGAACGTCGGCTTGAATTTTTCCACATCCAGGTATCTCCTACCAACTGGACACCGCTTCAGCCGGGAGAAGCTCTAAGCTCCCGATATGTGTGGTAGCATGTAAATATAAATATGTGAAAATAAATGATGAGAATAGGGCAAGGAAGAGGAAACAATGATCGCGTGCAGTTTGGTAGGGTATTGCTCCCGCATTCGTCTAGTTTTGACCGGACAAACCTCGGTAAACTACTGATCAGAGCAACCGGTCGCTAGAGTATCTCTTCCTTACAGTGGCTGAACTCGACCTAGCTATCTAGCCATGGTCGAAAATCCTGCCAACTTCGGAACTCGAATCCTGGGATCTCGTTGTCAGAGGCAGTGCTGGAACATCAATTGAGCTACCTCAGCCAGTGAGAAAGAGTGGAGAATTCGTGTTCAAATTTGTAGAAAATAACTTTTTCTATCATTTCTAATTAGAATTCAGGTAATTTTGGTCCTTGATACCGAAAAATTGGTTTGTCGTCTGTCTGTCGTCGGACCATTCGCCCGTCAATGAAAAACACTTGTGGTTAAACGTAAGTAGGATTTTCATCAAAATTCATATTCTCCGATTGATATGGCTGGTGTCGCGGCCCTTTGAATTTGAAATGTACATTGTAGTTTTTGAGGGTACTTGACATGAAACCCTCACATTTTCAAAATTTTCTCAAAAACGGCTCTTAATTTTTTCTTTAAATTTTTGTCGGACAGAGTGCGCTGGTAAAATGGCACAGGTCCGATTTTCGTTGAATTCTTTAGATTTTCGAAAATTGCAAAAGTTTAAATGTTTTTCGGCGTCCCTTTACAACTACAATATTGAAGCTAGCATCTTTCTTATTATTTAAATTTAAAAAATTCAAAATTTTTATTTCAAATAAGGTCGCGTATATTTGTTTTCCAAGGTACGAGTAGATTTCGCGTAATTATGTGTGAAATAATGACAATTTTAAATCAAGATTTTCTCAAAATCGGCATCATTTTTTCTTTTACCTTTTGAATTGATAGAGCTAAATTCACCGAATAACATGTCATAAACTTTTTTTAATGTAATCTTTTGATTTTCAAAAATTACAGAAGTGTAATTATACAAGTGTTCAAGTAGTTCAAGCACCACAGTTTTTCCTAAAAAATCTTTGAATGCAGGGGTAGGAGGTGGGTAATTCCCTACCTAGCAGCAGCACACTTAAGAAGCAGTAGCACACACAATCAGTCAATCAATGATGCCTTACTTTCCGTGGCGAGGCTCAGACCATGAGGCCTTCTCTTCCGCCTGACCACGCAAATTTTATTTTCCTTTCACCGTCACACTGGGGGTTTACTCCTTATAAATGGTACAAAAATGTCTTCTTTTCTTGTTAAATCATATATAGAGGGGATAATATTATTTGTAACACCCTTTAGTAATTTAACATGTACTCCAAACACAAAACATTGACATTAGTGTCTGTGACCGGAAGGTCCTTGGGTATCAGATCCGACGGTGACGGACACAAGCTACGTAGGTAGCTAGGTCGACACTACACTAGTGCATGCTATCATATCATGGGAGGTTAACCCACCTCTAAATGATATAATAGCATTCACTACACTTACGGGACTAGTTACCATAGCAGTTGACGCGCCCGGACACACGAAATAATAAACAAAAAATAATGAAAACACTTTTTTATAATCTTACAGAATTGTTCCTACTCTTATTTATTGTTAGTTTACCCATCAAGTGTAAAAGTCAATGAAACGGAGTGTGTAAAAGTGTAGTGATAAAATTCTTGAATTTCGTGGCGATAAGGCAGGTAGGCCTCTCAAGAGTGAAGATCGATAACATGTAAGGCTGCCTTCCCGGAACGTACTTGCTTTAGTAATGCAAGAAGATGAGACAATCTATATTTTATTATATCAAAGTGCGGCAAGCCCGGAAAATAGTACGTTCGGAACGGGGCTCCATTAGCTTTTCGTAAGTTCACTGACATTCATATACAATATGCCAGATTTATTCAGTTAACTTGTGTTAAGATATTCTTAAGGTAATGTTAAGATATTCTTAAGGATATTCTTAAGTGTAATTCATTTGGTAATGATTTCTTGGGGGTTATCATCTACTCAGCGTATTTGTTTGCCAATGTTATTTGATTCAATAAGATTCTATTACTCATTCGTGATGTGCTTCTTCATCTCAATTAAAACTGTTCCATGACAGGTTTTGTAAAAATACGCCATGTCTTTGCAAGTTCCTCCTTCAGGTGTATTCGAAATTTTGATTTGTATTTATATACTCTTATCATAAAGTCTCCCTAATATATTTCTTAATACTACGCGCAACCTACGTAACTGGATACCGGGAGAAATGGCTCAAAGTATCAACTGATGTCTCCGACCGGAGGTCCTGGATTCGAGTCCTGACGGTGGCAGGATTTTCGACACTAGCTTGTCAGCTAGAACGAATTCAGTCGCTGCCTGGAGAAGAATTCTAGCGTCCGGCTGCTCTGATCTGTATTTTTCCGTGATTTCTCCGAACAACATCAGGCGAATGCTGGAGTGGTACTCTGACAATCGGGCCACGGACAGCGCGCGATCTTTCCTTCCTCTTCCTTGTATTATCCTCACCCCTTACACACTTATACTAACATGTACTGCACTACCACACATGCCGGGAGCCTGGTAGGGATCTTAGAGCTTGTCCCGGCTGGAGCGGTGCCCACGTGGAGGATACCTGTTAAGGGGAAACCCCGCTAGTCAACGGTAGGTCGGCGCCGTATCTCGCCATCCAGCGGGGAAAGATCACCGCCACCTCCCACGATAAAAACATGTACTACATTTATGGGGCTAATATCGTTAGCAGTTGACGCGCCTGAAATCACTAATCAATCAATCAACCGTTTATGCGCCCCTACGCTCGGTTTTCAGGAGGCGAGAATTTCGTTGAGGCCTGGGCGGGACCAAAGACACCTCCGCGCTACATGTCCATGCGACCGTAGCCGTCACTGACGGTCTCTATAGGAACTCCACCACTGACATGTTTCTAGGTTACAGTTATTCAACTCGTTGCCGACGCCGGGCATTGGATGCCATGCGTCCTTCATACATCGTCTTGTCTTAGAATATGGCGAAATGAGGACTGGACACTTGCATTAAGTTGGAGATATAGCTCTTTTGATTAAGGCCAAGAAGGAGAAAACACTTGTTTACGAAATTTCGAGAAGAGTGGTCGAATTTCGCTCACGTGTCCAGCATAATATGAGTGCACGCTTGACGTACGAGTACGTTTTGCGTTTGTCAGGCCACAGAGCAACTATGTACATTATCATTTCTCTATGGCCAGACTCAGGAAATTTCCTTAACAAGTGAATTCTCATATTTGAATCGCGAGGCAACACCAGCCATCCGAAAGTTAATGAATGCCTGCTTTATTAGTGGTGTGTCCGTGAAGCAGATGAATCCTGGAATAGGCGACGTAAAAACTTCTGCTCAGAGCAGCCACTAGTCCGGATGTAAGCATTCTACGAGGGTCGGTCATAAAGTAATGCCCCTCATTTTCCCTTTCCTCCAATAACAATGGTAGACAGCTGTAGTTGTTAACCCTTCAAAGTTTTCGTATTTACAGCGTTAGTGTACGAAGTTTCAAGACCATCCTGCAGATAGCAGTTCCTTAAAAAACTGTTAAAATAGCGGTTGTGGACGACATACTACGTTACAAACAGACAGCTGTGACTGAGTTCGTCGTTCCGGAGAAGGAGACTGCTGTGAACGTCCACAAGCGCGTGTGTGTAGTGTATGTCATTTCTACTATCACCAGGAGTACCATTGGACATTTGGGTAAACGAGTTAGTGTTGGAAAGTGAAAAATGCAATCTCCATGGTTTGCCGCGCTCCGGGGATCCCGCCACAGCGACGAATCGTGACATGCTGATCACATTCTTTTGGGACATTGATGGTGACATTCATGTTGATATTATGCCCAAAAGCAGTATTATCGATTCAAATTCTTATATAAAGATTCTGCATAACCTAAAGAAGCACTTCCCGCGAGTTCCATCCCATAAGAATTGTGCAAACAGCTTGCTCTTGCAGAATAACGCACGCCTACACATGTCGCAACAAGAGAAGCACTGACAAAAATGGATTGGACTATGCTATCCACCATAAACAGACCGGATTTAACCCTCACCGAATTCCATCTGTTTGAACCCATGAAAAACGCTATTCGCGGAAGAAAATTTGATGATGAGGCCAATATGATCCGCAAAGTGAAGGAATGGGTACGTCATCGTCATGAAAAGACTTGGTACCGGCAAGGCATGCCCGCCCTTGTTTCACGCTGGTTCAAGGCTGTACAAGTCGATGGAAATTAACTGGAAAATTAGAGCGAGTAGGAGCAATCATCAATTAATGTCGAGTGCACATTTTGGTTTCTTCCAATAAAAATTTCAGAAGAAAAAATTTTGGACATTACGTTGTAGCTGATTCTCGTAGTTGCTCCAGTCCGACCACGTACATTCTCATCGATCTCACACTTTGATTCTCGTGGACCTGTTGCTGCGCGATAAACTTGTAATTCCAAGAAGTTCCACGACCTCCCAGGAGCGACCTACCCCCATTTGGCATCCCGTCGCTATAGCACAGACAATGCTGTTAATGCCGATACTTATCGCTACTAAAACTCAGTCTCCTCCAGATGACACTGAGTCATCCTCCTAGGTTGCTTGCCCAACAAAGGGAGATGGGCCCCTCATGAATAAAGTAATAAAAACTACGTAAAATGCCTGAGATTAAATTTTGATCTCTCATTTATTTTAGGTAGGATTACCATGTTCGGACCGTGTTAATTTACTTGATACTTAATGATCCATCCGTTTGATTTTTAAATAATACATTCCTGTTTTGTGAGAAATGTATGTGTGTTTGTGTTTACCCTCTCCTTTCCTCGCTCGGCATAAATGAATAGGCAATTAGAAGAATAACAGTTCCTACCTGTTTTGAGCTAGTCGAGGGTTGGAGGAATAGAATACAGATTCAAATTTAAATTTAAAATATTGAATTGTCAGGTATGGATCTCCTCATTCGAATAAATATCAATGCCTAACTCCCGAAATCGTCCGAATATCCCCAAAATTCCGCAATTCATTGTTTGAAACATTTGCCAGAAGTACGCTCAAGACCGTCTGCATTTAGTAGCACGTGTTTGAATGAATCGGGCATGTTGTACGCAAACGTCTAACGTCGGCCGTCCGAAATTCCGGCCAAAACCGACTCTACTCCAAGGCTACGGCCACAATGCAGCCGAAATATCAGTCGCTCTCAACCGGACGACTACGAACGAAATCGTCCGACATATTTCATCCGAAAAGGACTCGAATGTAGCACCCGAAATCGTCCGAGTATCTCCATAATTCCGCAGTTCATTGTTCGAAACTTTTGCGAGAAGCACCCTCAAGGCCATCTACATGTATTGGAGGTAGCCTGTGTATTACAGATGGCTTTGACTCTCCAGCTGATTTCGGGCGAATGAAACGAATCAAATCGAACGAAATAGACAGCCATGCTTCCGGACGCCGTCGGAAGAGGTCGTTCAGGTTCAATAATCCCTAGTGTCCCTAGATACAGAGAGTAGCTTAACCGCCGCCATTTAATATCCTCTCACCCGATAGACCCATCAAGCAGAATGCAGAAGTTGAACAGAAGTGATAACAATTGGCCACGTTAAAGAGATGTTTAGGATTATTAATATTGATTTGGGATAGATTCGCTGTTCTCAACATACAGAATACCACACAGCTCCAATTCTCCTGACATCTGGATTTAAATGGCGGGTTCGTAGCAAACAATGGAACTTTCTGTACGTAGGTACTCTGCTACTCTCTGTATCTAGGGACTCTAATAATTCCATTTCCATTTTACTATCATGTCTTTGAGCGAATCGGGCATATCGGACGCAAACGTCCGCCCGAAATTTCTGCCAGAATCGTCTCCACTGGGACCTACACCCGTTCCGGGGGCGTCGAACGCGCGGGCGCTTCTCAGATTTCCGCCGCCGCGTCGCGCCGCCTTGCGCTGCGCCGCGCCGCGCCGCGCAGGCGTCTATTCGGCGCGGTATTGACGAGGGCTCGGGGCGGGGCGGCGTGGGCGGGGCGGCGTGCATTCGCGTGCGGGCAGGTGGGCGGGAGGGGCCGCTCGGCTGCGCGTTCGCGGCTCGCGACCTGTTTTCGCCCTCTCGCATCGATCTCTCGCCCAGCGCGGCGCACGTGCGAGGGAAGAGCGCTCGGCCGCCCGCAGGTGGCGCGCGGCGCCGCGGGGCGCGGACTGGAGCAGCGGCAGAGCGCGCGCTGCTGATGCCCACAGATAACGCAGAGTTGTGGGGATGCGCGTGGGGTGTTGAAGTCACCTTTGTCAACTTAGATACACAGTTGTGTGGCAAGTTAGATGCACAGATCTAAGTTGACAAAGATGACTAATTATTTCGTCCTAGATACAGAAACAGGCATTTCTTTGCACCGCCAATGCCGCCATTTTATAGCCATTTGTTAGGAGAGTCCTGTTTGTTGGGAACCACGAAGACACCTCCAAACTTTCGAAATGCGCTTCTGAAAAACGTCCTCAAATTGTCTATTAGAATCTTATAATTGTGAAGTCGCGATATGTAGAGTTTGGAAGAAGAAAGAAAACGTTCAACATTCGATCTCTTTTTCTTGAAGAAATTGTATCCTAATCTAATATTTAATATCCTTGAAAATTTCCATGTGTTGAATGTTTCTCAATTGTTACAATTTCTCTTCGACTTCTAATGCTGCCTGACGGGATAATTGATTGATTACTAGTGATTCCGGGTGCGCCAACGGCTAAAATAATTATTCCCGTAGATGTAGTGCATGCTTTTTCATCGGGAGGTGGCGGCGACCTTCCCTCGCTGGATGGCGAGATCCGTCGTCGATCTACCGTCAGCGTAGCTTCCCCCAACCAGGGATGTCCCACAAGTGAGGCACCGCCCCAGCCGGGACAATTTCCAAGCTCTTGGCCGCCTCCAAGCACCTGACAAAAGAACTCGACCCAGCTATCTTGCTAGTGACGAAAATTCTTCCGCTGTCGAGACTCGAACCCCAGAACCTCCCGGTGAGCGGTACTGCAGTGACATTAGTTGATGTACTGAGCCACCTTTCCCGGTGCTGCCTGACGGGCCTATAGGAAGAGAGAATATTAATTGGCCACGGCACTCTGCATATCCAGCGCCTAGTAGAGCAAAATCTCATTTGCGCAGTCAACTATTATTCAGTCCAAGAAGAAATGCCGAAGGTTTTTTTCAGCGTTTTTTTTACCAAAAGATTTTTATATATTTTGGGGAGTCCTGAATTCGCAATTTCGATTTGCTATCTCGAGAAATGGCTTCTCGGCGAAAATCGCAAAGAACTATACAATTTTTTTTTCTCGTTTCCAGTTTTTGTTTAAATCTCGAACATTGTGAGTTTTTTGGAAAGTAAATTATACGCAAATAGAATTATAGAAAAGAAAATTACGGAGAAAAATAATTTTTCTCCGGTTCTTCCTTTCTTACATGAAATCGGAGGGATTAAGCCAGGTTAATTCCAATTTTTCGACAAACGATTCAGGGGCTAGAGCGCGTTGAAGATTGGCAATATTTTGGTCCTCTGGTTAAAGCAGGAGAAAGGAAGTAAAAAAGTCAAAGTATTTATTTTGTAGGAAATTTTGTCCATTTTAATTTCGATTATAACGCTCATTACAATAAAATACCTAGTTTGCGAGACAAAGAAAAAACAGAAGAAAGTATGAAAATTGTTGTTTTTGTTGCAATTTTCTCTTTGAAGCCGACATTTCTCATGGTATCGAACATATGATGCGAATTTAGTACCAGAAAATACATACAACCGACAAGAAAATTCTTCCGGGATATTTTCCTGGACTGTGCATCTCTGAGCACTAGTTGACTGGACAACGTGGTTGGTAGTCGAGGACGGAGGGCACGAGCCAATCCATTTCACGACAGAGTCATGTTAACTCAATGTCTAAATGTAAGTAGAGAAGCGTACGTCAGAAATCAGTTTCGTTAAATGGAATTCGGCTGAGTGAATCACAAAGTTTTTCTCGCTACTCTCGGATCTTGAACGTCGGTTTATCAAAATATTTGATAAAAAGAAGCAGAGAAAGCGTTTTAGGGGAGGATAAAAAGAAGCATATCCCGAAAGCGTTTTAGGGGAGCGGTATAATTTAATTTCAAAACCCCATGAAATTTCCTCAAGAAAAAGAGGTCGAATGTTGAACGTTTTCTTTCTTCTTTCAAACTCTACATATCGCGACTTCACAATTATAAGGTTCTAATCGACATTGAGGACATTTTTCAGAAGTGCATTTTGAAAGTTTGGAGGTGTCTTATAATTTTATGCAAAATTTTATTTCATTTTGTCCATACAAGGGTTTTAGTCTGTCTACTCTGTTTGTTCTCCGTTTGTACTCTGTCTAAATGTTTTCAAATGTTGTACAACACGTTTTAATGAGTCAAAACATCAGTTGTCAGATTTTACCTTGTCTGTAACTGTGATTATGAGATTACACTGTTTAAATATTGCAGTAGTAGGTGCATTTTAAAATGATTTTTATGTTTATTCATATCGCGTTAATCCTAGAAAGCATTCGCAGTATTCCAGTGGTACACGAAACATCAGTTGGAAATCGTTACTCTAGGCTTTTTATTTGGATGTTTTATTTTTATAACTTATGGTTTTCAATAAAGTAACGCAATTTACAGAAAAATAAAAATATTAAAGACAAACGCCATCGAGTTTGTTTTTTCAAAAGTCAAAGGACTTTATACAACATGTCATAGACTCACCCATTCGCCAAGAATGACTTGAAGAGAGGACGAAGGGGGCTTTGGCGACCTTTGAATTCCAAGAAATGTGTTAAAATATAGTAATTATCATATATAAAATACTTTCAAAATGATTCATTCATTTTATAAAATTGCCGCCCTTGCCATATACACTAATCCACTGAACATGTATTGAAGTTCAATTCTTAAGGAACTGAGTTATTTCCGTTTCAACCTCTCTCAGATTTTCCCCGGGAATCAAAAAGACAAAAAAGTACTAGTTTTTCTCTGCTCATGAAGACGTTGTGGAGTACAAAAACATACGAGTATAATAATTTACTCCAGAAAGTAAAGACTGATTCGCACTGTAGATCATTAATATCAATCTAACAAGGAGAAACGCAGTGAAGTAAACACAACCGCTCATCGCGCGGAGGGGCTTCGCTGCGTGTGAGTGGTGCGCAGGGCGAGTGGCGCGGCGGGGCAGGTCATGGCGAAGAGCGTTTTTTGCGGCCCCCCACCGCCGCCCCCTCCGGCCGAGCAGCTGCAGAGGCGCTCCAGATGAGCGCGGGACGCCGTCGCGTCGCCCCAGGGCCAGCATCATCAAGCGGGCATGGCCCAGAGCAGCCAAAGGAAACGCCGCATCCCACCACAAATGACACTGGCAAACATTCTATCGACATCTGTTTGTTTATTACTTGAAATCAATAATATTGACATGTTTGTAAGACTTATACCCTTCGGCGTCTCAGGGGATCAATTGATATCACTGCAATATTTCTGACCAAGTGATCCTCGGGTTCGAGTCCCGAAAAGGATTTTCGACCCTAGCTAGAAAGCTAGGTCGAATTCAGCAACTGTCTGAAGGAGAATTCTAGCGGCCGAATGGTCTGATCGGTAGTTTTCTATGGTTTCTCCCATCAACACCAGGCGAATGCCGGTGCAGTACTCTCGCAAACGAGCCGCGAACCAGGCGCGATCTTTCCATCCCCTTCTTTATCCTATCCTCACTCCCTCACACACACGCGCACTATACTACCACACATATCGGGAGACCAGATGGGGGCTTAGAGCTTGTCACGGCAGGTGAGGTGCCCCATGGGAGGGGGAGGGGTTGGGGCAAACTCCGCAAGCCTACGTGTAGGTCAGTGCCGCATCTCGCCATTCAGCGGGGGAAAGATGGCCGCTAACTTGCGCGATAAACTAATAGGATTAATGACCATCGCAGTTTGACGCGCTCGGAAACACCAATCAATCAATCAAGATACTTTTCAGTGGTTGACTGTTCACAACGTCCGCTGAGTTCGCGGTGTCACATGATATAATCCCCTTTGTGAACCGCGCATGACTTTAAATATATTAAAAATATATTCAGTTGGAAACTGAAAAGATAAGGTATAATAAAAATTAAATGAATTAAATACGTGTTGAAAATGCAGTAAAAATGACGGGACGCATTTGGCTTAATTGGCCCCTGGGAGTCAGGGACTGCGGAGCGATGCACTAGATAGCTGGTCGAATTCAGTTGATGTCTTAAGGATAATTCTAGCGACCGACTGCTCATCCGTAGTTTTCCGTGGTTTCTCCGATCAACACCTCACCGCACGATCTATTCTTCTCCTTCCTTGTCCTGTCTTCACATATTACACACACGTACACTAACATGCACTACACTCCCAAACATGCCGGGAGACCGGTGGGGGCTTAGAGCTTGTCCAGGCTGGGGCCGTACCCCCCTGGTTGGGGAATACCCCGCTAGTCGACGGTAGGTCGGCGCCAGATCTCGCCATCCAGCAGGGAAGATCATCGCCATCTACCGATGCAAAAGCATGCACTGCACTTACGGGACTAATGACCTCAGTCGTTGACGCGGCCGAAATCGCTAACAATCAAACAGCTACAAACACAACAAAATATTGACGTTTAGAATAAGCAAATATAATTAAAAGTATATTATGACAAAACTCAATTAGAAAGTAAAATTATGCTACAAGGCCTAAGAGAAAATGCATGTACAGAAAAAAAGTATTGTATAGAAATCGTATAAATTTAAAGGAGAAAATTAGTAATTAGTAAATTAAAAAGTGTAATTTGCCACTGGGCCAACAATGGCTTCGTAATGTATTAATGAACTCTCCACAATTAAAGGCTCTGGCGCATATTTGAATGCTCCAATTGGAAAAAGTCAGCTACTCTCCCGAGTGAACCCAACAGCAACACGAAATGCCTCCACAATAAAAGGTGCATCTGAATAAACTAGAATTCATTAGCAGGGACTCATCAGAAGACTTGACGTCTAAACGAGGGCTACTAAATATATCGTAACGTTTGAAGTCATGATAACGCAGATGTATAAAAATGGCTGAAATAAGATTAATACGCTAAAAAGTGCATTTCTAGAGGATATTCGAAAACATGTAGACGAAAATGTTTAAAGTACATTCAGTATGTACGGGAGATTTTACTATGAAACGCAGTCATATTTCTTAAGAAAATGTTCGTTGAAAGCGAAAACATTTAGAAACGGTCGTATTATATGTATGTTTATTATTATTATTATTATTATTATTATTATTATTATTATTATTTTGTTCTAATATTATTTTATTGTTATGATTAATATTATTTTACTTTTTAAACATTGGATTTTTCGTGGTGACTAGAGTTACGATATCACAAATTTGCGGATTCGATGGTGTGACGGTTAGCGTGCCGGACTGTCATACCCAAGTTGGCGGGTTCAAACGAAGCCGTGGATTTTTAAGGGCGAAAAAATCCTTCGTACGCCTTCCGCGGAGGGGAAGTAAAGCCGGCTGGCCCATGTTAGTAGATTTACTTGCATGTAAAAGATCCTCAAGCCTAAATGACGCCTCTGAGCTAAATTCAAATCGCCTGTTTCGTCGCCCGAGATAATACCTTCTTTCTCCGCTAGGTGAAAGGAGCGTAGCGAAATTTGCGTGGTCAGACGGAAGAGCGGGCCTGATGGCCCGAGTCTCGCCACGTAAAATAAGGCATTAACTAACTAACTAACAATACACATTTTCAGGGAAAGTCAAGCGGTATGAATATATATCGAGATGTCAAGGAATTCAAGATAGTGTTTAATCCAAATATCGACGTTCCAGTGCAAGTTTAGAAGGCTTTGCACATTCTTTAATTGATGAATTTCACCGAAAACACATCTTGGGTGCCTGTGGGGACGAACTACTGTGCATCGCGATCGGAACATTACTTTGGGCGTGGCCGCATCCTATTCACCGTTTCTGGACAAAAGGCCTTTTCGTCACGCCCTGGGGAACAGAGGCACAGGCGACTCACACACAGAATGTAGTGGCAGAGTCGTGCTCCTGATTCTAAGCCACTGCGAATGTTTGAAACGTGAGGTTTCATGTATACCTATTCGTACATTGGGAATAATATCTGTCCATTCGTTTTTTTTCTTTTCGAGTTTAAAAACAAAGTTTAAAGTACCTGCTTCAAAAAATTTTACTTCATCAGTAAACCATAAATTGCAAACACATCACCCTGGCATGGATCTCAGATAGCAGCAGCAGCAAGCAGATAATCACAGAAACGCAACACCATTCTAAAATTTTGAAGAGATTTTTGGCTTTACATTTCGTTACAAGATACAAAAAACTCTTTAACAGAAATATAACGAAATACCAAAGTTCCTTAGTAAGTATTACTAAGTACTTACTATGGAAAACTAACAATCAAAATTGTATCATGACAGACAACTATAAGTGAACCATCATTACATCAAAATAAGTAGGAGATGGAAGGAGTAGGATCAGTAGGAGTAGGAATTTTTGGCAGAAAAACTCTTTATTACAAGTCCTCGTAACGAAAAAGTCGATAATTCCAGTTGCTTAATTTAGAAAAAAAATCCTCTAACACTTAGTGTAGCCAGAATCCATGTTTGGGTCCTTGATCCCGAAAAATTGAATGATGGCAAAATGTCCGCCCGTCCTTCTGTCCGTCTGTGAACAAAGTTAGCGGCTAAACCATTCGGCCGATTTCTCCAAAATTGATATTCCTCAATCGATTCTTACTGATGTCCTTAAATTTGAAGGACCAGACCCTTAACCTTAAATTTGAAGCCGATATTTTGATTTTGGAGGGTAATTTACACGAAGTAATTGGACCTTCTTCAAAATTTAAAAAAAATGGCTCCATCGTTTTTGATCATTTTGTTTTTGTATAGTGTGAAAGACGTTTAAGAGAACGGTGTAGGTCTCTTTTTCATTGAATACTCTGATTTTTCGGAAATTGCAAAAATTCAAAATTTTTTTCGGCGTATTCCTACAACTACAATTATGAACATAGATATTTTTTCTCGTAATGAAATCTGTTCCTTAAAGATAGATTTTGAAATAAGGTCATGTACAATTTTTCGAAAATTTTATTAATTTTAAAAAGATCTAATTAGATTTATGCAGAAGACATATCAGTCTCAAGAAACAATGTAGTCAGTCAAAATGATTGACACATGTCTTGGAATGTTGAGACATACATACAAATTTCGAGCGGCAAGGATCCACGCCGAAAATTAGGTATGTGGTATGTGGCTGTAGAAAATATCGGATATGGATAGGGAGGTTTACTCATTCTGTAACAATACTGTTCTGGAATACTGGTCTGGAACAATACTAGGTGGAAATACGACGCCTTCTGGGATCCCCTCGGTCTCCTGGGACAAAGGGGCGGACATATTATTACGGCTTATGGCAGCTAATATTATCAACTTGTTAAATCCAAAGTTCAACATATTTTTGAAAATGTAATAATTATTTTTATTTACCGAGATTTGTTCATGTATGCTATAGGAAAATATGTTCACCTTACCTTAAAAATATAATGCACCACATAATGATAACCAAAGATTCTTGGTGAAAGGTTAGAAAGAAATTGCGTTTACATGCACCTCAACAATACTTCAATAATAATAATTGTGTTTAAAATAATTCTTCGAACTTAAATTTAATTTTAAAAAAATCGAATTTAAAATCATTCAGTAATTAGACCCTCACTAACATATGCGAGCCCCGTTTGGATAAAAGCAGCCCATAGCCACATTAACAAACTCCAAGTTATACAAAATAAGTGTCTCAGAAAAATAACCAAAGCTCCGAGGTTTATAAGTAACGAACAACTACACAGAGAATTAAAAATAGAATATATTCAAGACCATATTATCAAAATTTCAAAAAACTTCTATGAGTTATTACCAGAATCCCCAGCCACAGCAACTTACCATCTAGGTAAAAATTACAGCCAATCACAGAGAATTCACACACGCTACCCTAAAGACATTTTCAAGCCTCCCTAACTATCTGAAAATATAATCTCTTGCTCTCTCTCTCCCCCTCTCTCTTTATTACACTCTCTCACACACACAACAATATCAACGATTTATTAACAAAATCATTTTTTCTCATCTATCAAACTTATACAAATACATTAAGTATATTGACAGACCTGAGGATTGTTCATCCTAAAACGTTATTGGAATCGTATGTAAACGCCCTTGAAGGGCAGAAATGTCGAACAAAAATAAATATTTTTTTAAAAAAAATCTTTGAACTAAAGAAAACTCGCTATAGCTTCTCTGTTGCTTCTTTACCTTTACATTATTTATCCGTCGCACATATTTCAAGGCATGGAGCAAGGAGGCAAATGACTAGGAAACGACAAAATTCCCGTCCCGTGCCATGCGTCTGTTCTCGACCTAGTGTGTGCAACCCATTCAAAAAAAAAATCTGTCCGTCCCGTCCCTTCCCGTCTGTTCTTAACATCCGACCCGTTGCCCATGAAGCTTAATACCGTCTTCCAACGATTCATTTACTAGAACAAAAAATAAAGACTGATTATGTCTCCATGCTTGATTTGTAAATTTCTCTGTGCTTGGTCCTCTACTATAATAAAAAATGTATCGTGAGTATCGGTAAGCACTGAGCTCCAACCATCTAATAAGAGAATTATGCAATGGGAGTAGAAAAAAGAATTTTGCACTCGCTTTGAACCAAAAGTTATCAGATAGAAAAGCTAACAAAGTTTCAAAATAAGTTTCCAACTGACCGATTAATCTGTGACATAGTTGCATGTTACTGGAAAGGCCATCTATTTGTGCAAAACTGTCACGTACCGCAATGTCACTGGAAATCTACCCTGGAGAAAATTACTGTTCATCTTCCATGACGTCATATCCGGAGCTTTGCTTGTCGTGCGTGTTTAGTTCAGAAAATTATAGCACATGCACAATGGCCGTGACCTCGCAAGCAATTCAGACTTATTTTCTCTCAGGCGAATGCATTTTTCAAAGCGAAGCATGGCTGTGTGATAGACTGAGAATCAAATGGGGAGGAAATTTGAATACTGTATATGTACGTAGTCCATACTTAATATAATGGGTAATTTTTTCTTTCATTTCGCTTTTCAGAGTCGAAATCGAGTGACAACGAATTCTACACAGTCGTAGTCAAACTCAGTAGTTTATGTAATACATTAAGTATAGAGAGTATTCAAACGTCAAACAGTCATTTTGCTGCACAAAAAACATCCATGTAAGCATTGAATAGTCTTCCATTCTGACATCCAAAATAATGAAGTTTCCCGGTTAACTAACTATACAGCGCTTTCTATCTTTAGTGTCTCTGTTGTCAAACGTTATAAAGATCGTTCTGCCGCAAATTTGGAATATTTCTTATGAAATGCTCTGAAAAAGTTACCTTCAAGCTCTCATTCTCTTTTTACGAGATTTGAACGCCTTTCTAAAAACAATGTCTTCTATTACTTTCTTACATACTACTTGCGTAGAACAAAGAAAGACAATACTGCAGCAAAAACGACTATTTTTCGACAGCAAAATTCGTGTTGTACGTCTTTGATACTGAAAAAGCAGATCATTCTTGTTTCTATGTATAGTACATTATTTCCTTGAAATGTTGTGCAGACAGAATCCATATTTTGTGTGTCCTTAATACCGAAAAATTGGTTTATGTGCATGTATCCGTCTATGAACGCTAGCGACTAAACCCTATGTAGAATTTTAACCAAAATTGATATTCCCTACTCTATGTGACTGATGCCGCGACCCCTTGAAATTGAAATGGATATGTTTATTTTTGGGAGAATAATGAAACCTGTTTTAAGTTACAAATTTGGTTGCGTGAAAAACATTGTCTTTTAGAGGGATGATCGCTTAATTGGGGTGTCTTATTCTTTTACAAAAACTGTCTGCTTTTACTAGACAACGGATATTTAGGAAAGTCTCTATTATATCGAATGTTTCTGAAATAAAATTTAGTATGCGAGGACGAACTATGAAAAATGAAACATTTTGGCTAAGTATATTTTTGCCTTTTGGGGCGCAAATGCATTTTAAGAATTATTTATTATATTTTAAATGCATTTTAAAAAATTTAGAACTTCTATCGAGTAAAAGTAAACGTTTGAAATATTATTAGTTTTAGTACTCCCAATAGTTGCCTACAGGTAATGAACTTTGCTTTTTTGTGTTTAATTAATGTCATTTAGGTATGATTTCTCTTAAAAATGTGTTCTTCAAAATGTTTATCCTTAAATAAGGTCCTGCACAATTTTTGGAAAATATTAGTAGTTTTCGCGCAATTTCCCCTAAAATAAAGGTAATTTTCAAACACTTTCTCAAACCCTTTTCTCACAAACACTCTTTCTCAGTTTTTCGGTCCCCTAATAGGAAAATTAAAACATAACTTTAAGAATAATATAAAAGAGTAATTCCAGGTCCTATAGGTCTTTAAAAAATACTGCCTTTTTTGAGCAAATACCATTGAAGCATTTCTGAAAATGCGCAATTTTGACGTCAGTTTTGGAGCTTTTGAGAAACTGAAGGACAAAGGCATCAGTAGGCGAAGGAATCCCAAAAACACTTGAAGCGAAAACCTAATACTTGCTCCTACGAGATATTTTCAGATCATGTGAGAAGATAAGTACTAACTTGGTCACATTGCACAGCTCTAATGCAGTTTAATAAGCTACGGGATATCATACTATAGATAGGTCATTTTGGCAACAAAATAGGCAATGCCAAGCAATTGAGCATCAATTTCTCTAGTCTGCTGTATGACGGTTCATTTTGTTAAACGTTTTATATCAAACATATTTTTCTGGTTCTTGAACGGATTCGTGAATGCGCTTGTCTTTAATGTTGAAGTCTTTTTTCTATACTACATACCACGGTCTGCGTAACTGTGCATGTGGTTTGAAATATGGTCACTGGGATTGCCACAAGCAAAACATGTCATAGCAGAGTTATTCATTTGACAATTTAACTTACTAAATCTGTCACGCCAATTCATTTGTTTCATAAAAATTCATTTCACCCCAACATTTCGGAAATTGTATTTTTTGACTAATGCCCACTAATAAAATGCGAATGTCAGCTCCACTATTCAAACGTCTATCATTCTGAACGATCGATTTGAGACCTTAACATTATGAATGTTTCCAGTGTTTCACACTTCAAAGTATGAGGAAGTTAATCTCTTTTGAAATGAGGTTGTGCGTTATCTTGTGAGTAAACATTTACAAGTGATTAATACATCCTCAAACATCTATCACATGCACCAATATGTACTAAAACTCGTGCCAGCTTGACCATGAAAGAAACACGAGTTTATCACGCAGGCATAACATTTATTTACTTATCAGTTGAGGAATACTCTCTTAACGAGTTTGGAAAATAAACTTCGCTTAAAATACGTTCTTGAATATAGCGCCCTTTAAGTTAAATGCAAGAAAAAAATATCATATTACGATGTTCAGCATTTGACCCACGAAATGTGAAAAGTGATCACTGAGACCATCTGTAAGAGACAGTAATGTAGTGAGGGACAGAGACTATAGTAATGCTATCTCTGAGCCATCTCAGCCAAACAAGTTTCGACAGTATGAGATATGATTGAGAGTAAAGAGCGAGTAAGGGGATTGTCTTCCAAGTTACTGATGTGTTTCACGCTTCTCGTTGTTGTACCCTTCTATGCTTAATTTGCTACAAATTATTTTCTGTGCTATCCACTGTTAATAATTCTGAAAATGAAACTAATCGAGAAACTTGAATTTAGAATAATAATAATAATAATAATAATAATAATAATAATAATAATAATTGTTATTTGAACTAAAGAACGTTAATCTCAATTTTCAGTGATAAATATCCAATACACTTTAAACTTTGATTCAAATATACGAATGCCTACTCCCGTTTGTGGTGTTCAACTTGCCCTCCTTTGTGAATTTGTATAATCGTAATAGATATTTGTGGAACATTTATGCCTTCATTTAATTCAAATTCATGCATGATGATGCTAAACCACTGAATTCAATTAAAAGATTGGCGTAACATACTGTCCTTTACTCTCATAATTAATCACATACATACTCAGTTATTAAAGACCGATTGAAAAAATTGTTCAGTATTTGCAAAGTGTTTTTATCTCTTTTCTAATTGTATCGCTTTTACTTCTTCGGAGTGGATAGATTTGAACTTGCAGATCTTCACCTCTCAGTAGAATTACAAAGAAATATTAATTTTAATGCGGATTTATTGGACTTGTTTCGAGAATATTCATGCACAGTTGGAATCCGTGTCCACGAAACATTTCAATATCAGGAACCCATGAAAACGAGCGTTTTCGTACAGAAAAGCCTGTGAATTGCTTGTACGATCGGAACATAAATATTTGACTTCAATAAACTCTAACAGTTTATTAATGCGGATAAATAGAATTCGTCTGCTCAGGAGATCAATCTGCCTTTTACAAGCAGAGAACCTTGGATGGCCAGACAGCGTTACTCGTTCATCTGCCAAAGACCAAAAGTTCTAAGACGTAACAGAAGATGAAGAGAAGCAACGAAAGAAATAGAGTGACCAAACAGTCCAATAATGAATGAACGTTTGGAAAAGACGGCCGGAAAATGTATCGAAGAGTCGATGAAATTGTTGACGTAACTGAAACGAAAGAAATTGTCGAAATGTCAACAAGAGTATATACCATTTGTCACAGAGGTACGTGACTGAGAACGACAGCAAATAGATGGATGTAACAAAGAAACAAAACAAAATACGGACAAAATTGAGACGAAAGAAATTGTTGAATCTCCCACCTGTCTCCACATACTTTTTCAGTACATGAGGTGTAAGGGAAAGCGACGAGAAAAAGAAACGGAACAAAATAACGAAGCAAGAACGAAAATGTTACTTCACCAAGCGTTCATGCCTTTTCTCAGGGAGCGAGGTGTGATCGAGTACAGCAGCAAACACGCGGCAGAATGAGACGAAATAATGGAAGCAATTGTGGAAAAAATGGGGACGAAAGAAACTGGCAAATTTTTCGCATGCTTTCTCATCATTTCTCATTTATCTCGTTTGATCGAGAACAACAGCAAATAGACGTATGTGACGACAGAACGAAATAAAATGCGGAAAAAATGGATACAAAAGTAATGATTGAAACTTCCACAAGTGCTCACAAAATTTTTCATGATATGAGATGTGATAATGGCACGAGATAGATGGATGTGACAAAAACAAAACAAAGTAAAATGAGAACCAGGTCGAGAAGAAGAAAATCGTTAAATCCTTCAGAATATTTTACGTCATTTTTCATTGCATGCCGCGGAAGCGAAGAACGACAACAGGTGCAAGGTAGCGAAGTAAGAATGAAGTTCGAAACCTCTACAAGCGTTTACCCGCCGTGGTGTGAGGTGTGAGTGGTGTGAGGTGTGAGTAGGATGTGGACCGGCAAGAAATAGACGAGTGTGACAAAAGGTCAAAGTAAATTGTGTACAAAATTGACATGAAAGAAACTGTCGAACCTTCCACAAGATTATAAATTATGTGTTATGGCGTGAACAAGAACTGAATCCAATAAAAGGCAGAATAAGACGAAAGAATGAAAGCAATTGTGAATAAAATTGACACAAATAAAACAGCCAAAGATTACACATATTTTCTTATAATTTCTTTTTGCAAGTAGTTTAAGGAAAACCGACGGTAAATATACGGCCCAAGAAATAATGAAATTATTGTCGCAACATTATAACTGTGCCCCCCTTCTACTGATATGAGCAATGAGTAATGAAGTGACATCAAAATCATCGATATTAATAATACATCCACCAAAATTCATCGATACTGTTCAACGTCGATTTCTTTTAAAGCTGGTTTAATAACTTAAACATTAAATTCGGGCAAAACAAAACATAGAGGACTTCTATATGAACTCACAATTAAAATTTAACTGAAAACAGTTAAAAAACGGTACTTCATCTGCGAAAAGACGAAAGAAATACAACCTGCTCGATGAAGGTAGTACAAACCGCGTACTTGTGGTTCGAACACATAAAAAAACTTGTGGTTCGAACACATAAACAGACAGTGGTATCATCAGTTATTTGATAAGTTAACTTTTACAAAATTGCAATTATGGTAATTTTTCATTCATGAATAAAAGCATCAAAAACGTAAAAATAAAATCGAGCACAAAACATCGATGTTTAAAAACCATCGCCTTCAACACATGAGTGTTTTAAAACATCGATATTTTCACAGGAATATGAATGTTTTGAAACAATCGGCGTCGATGTCGCTTCTGTAGGCGTGAGCAGGATGTGCCGCATGCTACTCACCGTGCGCGTGCGTGCGTGCGCGTGCTGGCGCGGGCGGGAAGCGCGGGGCGTGGGGGAGCCCGGGCGGCGCGTGAATGCGAGGCGAGGACCTCCGCGCCGCCGCAGCCTCTCCCGCCTTATCGGCCATTAACTGATGAAGCCGCGACGAGATAATGGGCTTTCAGGCCTTGTCTGTGCCTCGCGCCGACACGCCCCGCGCCCCCGCCGCCGTCCCCGCTCCCGCTCGGGATGCGGGACAAAGGGCATCAACTGATGTCACTGTAGTGCCTATGGCCGGGAAGACTTTGGGTTCGAGGCCCGATTATGGCAGGATTTCCAACACCAACCAGACAGCTAGGTCGAGTTCTGTTGCTGATTCGAGGAAAATTCTAGCGGCCGGCCTCACTGATCGGTAGTATTCCGTGGTTTCTACGATCAACATCGGAGCCGTAGCAGTATGCAATGCCGGAGCAGTACTCTAACAAACGGGCCACGGACGGCGTGATCTTTTCTTCCTCTTGTCCTATTCTCTCCCCTTACACACACTTACACTTACATGCACTACACTACCACATATATCGTGAGACCAGTTGTGAGCTTACAGCTTGGACCGTTGCTTCACTGGTGGGAGATACCTGGTTTGGGAAAACCCCGATAACCGACGTGTATGTCTACTCCGGATCTCACCATCCATTGGGGAAGATAACTGCCCCCTTCCGAGGAAAACACCATCACACATACGGGAGTAATGACCTTAGAAGTTGGCGCAGGTTACGTGATCGTTTTGCCAGTCTCGTTGCAAAAGTCCGGGCAAACATGAGCGACTGTGTGCTATCATTGTAGCCGATCAGTGTGATTCGACTCCTGGCAGCCGCGTCAACAGCCGTACAATGGCGTCTCGGCCCCGCTCCAGGACTCTCACACGCTCGGGTCAGTGACTGTTTTGCCCATTCGTTGTTCGCATCCAATAGCCCAGTTAAATTAAAACAAATAATGGGGATCGAAAAAAGTAAATCCTGGAGCTTTGAAATTCGGCATGTCCATTCGTTGGTACCTACCGCACGTCATACTGAGAACCGTGAAGTGTGTGGGTGTGTGTGTGGGGGTGAACCGGAGGAGGAAGATTCGTGTAAGAGTGACTTTTTGCTTTTACATTCGTAAGTATCAAACCTAACGAGATTTATTTGTACAACTTTCAAGTAGACAAAATTCCCTACAAAAAAGTTCCTATAAGGTTTTGTTGAAGAATTAACGCTTTTAAAAATATAGACTTGAAAAGTATTTTTACTTATGAAAAAGCTCTAACTTAAGTATCTCGCTTATAATAATGATGTGATGTACTTAGTGCTCGGAAGTAATGTTATTTTTGTTCGGTATTTATCAACAATCAATTTTGCGCAAAAACTGGAATATTTTCAATGTGCCCACGTTGTGACAATTTAAAACGTTCTTGTATTTTTGCTTGAAAATATTTAAAATTCTAAATTATTTAATTCTTATTATAATTTGTATGTACGCCCGACTCGCACGTTCTTGTATGATTGAGTAATACTTATGTGGGCTGACACCTCATCCAGTACGGACTAGGTATTCTCTGAAAATTTATTCTGTTAAAAAATGAAATAGTTGGTCTGTGGAGTCCATCTAGATAAATCAGTTTCTTTTTTTAAAAACAGAGTTACATCATTTTTTAATTCTAACTTAATTATTTTATTTTAAAAAATCTACTTTATGAAATAAAATCTCAATGGCATTAAATTTAAATATTATTTCTTTTATCTATTAAAGGTCTTTTGAGTGTTTGTTTAAACTTTTCTTTGTAAAGAATTATGACATTTACTTTTACGACAGTTTCTTCGTTGCTTATGGTTTGTGATGGAGTTGTACTCGTCGACTGCGTGCTGCTGACATGAAGTTCACACGAAGACTCTCGACGCCCACCGGGAATCTCCTGTTCTTCTTTCTTAATGTTAATATTGAACGAAAGTGAACGTCCCTAAATCTAATATTAACTAACAAATTATTTATATTGAATTATTTCTTGAATGCATGGGAAGAACATTTCTATTCTTCACTACCTCAAATCCCTTTCTTCAATTAAACGTTCTGGCAACCTGGATCTTTAGTCTAACGAAACTTCTCTAGTACCTACGACGACCAAAGAGCTTCTGAAAAGCTCGCAACATCGACCAAGTCTGTTTTGACAAAATTAAGGTCTCGAAACATGTCACCTCTGTTTTCGTTTGTCTCATAACTTTCTGTAATTAATTTTGCCACTGGCTACAACTCATCTGCCGACAATTGCCTATCCTATACTGACGCCTACTCCTGTACTAAACTATGTCACCATTGGATATATATCCGTCATTCCTGCATTCCATCATGTGACGCTATCTAAATAAAAAAATTATATTTTATCAACGACCATGCCCCAAATCATGAATGTGTTTATTTTATATTCGGAATATGCAATGTGCAATAGTCGCTCTTTATTCTGGCCTCGAACGTTGCGAAGTCCTAGTATTTACGTTGTAATATTTGCCTTTAATTCTAGCCATGACCATTATGGCTATCCTATGTCCGCTTTGTAAATCCCACTCTTTGTACTCCTACGTTTCATTTCTGTGTAATGATGTTTCAAAATAATCTATTATTTCATTATTTTTTAATTAAAATTTCTCTCAGGATAGAGAGAGAAAAACAAAACAATGAAAACATGACCATTTTACCTCTTATCAAATCTTATTTTGAACAGTAGACGTGAGAGATCCGAGGTCATTGTGTGCGAGACTATCTCAGGTAGACGAAAGATAAGACAGTTTATTTGACAAGGATAGTTTACAAATCTTTTGCTAAAGGTTTGTGTAACCTCTCAAAATATAAATTACATAAAATAATAAAAATTAAATAATCACGTTTAACACGTATAGAGAGAGACGATTAAACCTGAGTGTCTAGTACAAACGATACGCTTAATATCTGATGTGGGAATCCAATGATTATGGAACTGGGAATGGTCCTAAAATTCCTAGAATCTCTAATGGCATTGACCGTTTTGCAATGAATTATTCTGTCACTTTTTCTTATGACTTTCTCGGATAATCGCAAGTCTTCCATAATATATCTTATCTTATTATTACGTTCCTTGCCAAATGCAATGTGCATTATCATTTTATTTATTTATTTATTGTTCGGCCAGAAGGCCTTTCAAGAGCTTGAATACAATTTTATTACTATTCACAATAAGGTTTTCGCATCATCGCTACTTGTTTACTCACACCATCATAATATTTGTAGTTTAATATAGTTGTTTAATATTAAATAATTTTGATTTTCATTAAATTATATCTCTGGGTATCAATAATTAAGGTGGATGCAATTAGGCTTTCGGAAATTTGGATTTGATTCTGCTAGGGATCAGAACATTACGACCTAAATTAAATTTCTGAGTTAGAGGAGAAAAATTAAGTGAAGAAAAAATATTTTTAGATATTTTCAATATATGATTTGTAATTAACTCTACATGTAATTCTCTATTAATTTGGGAATTTGGTACAAATAAAGGGGCTTGGAGTATCGCCTAAGTCATTTATTTTGCACAACTTGTAATTTCTGTTTTGTTGAAGCTGTAGTATTGATCCAAATTGAGCCGGCATTACTTAAAGACGGTAATATTATTGATTTAAATAATAACACGATCTTTTGTTGAAATGCGAACTATCTGTTGAAATTTTAGCTCGTTAAGATATATTACTTTCTAAATACTTTTCTTCAGTTAACTAAAAAAAGAAGATTTTTTGGATGTGTTACTTTTCTCATTACCGATGATAAGAAGATTTTTAAGGGAAATCTCAAGTTTCGCCAGATGAACCATTGAAATGATTATAGATTTCTAGAATTCAACTATTTCCTTGGCGTTGTTATGGAAACTCAGGGAAGTGCACTATTTTGTGTACGGATGAGATCCGGTAATGGATTCGAAAAGTACTCCAGAGATACCCCGCGTGATTTGAATGGACAGGAAAGCGCAAGGTAAGTCTTCATGAAATTACCCAGCGAATAACGTTCGCAATTTCCCTTACCGTAGTTTATTTTTAGAATGAGATGTCAATTTGCGAGAAATATGCATATTTATTAGGGATAATTGACATACATTCATACAAATAGGACAAAAATAGGAGTCAATAGCTGATACAGTATTAATTTATATTATCTTAATGCCCTAAACAATCTGAATAAGCTAATTATAATGTAAATAATACGTCTAAGACATCTGTAATTTTTAAAATTCTTTTAAGAATAAATAGTGTAAATATAATTATTAGGGAGATTATCCTCTTGATTCCACGCAATAATATCCGTACGAGTGTGTGATGATGAAAAAATGTTTGAAGTTTAAATAATGCGAATAGATTGAAAGCCACGTTCCTTTAAAAAGTCTCGGAAATAAACTTGGCGAGGAGCTACACTTAACTGGAAAAACCATAGGATTGTATTGAAAATGCTAATTCTTAAATATAATTACCCGAAATTATTAGTGGTTTTCGTTTAGGATACGTTTGATACTTATCTGACGGTTATTAAAGCTTTTAAAAAAATAACTCCAGCGATCGTTTTTACTTGACATGTAGTACATTAATTTGGTGAATGTGTATTTATTGGAAGATCTTGTTCTTCAGGAGAGTAAAATCTCTGAAATCTCGTCTCATTTCATGCTGAACGAGAGTTTTCAGCCTCGAAAATTAAACATTAACCTCTCCACATTTGTGCACTAAGTTTGCACTCCATTTTATGCCTTCAAGGTTCCCATCTTCGGGTCTCTTATCTTATTCTTAAAGGGGAAATTTTATAAATTACAGAGCAGGCAATAGAGATGTATCGTGAGGAAAATATTGCAATTTTCTGAAGTATTTGCTCTGTACTGTGGCGGGTTATACGTTATGAAGTATACCAAGGAACATTTTGAGAATTAATTTTCCAAATACGAATCATCGTCGAGCTGTACGCGTCGGTCAAGCTCAGTCGACTCCCAAGTGCTCAAAAACACAGACGACCTGACGGACAAGCTGTGAATCATACAATTATTTTTTGTATTTGTTTTTTGTTTTAGATATAGTTTCACATGCAATTGTGGTAATAATAAGAAATAATCTTAATTAAATACTCGGTTAATGTTTAATTTGTATGGGAACATTTTACCACGGAATGCTTTTAAAATCATTTTAACTGCAGCGTTGACTGGTAGCTCTTATTTATGGATCCCGTCTTCAAGGGTTCCGGTGCGGTGCACCGGTTCCTCCAGATCAGCTAATACGCCTTTGTTGCTACCTTTGTTCATAATTCGTTATAATATAGAAAATATAGCGTTAGGAATTCTGGACCTCTACAATACGCGCACAGATTATACTTCTGCTTATACACCATCCGTGTCAGAGTTTTTAATTGCTTTTACTTTCCCGTATACATACGTTTTATACAGAGTAATACACGTAGAATAGGGAAAATTATGTAATGCTGCGCGAAAAAACGGGCAAATTTTCGGCAGGAAAAATTCGTTGCCGGGCCCTGACAACGAAAATGTGAATAAAACCAGTTGCTAAATTAAGAACAAAAAATCCCCTAACACGTGGTGTAACCAGAATCCCTGTTTTGTAAGTTCTTGATACCGAAAAACCAATTGAAAGGAAAACGTCCATCTGTCCGTCTGACCGTCCGTTCGTCCGTCTGTGAACACCACTAGCGCCTACACCACTCGTAGGACTTTTTCCAAATTGAAGAAATCCCTGTCCATCTGGCTTTAGTTGAAGCCCCCCGGAAATTTTCAAAAGTTTCTCAAAAACGGCTCCAATTTTTTTTCTTTAAATTTATTGTAAGAATAGAGTAAAATACACACGTATGATATTGTTCTATATCCTGGTTTGGATATGGTTGTCAAATATCCTGTTGTTAAAACGTTCTCTCTCAAATTTGGACATACGTTTGCTACGACACCATCTTGGAGAAATTTGATTTACTTCTCAGTGATTCAACAATAATTCCGACCGATATTTCACAATCCCAGGGGCAGAATATTTGTATGCCGTGAAGACATGCTTAGTACTTGACGGTGCGGCGGGTTGCGTAGAGTTCAGGGGCGCTTGAGTCGTCATAAACTAATAAATCATCCAACACCGCTGCCCATCTGTCCGATTTCATTTAAACGACTCTTTGTGTATCACAAACTTGACGACAAAGTGTAGAAATTTCAGCGAAATCGGTCGATTAGTTTTTGCCTCTGTGTAACACACACGCTACCCACATTCTGTTTTATTTATTTATTTGTATTTATTTGTTATGTATTTGTGTGTGTGTGTGTGTGTGTGTGTGTGTGTCACATATCAAAATATTATACTAGAAAAGGTTCATGAAAAGCGGATAATTTAAGATGAGCTGAACGCAGGGTGGTGTTCCCTAATAAAAGAGCAAACAAACGCCGGGTGCAGGTGACCGCGCGGAGGCGGCGCGCGTGTACGTGTACTCGCACCGCGGGCGCAAGTTCGAGAGCGCGCGCGCGGCGCTGGACCACTACATCGCGGGCTGGGAGCGGCGCCACGGCGCCATCCGCGCGGGCCCGCTGCCGCCGCTGCCCCGCGACCCGCTGCTGCAGCCGCTGCTGCGCGTCGTGCACCTCACCGCCCACGCGCTCGCCGCGCAGCAGCGCCAGAGCGCCCGCGGTGATTGCCTTCGCCTTCGGATCATCTTGGCTGTCCGGGTGACGCCGCGTCGAGGGCTGTGTTGCCGACGTTTCGACCATCTTGTCGTGGTCTTCCTCAGGGCTGGAATGCCTTGGCTTGGCCCTGGCTTGGCGTTCCAGCCCTGAGGAAGACCACGACAAGACGGTCGAAACGTCGGCAACTCAGCCTTCGACGCGGCGTCACCCGGACAGCCAAGATCATCCACATGACTCCGGCCGCGGAAGCCTACGACTGCCTTTGCCTTCGTTTCTCAGTCCGGCTAAGGGCATTGGTCCCGTAAGTGTAGTGTGTGTGTTTTGCTCGGGAGGCGGTGGTGATCTTCCCCCGCTAGATGGTATGATCCGGTACCGATCTATTCGTCGGCTCGCGGGATTTTCCCCCAACCAGGTATCTCCCATCAGCGGGGCACTGCCACAGCCGGGACGAGCTCTAAGCACCCGACTGGTTCCCTAATGTACGGTTGTGTAGAGCGAGTGGGGGAGGATAGGACAAGGAAGGGGAAGGAAAGATCGCGTGCGATGCGTCTGTTCAGGAATTGCTCCGGCATTCCTCTGGTATCCACTGAAACTGTTCCTCTGGAGAGACCACTGAAAACTACTACTAGAATTGTCTTTCAGAGAGTGTCTGAACTCTGCCTAGCTATCTAGCTAGTGTGTGAGGTCAGACTGGGTCAGAGGCACTGCAGTGACATCAACTGATGTCCTAAGCCGGCTTTTGATTTGTCGTAATGTTCTTCTGTTATTTTGACTTGACGGAACGAAACAGCGGAACGGAAGGCCCCCTCTTAACGGCGAGGGTCCGTTAAAGATTTTACAGTCCATTTTAAGCAATCAAACCAAAGGAAGTGTATAAAGGTAGGAGATTAGTACTCCTTCTCCAACAAAAGATGTTTAATATTTATGTCCTTTTTTTCTTTCTTAGAAGATGATTTTACGGAAAGGTTAGACGTAAGGATTAAGGTCTATTTGTGCTATTCTAAAGGCGGCTAAAGATGGTTCGTGCAGGTAGCGAGGAGGTACTTGCAGAATTATATTTTACTCTTCTATGATATTCTTAAAAGTCATAATTTTATTCTGCCATTGTGGGACTCAAAAATTAAGAAATTGTTAAAAATGTTCCTTTTTTTCATGTAACACTATTTCTTGAGTATAAATGAAGAAATGAATGATATACATGAAATGAAGGTATACGTGATAGTTAACTAAACCGTTAATATCAATATATGCTGTAAATAGTATGTGCTACAATATATTGTGTAGATTTAGTTAATTATGAAAACAATAGTCATGATTAAGGATATATTAGATTTTGATGCTGAAATAACTTTGTTTGCATTGTTGCTACATAAATGAATGATGTCAAAGTAATTAAAACACGATTAGATTAAATGCCACCAAAAACATTAAATGCATGAAACTTCAATTAAATTATTATCTTACATAACCGAAACATGTTTACAAGTAGTACTAACGAATGAGAAGTCTCCTGAGACAGGTTTGCGGCAAGGGAACTTAAGAAGGTGAGCACTAAGGCCGTGGATTCAAGAGTACGACATGAATGTTTAATTTGGGTTCGTTGCATGGGGACATTACGAATCTGTCGTTTATAACACCTATACCGTAATCCTTCCATAATCTCTAGGCGCAATAGTTATCTATGTGTAGAATTTGTTTGAAGAACTAGATCCCTACACCCAGACAACCTGCATGGACATAACCTGCAGTTATGTTACCAGCAGTGGCTAAACACCGAAATGGGGCCAGAAAATACCATGGGTGTACCATGATCCAGGAAATCCCATGTAAAGGTTCAGAGCCTAGATATGCAATTGCGATGTTCGGGAATTCCGAAGGAGCTCTTCGCTGGGAACGTCCCTGAGGAGCGGTACATATAGAGTAGTTACTCTAATAAGGGACCACTTTCATAGTTTAGGAAACAAATAAACATCATGCAGGGAGATGATATTGCAAGAGATAGTGATGACGCCATAGAAACGAGTTAATTGTAAACCGACAAAATGAATGCATGGAAATAACGTGCAGTTATGTTGCCAGCAGTGGCCAAGCAGCGGCTGCCAAAGCGCTCCCTTATAGTAATATCTCTATATCGCCAGAAACCCCGGTAGATCTTTAAGACGTGAAGTTAAGCGTAGAAGGCTGAGAAGAGAGTGGGCTAAAACGGAAAAGGTAGCCCAGACTCAAGAGAATAGGAAACTAAGTACGAGTACTTCAAGAAAGTCTGTTCCATTTTGTTGCATTACTACTTAATATTGATGTCCCTTGTCATATATACGGACAAGTTTAATAAAACATTCCGTTTGGGGCGGGTTAGTTCTTTTCAGTTGGGGTTAGTTGGCACAATGTCAACCAACAACCTGCAGTCAACCAGTATAAACTCAGTTTTTAACTATCTCCACAAAATAAAAAATATTTTCCTAATATATTTATTCACACCTAGGATAAAAGCGCCAATATTAAGAACATTTTTGTAGTTTTCTCCAGATTCTTGGACAATAGCACTAAATTACTTGTATGAAACTGAATCGCCTATTAGAATTATTTTGCCTAAGAATAGGAGAATTTTAATGTGTTCCATTTTTTGTTAATTTACTTCCAAACCCCGATTTTTTCCAGGTTAGAAGCACCGAGATCTCTCGGTCCCCTGAAAACTGTAAGTTTCGTTATTACGAGATATTCGTCTCAGTAATAGACAATCAATGTTCTTCCACGTGAACGTGTTTAAAACAAAAATGTCCAAAATACCTGTTCGTGCAATATTATTAGATTTGTTAATATTATAAGATGTTTTCAGCTCAATCTTTAAATATAAAATAAATTATCTTTGTTCTAATCCTCACTTCTTCAAGGAACCAGCTCCACATTATGCATCTTTAAAGGAAGCAGAAAGCCTGCAGTTCCTCATTTTTCAAATTCTGCGCTTGAAATGGCCCCCACTGGTCACCCTACTACCTATTAATAAAATTTAATAAAATAAAATTTCGTGACATTTCTGATTATTTTCAAAAGCAGAACCATCTTTTTAAAAGGACCAACCTTTCCATGGTTTTTCTAGCTAGGTGTTGTGATATGGGCCCATGATTTGGCTCTCTCTACTCAAGCTCACTTAGCAAATATTGGAAAGGCGATCCTCCTTTATCACATCTTATCTCACTCTCTCTTTCAATAAATCACATTGTAAGATTTTTGTAAGAGCTGCTATTAAAAATAAATTTTATCCCTTCCTTGTAATTTTAGCACTGTCTTCATATATAATCAGTAGTTTCTCGTTCGTTTAAAGTTCCATTCTGACCAATATTATCTTTCTCATTCTGTACAAAGCAAACCTTTTGACCAGATGAGTATCTACGGTATGGCAAACATGGCACGTGCTATGGGCACCACTCACAAGGGGCACTATTTAGAGTACACCCGCTGAAACAAATAACAATAGGGTTTGGTTTTGAAATATTGATGTTAATTTTTCTTATTTATTCAAGTGCATTTATGACGATTTAACTTATACTTAATATTTGTGTATTACAGTTTGTAAATGATGATGGAGCACAGAAAGCTCCGAAACATCGTTGTTGTTGTTGTGTAAACAGAGATGTAAATGTATGTATTTTAAGTGTTGTCTGTCTGGTAATGTCGAGACAAAAATGAAAATAAACAAGTTTAGTAAGGACAGTCATATGAAGAATTAATAAACCAAATAAGAACAACCCTAATTTGAAGTATCCTGACAGGGGCGCAAATTCTATGGTTGCCATGAGCGCCTGAATACCTAGATTCGCCTCTGCTTTTGACCACAGAAAAACTGAATTGTCTAAATTGAAGAGATGATCAATGACAAAGCACTGTCTTTTACCTTTCGCCTTTTTCTTTGTTAATAACCAAAATCATAAGAAAGATAATTTAAATTATAAATCGAGCTAATAAAGTGCTATTAATTCATCAGTCAATATTAATTGCGAGATGAAGTGAATAAATAATATTCCAGTAATCGCGAGACTTGATTAGGCTTCCACTGATTGAAATACGCAGGCGTCTTATAGACTATCAGAAGAAAGGAAGAGCAATCATTCGAAGGGTCGTATCCCATTCACAGCTCAACGGGGGTGTCTAATGAACTAGGATTTGGAGAATAAATTTGAAATTCTACCCAAGGGATGAGTGATTTAATGTTATTAAAAGTAATGGGACAGATGACTTTTTATTTTCTCGCCTTTTTAACTTAAGACACCAATTTATTTCAATTCTTTAACCAGTTGAGTGCGGTAATCGTAAGAACTGACCTGCACCCTGCTCAACCAATTTAACTAAGCCGCCGGATATAGAGCATGCGCGGTAAAGATTCGAGAAAACTGAGGTGTTTGAGCAGCATTGTCACAAAAGTACTCAGTATAAAAAAAATCATGGATGTGTCGTCTTGGTCTGTGGTGTAGGAGATATATTAAACGACATTACATGTTGGTTGGGACGAATACTCGGGGAAGGATATAAACGACATACCCTCCTACAAAATCTTGAACGATTGCCGAAATATTCTTAATTATTGAGTAACTTTAATTTGTAAGTAGGTGTGCTTTTGGTAAACAATATGTAATACGATAAAATCAAATAGGCTGAGAAGAAAGGAGTTGGCATAATCGTCTTACTTCATATAATATGTTTTTCTGAAATGTCTATCCATACACTCCATTCGCATTGGCCATAGGCGTGCGCCCAGGGGGTTGGGGGTGACCCCCTTGAAAATGTAGAAAGGGACCGCGTTGCCTCACTTTATAAAACAGGATTGTCCAACTGGCGGCCCGCGGGACCATTTATTGTGGCCCGGGAAAGGATTAGTCGATGCTGAAAGTCCCTTTCATCCATGTCGGGCGAGAATATTGTGCGCCTAGCTCACCGTTCTGCCAGGGTCAACACCCCCTTTAATGTAAATAGTGGTGTTACAGAATGGCACAGACTTTCCCGTATTAGTTTTCTATTTCCTTTGGTCTCGGCTAGCTATTCGGACTTACCACATTCCCTTGCCAGCTGCCATCGATCGCCGCACAAAGTACATTTCTTTGACATATTCTTAATTTTGTCGGTTTCCTAATAGTAAAACAAATATTTTAAAAATATTAAAGAACAGTAAAATCTCGTTCTAAGTGGCAATTTTCTTTAAAAAGTTTGCAGCCATATTTAACAGAATGGCGTTTAAGCGCTACTGTAAATGCGAAATTTGAAGCTCTTTTTCACAGACAATTTTTGAGTTTTCGCAAAACATCATTAGAACTCTTTTGAAGCACATCAACTCACAAATACAATAGTGTTTACACATTGCTTGAAATATGCATATTAACGGTGAGATAGATGTTTAAAAAAATACATTTGTGTAATTTTTGAAAAAACAAAATAAAAAATTTCCCAAAATGAACTTTACGTCATATTAAAGAGTGCAATTAGCACTATCAGTTCGAAAAGTCCGAAGAAAAAATTTGGAGCCATTTTTGAGAAAATGGCGTTTCAGTGTCTGTGGAAATGCGGAATTTTGAGCATAGAAAAAGGTTGAGTTTTCGAGAAAATTTATATGACATTATTTAAAGCAAAGATACTCTTAAATATAATCATGCAAACAAATCGCCGCTAATGTAAATATTAACGACGTGAGAGACAAGTCAAAAAAATTACATTTTTGTAATTTTTGAAAAAAACAAAATAGAGCAATATGGCATTTACGGCATCTCATGGAGTTCATTAGGCACTATCTCTATCAAACGTTTAAAGAAAAAGTTTGGAGTCGTTTTTGAGAAAATATTGTTTTTGTGATTTTTTAAAATTGCAAATATTGCACGCAATATTGCGCGAAAACTACTGAAAGTTTCAAAAAATGTACATAACCTTAAAGAAAGAATTTGCTATAAAGAACAAATTTTAATTGAAGAAAAACTCTCTATCTGCAATTCTGTAGTTGGAGGAAGACGTCGAATAAAATTCAAACTTTTGCAATTTTTGAAAATTAAGAGTTAACTGTGAAAATCGGATGTATGGCACCGTAATAAGTGTATTTTACTCTTAAGTGTATTTTAGCTTCGCCGCAGGTGACACCAACAGAAGCCACTGGGTTAACGGGGTCTAGAAATGTATTTCTCACTTATTTTACGCCGTGTATATGCCTAGGACAATGGCTGTGTACTAATAGACCTTAACGAAGGGAGGTTTTCTAAGTTTATACGTTTTCTCGTGGTTATCAGTGATTTCGTTTCAGTTATTTTTCTATTTGTCATTCTGTGATTCAGATCATCTTAAAATTAACATCAGGATCATTCTTGACAACTTTATTTATTGTATTTACTATTTTCAGCAATTAACATGATGGCCCGGTCCAATCGAGCCATGGATGAGCTACTGACAGAAATGACGAGCACAACGGAAGACGATGGGCAAGCGTCGGGTGCGACGATGAGCGCCAAGGTGGCTGCCCGCGAGCGCGCTCACCTGAGCACGAGAGCTGGCACTCTTGTCTCGATCGATCCCCACTCGACAAACTGCCGCCTACGCCTGCAGCCGCGGCCGCCGCCGCCCAAGCGGCGCCACAAGGGGCCGCATCCGCCCGCCCCTTGACCGTGCCTACATGCTCGCACGCCACGCGGTTGAAAACTCTTGCTTCAGAGCGTTGCGTTTTTCTCAACATTAAATACATTGGCATCTTCAAAAAGCTCGTTTGTATTTGGAATATTTTCAAATTGTTTCTGTTGCATAATCAATAAATTTAATGATAATTTATTCTTTTATTATAATTTTTTTAGAACAATAAAGTACTTATTTTCGAATAAGATACCTTATTTAGTTTGTAATGAACTTTTCTTATATCAAAAATGGTGCAAAATTGAAGCACATACTCCATCTGATTTGAAATGAGCGGCATTGCGGGATGCGCTTAGGAATTTCGTCATGGATAATACACTGTTTGACAGATTTGGAAATATAATATACGCAAGGGGATATTACTTGCATTTTTATAATATGAAAGTATTTTCTTTTATTTTTCAGTATTTTTTTTTCGATAAATTAAATGAGATACAATGTACTCGTATTTAGTGAGAATATATCGTCAACGAATATTTTATTAAGAAAACAAAAGAAAATTTGGAATATAAATATAATTTCTTAAGAGTATTTTAGTCCGTACACTATACGTAATTATTTATCACTACAAGTGTGTATTAACAAATTAACTTGTTAGGCCTGAAGATGAGTTTTGAACGCACCCAACATGGGCTATGTGTGTGCCATGGGTGTTTTGTTAGTATTGATGCAAGCTGTGACGTTTCGCGTGACAATAGTACAGTAAATTAATGTTGATGTGTTGCGACAGCAGTTTTGACGAATTGATTGTGATTGTTAATATGTAAAAGCATCTTTGGACATGATGTTTAAAAAACTTGAGTGTGCGAATTAGGTTAACCTTAAAGTAATTCGAACATCTAATTGAGAAGTGTCTTCGAAATAAAGAGACGCTTTCATCTTATTTAAATGAGACATGAATGTAAATGATGTGGACATGAATGGTGAGGCCAGTGGAAGTAATACTGATCAAGCTACAGAAAGAATATCCAACAATCCTGCGTGTAATGACTGTGGCAAACACTTCGGCATCGCAGTGGGCGGTGCTCGTCCCAAAGTGAGACATTTAGTGAGTAATATACCAAATGGTATCTCTCACATTTCCGACGATGAAGCAGCGAAAGTGAACAATAACGTTGTCAATAAAACATGTGATGAAGGAGGTGATAAAACTAATCCTAATAATGATGTGCCAATTAATACTATACATAATGGTTTGAATTCCAATTGTTCAAACAGTGTAGATCAAGATTTGAACGTTGATTCTGTATTAAGAAATAATGTCAACTGTCATGCAGCTGTGGACAAGTGTCCTTTATCAACAAGACCCTGTTCAATGAAAGGTAATGGCACAGACAGTCTTCCTACTGGGAGTTATGGAAACTATGCTGAAAGAGATGAGGCAGAAGATCTGAATCTCAGGAGGAATAGTTCCAGTTCAAGTGACACTGGGAATGAAGGAGAAGATGGGCTGTCAGCTGATGAATGTTGTATTTATACATATAAAGGTGATCAGATGGCAGATTTACCCAGTTCATTTTTTAGGTTAGATGTGTTGGCAGGTGGAGAGCAAGCAGAGGCAGCTGACGCTGTTCGGAATAGGCTCGAAGGGGAAGATGGTGGTCGTCAAAGTAGAAGCTCGTCACCTGAAATGGACTTCTTAGAAATGGATTTTGATCCTGGTCCTTCATGTGATCAAGATTCAGAAGAAGAATCGGATCATGGTGAACTTCAGGAAGAAGCAGCAGCTTATTCTAACCATTCAGAGAATCTTCTACCAGAACCTGAACCTGAAAGCTGTAATAAACAAGAAGCAAGAAATGATCTGAATGCAGCTGTAGGGTCTAACAATAATAGTCTTGACAATGCTTCCCCATCTCCAAGTCCTTTGTCTCCTGAGGAGCAGAACATATCAGTTGAAGCATCATGTAGCACAAATCAAGATCCATCATCATCATCATGGTCAGTCACCAATAGTTGCAACAATGAAGGTGCTGTTGGAAATTCACTTTTGCACCGCACTCCTGCAAACTGCTGGCCATATCGAGATGCATGGGGGCACCATTGCTCCAGTGGTGATTTGTGCTCCCCATGTGGGGAAGGAGAAGAACAGTGTTGGAGTGACACACTTGCTTTATGGAATTCGGGTACCTTAAAAATGCAAGCAGAAGGGCTTCTAGATATGAGGACATACAATCTCCATTCTGCACTGTATCACTGCATAATGGCCAAAAGGCTTGTCCTTGACAAACAAGCTTCACTCAGTGAAATTGATGAAAATTCAGTAGGTTTATTTTAATGTTTTATATTAATTTTTGGCCAGAACAACATGATTAAAAAATAATGTATATTTTACAGGAATGCAAATTTGAAGACAATTCTGATGATGTAAAATCACCAGTTGAAAGGGTCATGATTTGGTCTGAACAGGAAGCTTGTGTGAAACAAGTTACACAAATCTCCACATCTGCATGTGGAGCTACAGCAGTAATTAATGTCTTGGTAAAGCACATTCTTCTTCTGAGTGGTAACATGTCTAAATTCTAAGGGATATGAAGATAAAGAAATTTCTATTTTTCTTTTCAGCTGGCATTAAATATTACATTTTCACTGGATAAATTGAAAGAGAGTGTAGGTACAAGGCTGAGAGCAGACACAGCACCATTGCCTCAGTACTTGTTTTCTCGATCTGTAGCAGGAGCAACACACATTGACATCATACGAGGTCTGCAGCAAGCCTCTGAAGGAACTTTGTATGCTCGTTTTTTTCACATGTTTCCTGACAGAGTTGTTTCTCTGACACGCTGGCTGGCATATTGGATGAAGAAAGGTTTGCACTTTTCTTTTTGTATGGTTACATCATTTATACAAAGAAGAACTAGAAATAATTGGTGTGCTCTATTCTTTTTTGAAGAATAAGATGAGAATACTTCTTTTCCTCTTAATTACTTTGTAACATGCTTTGGGACAAGTATAAATAACTTTTTTGAAAGTTTTCAGTACCTAAATGTTATATTAAAGCTACATTTTTGGTAATTTGTGTTAATGCCATGGAAAGAAGAGATAATTATTAAAATAACAAAATAACTTACCTATTTGTGTGCATGTGCACTCAGTTTGAAGTTTGACTGTTTTCCTACTTCCTATTATGCAGATGTTAAGACTGCTGTTTAGTGTGGTTAGTGAAATAACTTCATTTAATATGATTTTTATCCATTATCCATTGCAGCTACTGAAGATAACTAAATATGAATAAACAAAAGGAATGTTATGTTGGTGTTAACTAAAGATGTGTAGTTATAATGCTTTTTTATTCAGATAGCTTCCAAAGGATATTGTAGCATTGTTGAAAGTTTTCAAACTGAACATTCTCTTGCATTGTTAGCTTGTATCATTGGAAAATGTTTATATATAAACTTGTTTGTAGTCATTTCAAATTTTGTACTGGGGAGAGAAATATTGAGAAACAATATTAAATGCACCCATTATCATTGTGTTGGTACTGAACTTTGTTGAGTTTTTCTATTTGGCCCCTACATTTCAGTAAATGTTGTTACTCAGGTAGTTTGTGTGTATATTTCTGTGTATTCTGTTTTAGCTTTAGTGATTAAAACTTGCAACAAACCTGTTCATAGTAGTTGATCCCTTTTATTAATGAAGCTGTTTATCCATAGTATATTAATATGTTATTGTTAACAGGTGCCATTCCTATTGCAACTTTGAATCTGCAGAATGGAATTGGACCTGGCAATACTGTGCCAGATGCTTGGCATCATCAAATGGTGTTTGGTGTAGGACCACGTGGGATTTATTTGACAAATCCTGTTGAATGTGTGAGTGAAGCTGCATTATGGCCACAGTTATGCAGCCCATCCGTGTTGCTTGTTAAACGAAATGATGTACTTTCAAGGTGGAATGAGCATACAAATTTGAGGTTGCTAATGTCTCATCCAGATAACAGATGGAAGAAAATGAATGTATTAGGTTAGTACTACATATATTGGGCCAAGGGGTTCATTGTTACTGTGGGATTTACTTTCATAAAACTTTGTCTATTGTTTTTTTATTTTTTTTAGTTTCTTGTGAAATCCATAAATACAAATGCTGTTATATTTATGAATATTTTATGATGTTTATTCATGTGCTTTATTATTAGTTTGTGTTTTGATAATTAATCTTGGGTATAATACACCTTTGTACTATTCCTTTAATCAATCAGTTAAAATTTCTTAATATTAGTTGTGATTGATTCTTCTGATATTTTAAAAATTATTTGGGAAACAAAGAAATAGACAATTCTTGGAAAGGAAAATGTTGTTTGTCTGAACCTTCTCATGTATGCCAAATTGTTCCCAATATATTTTTTCAAACAGGAGATCATTGAATAAAAATGCAGAAATTGACATGCTGTGAACTTTTATTTTCTAGGTCAAGTGGTGAACGTAATCAGGGAATCCATGTGTTCGCGCATTCAGACTCAAGGCAGAGTAATTACTCAGCACGTTGCCATTCCTGCATCATATTGTTCAGGCATTACTTTGGCTATTAGCAGGGAAGCTCCTGGATATGAAGAGTTGCAATCTGCACTTGAACTGCCATTATTGTAACAAATATAATTGACTCATTATTATGACTGAGACTTTCATATTGAGAAACAAAAGATCAGAGATAATTTTAACATTTTATCCAGTGGATTATCTGGAATGAAAATTTATTTCACTCCTTTTGTTTTGTCTTAGTTGTCCAACTGCCATTTGTGAATAGGCTGACTATCCTTTGTTTAGTGTGGAAGAAAGCATTGTAATGCTCTATTCCTTATGTATATATAAATATGCCATGTGCACATTATGTATATATGCATGTATCATATACCTAGTATATGGTTATTAAGTAAAGAAAACCAGTGTAACAACTATAAAAATTATTCTCGTTCAGAGAGACAAGTGAAATGTCAAATATAGTTTTTCTCACTTACCAAGTGTTTTTACTTGAATCAATGCTAATAGTTCTAGAGAATTATATGTTTAATTTTTTCACAACACACAATTCTTCTCTGAACCCTTTCTTACCTATTTTTTGTAAAGAGATTTCGCCCTTGAAAGGGGTGTATCAAATCAGCATACGGATGTCACTTCTTTTTTGGAGAGGGGCCAGCATTGTGTACAGAAGCGTTGCTCGGAGATCTGTGCGTTTGCAGAGGCTCTTCCCCATCATATGTAGCATCATGTCCAGGTGGTTTGATAACTTGGGCTTTTAGTGCTTCCTTTGTAACCAGTGGTACTGTTTTAGGTTGTGAAGATTCAGATGCTGCACGCTCTCGAGTTTCAGGCTGTGAAGTAACGTGATCCTGTTGGGTATATGTGGTAAAATCAAATAAAGTTTATGAAGATGTTCTCGTTAAAAATACAGAATATCTGAGAGTATAAAAATTGGGCTTGTGTTCTATTAATGTGCAAAACTTGTTATTACATTCTGCAATAATTGAAGTTGCTTAATACTTTCAAGGAAGAAACATCATAAATTAATTATTAATTTAATTTGATAAATTTGCTGACATATTCATTAGGGGACCCTTTTTATCCAACAAAATTATTGTCTGGAAGATTTAAGGTGAATTAGCCATGAAATTTCTCTTTCTCCTTCTCCAAATTGGTTTATGTTGAAGAATTATAAAGATGCAGTGACTTTGTAAAGTGACTTTAAGGCCTGTGTTACATGAGCGTCAGGTTGATGCTAAATTAACACTGTATTATGTGGATAGGCTAAAGCACTCATGTGCTGTTTTGCTTAACTTAGTGTTATTCTATGACACATTACTTATCGTGCATCAATGCAACGGTAGTGTGCAGGGGCCCTAAGTGATTAATTTAGAATTAATATGAAAATTTGAAAATAAATAGGGGAGAATATTCCTACTTTCTGTAACCCAATTTTTAAATCCTCCCATAAAGATTAATTGAAGGTAGATTTTGTTCAAGTAAAAGGATGCAAATTAGAAAAATGAATTGTTCTTCATGTCATCATTTCCTTAGTTCTAAGTAAAATCTGAAGCATAACCTGTCATTTGTTAGTTTTTGGTTGTGTTGCCTTGGATAGGTTTTGTTTGGTCTTTTTACCTTTGTATCTACTATGAAACACATTCAAGTTAACTGGAACATTCTAAGTTGTGGTGCCTTGTAACAAGTTGTGAGACATGAGACTGATCCACAAAACATTTTTGTGTTTATTTTTCATCTCTTTTCTATGCCAACATCCATGGTTCCTAGAAATGAATTTTAACTTCTTATGGTTTATCAAATCCAATTATCTAGAATTAAAATTACTGGATTTTTCCTGTCATTTCATTTTATTTCATTAATTCAGTACTTTGTGCAGTTAATTTTATTTAAGACTCTTAGACTTAATTGTGCAGCTTTCATGAAGATTTATTAGCTTTGCTTCATTTCACTAAACAGTTGTGCAACAATTTCATTGAAGAGAATATTCACTGATCGTCAAGAATCAATAAAGATTTTATTTTTTACAGACACGTTATCAGAGGCGTATCTAGGCATTCAGGCGCCCATGGCAAGAATCGAATTTTCGCCCCCTGACAGGATACTTCAAATGAGAGTTGTTATTTGTTCAAGAGGGTACACTGTAAATAGCGCCCCTAGTGAGTGGCACCCATGGCACGTGCCATGCCTGCCATCCCATAGATACGCCTCTGCATGTTATTGTCTTCAATATGGAGCTTAATGTACGCTGCACAACTTACCTGGATCGAGAGGAATGTGGTTCCAAGAGAAATATGAAAACAGATGAATGATGCTACATGATCTCTTATAGAAGGAAATATGAAAATCAAGATGTTACAAACTTAGTCAAGTTAACACTCAGTTAATTAGTAAATAAGTAAATTATGAATCATTAAAGGTAGGTAAAAATAAAATGTTTGTAATATACATGTAATTAAATGATCATGATGACTTGGGCACCAAAGAAATTCTTGGGATGTTTTTCACCTAGGATCATGAGAACCCTTATAATTAGAGCCTGGAAGTTTGGCCAAATACCTTTTTGTTAATGTTACAATTTTGTGACTTTTAACAATGGGAATCACTTAATTGTAATTCAAAGGCACGTCATGTTTTGTCCTTCTGTGGAAGTAGAGACTGCATTAAAAATTTAAATTAAGAAGCAAGATAATACCAGTCATATACAACATATTTGAATTTTTTTCATTCATGGTGATAGGCTGTATTTGTTCACGAGGAATCCCATCTTACTTATGAGAAAGACCTCTGATTCTCTGTTAAGGACAGCTCTCTGTATACGATGTGCCCTTCTCAGTGGAGGTGATTACACAAATGAGAAGAATGAAAAATATAATTCCATTTTCACTGATGCCATTTCAAGATTCAAAAGGGAATCCACAATAGCATTTCAAAGAAGCAGCATCACAAGTAAAACAAGTTCCTTGCAATCATACCGGATGGCCATGTGGAATCAAGATTACAAAGAAAAGATTATTTCCTTACATGTTAAATGCCAAATTTTAGAGTTGGAATTAAAATATGATACATTTTAATTCTTAATTTTTTGACATTAATTCCTTTTAAATGTGATTTTGCATTGTTTACTTGCCTCTTTTAAACCCTTTTGTTTTTTAGCTAGAATAAATGCCTTTTTGAATGGGTTTTTGTAAAACCAAATGTCTTTTTGTCTGCCTATTTGGGGTTAAATAAATGCCTTCATTTCTGGTCTCTTCTTATAATGGTCTTGAGGCATGAATAACTGTTAATTTTGAAATTTGAGCTGTAATTTATATAAGAAGAGTATGGAAGGTTTTAGTTGCAGATGGATTTGTGAAATCATAAGCAGACATTTCTTTTAATTATGCATCGTAAAATACTGGTTTTATTTACTAGTTGAAATCTTCAATACTTTTTATGGAATAAGAAAATAATTCTTTAAATTGGTTTCTGACCTTAATTTAAAATACAAATCCAGATCTTGACTTTTCCTCCAAGGTGTATGAAAATAGTAATTTTATGTGTTTTATATATTATGTGGGTTAAGTACACTAATTCATATAGTTCTTGGTGCTGCCTGATGAACCAAGAAAAAAAATTAAATTCAAGAAAATATCAGTTCCAAATGAGATGGTAGATCCTTTTTCTACATTACATTTCTTGAAGTTCAAGATGTTTTTAGAGTGATTAATTTTATTTTTCATGAAATTTCATTTAACTGCAATTCTCTTGCTCTGTGGATTTTCAGTGAATTAGTACAGAAATATTTGGTCTTGTTTTAAAAGAGATTGGAAAAACGCTTTAAGATCTAACAGACAGGGCAGCCATCCTGGGCACCTAGTTGAGATGAATTGCCAAGTAGCATACTTAGTAGAGCTGAACCATTATAAAAAATAGTTCATGTTTTTGTAGTTATGATTGTTAACTCTTGTTAGATTGGGTTGTATTTGTTTGATGTTGAAGGATGCTTAAGAGTACCAACTGACAAGAGTGTGAAACAGTTCAACTTTTCTAATAACAAATTCTTAGAACCAAAAAATAAACTTAATCTAACCTTAATGAGGCACCATGTATACTGTTTATTATTCGTGTCTCCCAAAATTTATCTACCTCGTATTCTGTGTTAAGCATTAACTGTAGTGTAGATGAGGAACAGTGAAGGGAACATATTGAGTCCCCATCTGTAGTGACTTTGAATTGGTTTTAAATTTTGGTACTAATAAAGTTATACCAATCATACCTACTTACTATGATTCCTTTGCAAATATGGTGTCTCTCTCAAGGTAGAGTTCATTTATTTTTAGATCAATGCTATTTTTACCTACTGGTTTAAAAGAAAATTGATAAAAACCACATACATGTGTAGATTGCCTGTTATCACTTGAAGAAGAAAGGATCCAAGGATCATTGCGAATGGCATTCATGCGTAATCGACTTCTCACAGGTGCCAGGATACGTGTAATGAGTGACTTGCATGCAGCGGATACTCGAGGTTCTTTTGGGAAGGTCACTTTATTTTGCACTTGCTGGAGGAAACAAAAATGATATGTTTTATTCATTGTGTTATTGATACACCATGAGGCAGTGATCTAGCTTGTCTAAAATTATCATGTCAAACATTTCAATTGGTATTTTTCTGGAGGAATAATGAAGGAAATTTCTAATAATCAAACAATGTTATGTGCATAACTTGACAGTCATTATCTTATCATTTTGCAGTGCCTGTCAACTGATCAGTGAAAAAACAAAATATCACAGAGATAATTTTTCATTAGAAGCATTACAAGCAGTGTGACAAAGCTTATTTTGTGATATAAGAACTAAATGCCATTGAGGCCTATTAAGTGTAAATAACGATTTGATAAAGAAGAGGGAGAAGGAATGGCAATAATGATTTGACTTCAAGCATGTAAGATTATTTTAGAATATCAGTCATTTGTGTGGTATTTCTCCAGAAAAATTGTATTTAACAAATCAAAGTGAATAATTACCTTTAAAAGATTGTTATAATTTGAGTCATCAAATGGCAATCGTCCATAGACAATTGCATACAAAACGACCCCCATGGACCATATGTCAGATAACTGTGGTTGGTAAGGAACTCCTCTTAGAATTTCAGGAGAAGCATATGCATAACTTCCACAGAATGTTTCACTTAAAGGAGCTACACCATTTTTTGGACGCATATGACCTCGTGCAAATCCAAAGTCAGATAGTTTTATATTGTAGTTACTGTCCATCAGTAGATTTTCACACTTAATATCTCTAAAATCAAAAGATAATTGAAACATGTTTATATAACATTTTGTCTCTATCAAACAAATCTCAGAACCTACCTGTGAACAACTCCTCGTTCATGACAATAGTCAACACTGTCAATAAGTTGTCGAAACCAGTGTCTTCCACGAGGCTCATCAATATATGCATCTCTACGTATAATGTCCAAAGACTGCCGTTTCTGCATACTCCATAATGATATACACTCTATAAAAACCGTTATGTAAATGAAAAGACTGTATTTTTATTTACATGTAGTTTAAACAAAAATAGGTCATAAAATAAAGTTTCAATGCATTTTCAACCACTTTTTCATTTTAATGTTTACCTATGAGTTGTTTCTATAGCTTGGAGAAATCGTATTAAGTTCGGATGCCTGAGCCCTTTGACTACTTCTATTTCTCTGGGTAAAAATTTTTTCAGATAATCTGCTGGAGCTTGAAATTTTGAAACTATTTTTACTGCAACTTCCATTTGATGTCTTGTTGATTGTGCCACCTGCCAATGGTAAAATATTTTATTTAGTAGATTCTATTAATATTTATAGGTAATTTTCAAAGTAATTTTTAGTACCTTTCTTTGAGAAAAACCTTATAAAGCTTACAGTTTACCATCACACTCAAACATACATACAGATACCCTTTTTTTCAAATATTTATTATTAACTTAGATAAAAATATTCAAATAACAAAGGAAACCTATTAACTCTTCTTGTACATTCATGCACTGTTTAAAGTACATGCAAATCTGACTGGATGTAATGAATAAGAACGTTTATTACACTCTAAGATTTTTTTTATTTTTTGGGTGCAATTGTGAAAAATACATGATGTAGGTTCATTTATGCTATCTTTTATTCAGAAATACACCCCCTTTTAATCCATACCTCTTAATATTCAGCTTCAGATTTTTACAAGAGAAAAAAAAATTGACAGTGTAATACCTTTACAGTTGCATATGACCCAGAACCAATAGCCCGTCCAAGAGTGTAACCATGTGACTCCAGTACTGTAGGTCTGTTAACCGACTTTGAAGTATCTACTGGATCTTTCGTTGGACTTTTAGAAGGATCTTTTGGTACTACTATGGGAGTACCATTTCTTGCTGGATCTTTCTCAACGTGTGTATGTACCACATTTTTTGAGTGTGCAGCACCGACGGCCGCCGCAGCAGCGGCCATAGGTCCTGGAGGAGTAGCGGCAATAGTTGTTTGGACTACAGTGGTAGGTTCTACTGCTACAGCAGCAGCTATGGGGGTCGCCCCGGCGGGAGCTGCAGTTGAGGTGGTAGTGGCTCCCGCCGTATTTGCATTTGATTCCCCAGCATGTTTTTTAGAAGGCATAATTTATCATGTCAGATGAGGAATGGTAGTACTCTTGGTACTCAGCATATGGAAGAACTTGACTCTAGCATAACATTAATTTCGAGTTTTTTTGTAAGAATGAATATCTTTTATGGTATTGGGTGGCATCGGCGCACTGCACCGTGCACCGTTACTGCGGAAATTAGTATTACTATTATTATTCATGATAATGGACAGGTTACCAATAATGTAATATCTTTATGTTATTTTGCGTGAGAGATATTTCATGTTCATGAACAATTACTTTTTTAGGGTCCCAAGTCAACGTTATCTTTCAAGCAATAATTATTACAATGTAATTTATTCTCAGATTGTTTCAATTAAATCTTTTAACATAAGTTTTTGTTGTTATTTTGTAATATTCAAGTTCTGAAGCAAAATAGCAGAAAGAACTTGCATCGGTCGAACTGTTGTTTGTAGTCGCGCGGGTTATTGTCTCGTTCACTTGTTACTGGCTATGGGATTATGGGCATGAGTAAAAGTTGTGGCGTATTTACTTCGTGACGTAGAGTTACAAGATTGACGGGCACAGTAGCTTGTTGAAGAGTTGTGATATCCGTCTGTTTGTGTTAGAAAGATGTCGTACGCGTATTTGTTTAAATATATAATTATAGGTGACACAGGTAAGGAAACGGGGACAAAATATGAGGCTGGCTGGGTTCGTGCAAGCGGAATATTCTATCAATATTGTTGTCGATAATTTCTTCGTATGGGCTTTTATCAGTCATTGAAACAAAGACTTCGACCTATTCCATGAAGGGTATCCTAATGTAGCGTTTGGAAGCTCAGTGAAATTAAATTTCATAGGATAATTACCTCCAAGAAATTTTGTATCATGTTGTGAATCCACACCCCAATTCTAATCATTAAACCTTCTGCAAAGTCATATTTTCGTTTCTTTTTAATGCGTGACGTAATTAGCATTGGAATTGTCCAAATATTTTTTGGGTAGTTGCCTTATAAATCATAAGTAGTAGATTGGTTTTAGGAGCTTATTTTCTTATCATTGTCATAATCGGTTCTTTGTTAATGTTTTGAGTCTATTTGAGGAAGGTCTTGAAGTTGGTCTAAGTTAAAGAATTCAAACTTAATAGATTCATAATTTACTACAAAAATTAATTGTCATTTAAAAAGAATTTTTTTTCCTTATGTAACTTCAAAAACATGAAAAAATTACCCCTTGCATGTGCTAAGTCTTGCAGAATTTATTTATTGTTAATATATGCTTGTGTATTGTTTTAGGAGTCGGGAAATCATGTCTCTTGCTACAGTTTACAGACAAGAGATTCCAACCTGTTCATGACCTCACCATAGGCAGGTTTTTTGCTTTTTATTACTTTGTGTGTGTTTTAGTTATTAAAATTTCATGAAACAATCCTTTTGTTTAGGTGTGGAATTTGGAGCACGAATGATTACAATAGATGGAAAGCAAATAAAGCTTCAGATTTGGGATACTGTGAGTAATAATAAGTATTCATGGTCACTTCACCACCCTGTGGTAAAATATTTGTTTATTATGCATTGTTGATTACACAGGCTGGTCAAGAAGCTTTTCGATCTATCACAAGATCCTATTATCGTGGTGCGGCAGGAGCTCTCCTGGTTTATGATATTACCAGGAGAGATACCTTTAATCATTTGACCACTTGGCTTGAAGATGCAAGACAGCATTCTAACTCAAATATGGTCATCATGCTTATAGGCAACAAAAGGTAAGAACTAATTTTTAAAGCAATAAAAATATTTTTAAGCTGAAAATAATTAAAGGTTACTTTCATGAAAAGAAAAAAAATTAAGTTAGTATTTCTCCAATTCCATCAGTTCTGTAATTCATCTATTAATATTTGGAATCTTTTACAATGCCTTTTGTTTGAAGCTTGATAGAAGCTTTGTTTAGTTAATTAGGAGACCTATCTAAGAATGAAGTTGCTTCCAGTTTGTTTTTTTGCACGTTTTGAATGATCTAATAATTATTCAAAATAATAATATTGTTGTTATTTTTATGATTTGTATTTTCGTAAAGGCTTTTTCATTATTTATTTTGCTAATTTGAAAATGCTCATTTAATAACTTGCAGCTTGAATAATGCAGGATTCTGAAGTTGTGCTTTGCAATACCATGGGACTCCATAAAATCGAAAAATGAAAGAAATCCCTCCTTTTATAATTTGTTTTGCTCATTCACAATTTATCGAACTCCTTTGTTAAAAAAAAAGTTTTTATGAATATATTTCTATTGAATCCAGTGGATGCAATGGATCTGCAAGATTAATGTGACTGGGTACAATATGTGAAAAAACCTTATGAGTTTGGAAATCAATGCTAACTGGCACAAGTGTGAGTGTGGCTATTGACAGGATATTATTTGAATTGAAAGTTTAAAGTCAACCAGTGAAACAATGGTAGAAGGATTGTAAATAATTGAGAGAGAGAATTAAAATTAAGTTTATACTTGTGCAAGTATTCTTTCCCATAATATTATAGTTGAATGTTACTATTTATGTGCAATATTTGGATGTATAAACAATTTTGTCCACTGGAATTTTCGTTAAAAAAATCAATAAAATACAACCTCAGGTTGAAGAGGAATTTTTTCAAAATAAAAACATGTTCTGTATGTTCTCATATTTTTAAATGATTTCAATCCAGTGACTTAGATACACGACGAGAAGTGAAAAAGGAAGAAGGAGAAGCTTTTGCTCGGGAACATGGCTTAATTTTTATGGAAACTTCTGCCAAGACAGCAGCTAATGTTGAAGAGGCATTCATTAACACAGCTAAAGAAATATATGAAAAAATACAAGAAGGAGTATTTGACATCAATAATGAGGTAAGGCAGTTGTTAAGACTTCATTTACTAATATGTGCTCATGAACCTCTGTTGTTTTTTTTGTAAATAATAGTTCCTTTGAAATTGACCATAATGTCAGAATACTCTCACAATGCGGACAGAACTTGCAATATTTTAGCCCTGAAATCTCTGTAGCAATATTCAGTTCGAGTATTAAATAATACAGTAAAATAAGAAGGTAAAGTAGTAAAAAAAAAAGTGCTCACTGAAATTTTTCAATTTACTACTATTTAGTGGTCATTTTAGTTTTACAAAACAAGATACCTCTAGTCAACAATATTCAAGTTTGCAGGACATTCTGAAGGAATTACAACCATTTTTGTTTTACTTATTTTGGTACTTGTTTGTAATGTTTTACTTATTGCTACATGTTTTGTTACATTTTAAGATAATTATACAGCAAAATTGGACATTTCAAATGTGAGTTTGTAATATGTTACTGGAGTCCTCTTTCTTACAAACCAGTGTAATGCTATTATGCTTCTATGGCCTCCAAACCTTTGTCATGAATTGTGAAACTTACTCCTCCCTACTTTTTAGAAACCATGTATTCAAGTTGAGTGGGTTTGTGAAGCAGAAGTAATTTCAACCTTGTGCTTGCTCACATTTCATATGGCCTAACTTGATCGAAAACTAAAAAAAATTTAGAGGTTTTGATTTTATTGCAATTATGGGGGTTTGCCCCCTCCCCCTTACACACACTCCCCTTCTCTCTCCCATGTACACACTCTCTCACCACACTCGCACACCCACTTCACACACACCCACTCTCTCTCACACACACTCTCACTTTCCCTCTCTCCTCTCTGGGATGACTGGTTACATGGTACTAATGTTCACTTCAGCCCCAGCTTCTCATTAACAGGAGTGTTGTATTTTGCACTACAAACATATTTTAAATTTTGAATAAAACTCTAATTGTGATGAAAACTTGTGAACTACTACTTCTGTAGAAGAAGAACTTTATTTAGCCTTTTCCATTTTAGGGCCTGCTCTGAAAATGCTAATAGAGTAATTTTAAACATATTAATGAATTTTTATTTTACATATTTTCAATTTTTTCTTACATATTTTGGAAAAAAATAAATGCATATTTTGCTTTTTTTATTACAATAAATTCTAGGAGTAATAACACCAGTGCCATAGGTTTTCTTCATTTAGTATTGCAGGAATCAAAAAGAGAATTCAGTGATGAGAAAACAACTCAGATGTCAACTTAACAATTCAACAACTGATGGGATTCTTTATTGACATAATTGTCTTACCTGACTACTTCGTGTGGTAAATAACAAATGATCATTTAGGTTTTCTTGCACCTATTTCATCTTCTATTTTGTTTGTATTTATTGTCAAAAACAGAAATATCTGTACAAGACATCAGGATGAAGTACATGTGGTTGTGGAAACTAATCAGTGTCAGTACAGTTTCACAAACTACTTACAACATTGATTTTCTGAGTTTGTGTTTAAACTGAAACTGTATGTATGTTGTCTTTTTATTGTTATACCAGTAGTATGTGAATGATCCTTTCACTTCACTTCAGTATTATATAACACAATGAAGTCTAGTTTGGGATGAAGCTCATAGGAAGCTCATGATTAGGATCTTCATTATTTTGTCAATGCAAAAAATATTGTGGTTGTTAATTAAATAGGAGTAATTTCATAAACCATCTTGGGGCTTGCAATTTTTCATGTAATTCTGCATGTGCATCAGCACGTATAAATTGCTGGGTCCATTTCATGCTACCCTCTCACCTTTACTTTACAGACACCTGAGTGAAATTTCAAGAAGTCACAAGGTAGCCTTAAGAAAAAATATATTCATTTTTAATAATGTTTGCATTAACTCTGAAGCTCAAGTTTTTTGCAGTATTATTTAAAAAAATTATTTGACATTCATTAAATAAAATGTCAACACTTCTTTCTTCAGAATACTTTTTGTTTCCTTTCAGTAATGTGCATCTCTCTGATAGTCAGGTGCATTTATATTGACAGAATTTAGTATTTTTTCTAATGTTCTCAAATAGTGATGGATGAGAGAATGCTGGGTATAAGTATACTTAATACATTTGTGTAATTTCCTTTGTGTTTCTTTGATAATTTATTTTTCCATATTTTCATTGCTTTTGTTAATATATTCTGTTAAACTATTTATTATGTTTGCGATAAATAAGAAGATAATCAGTGTCCTGTAAAGAAAACTCAAAGAAAGAATGAAAACAATATTAATAATTTAATTTTGAATTAAATATTTGATATATTTAAGAAATGTATAGGCAACAACATGTAGCTAATGTAGTCTGAATGAGAGAAATCATAATTAATTATTTTAACAAATCTCGATATCATTTCATAGATATCACAATTTTAGTGATCTTCCTTTTTTTTTTTCAGGCCAATGGCATCAAGATCGGTCCTCAACATTCAGCCACTAACGTTAGTTTACCCTCAGGAGGTCAGGGTCCCATGCAGGGCGGAGGGTGCTGTTAGGAGCTCGCGCGCCTCGCCCCTTGCTCCTATTGTCCGGGGCTATGAGTGAGGCCATGGAACACTGCCCGCTCCTAACAGCCCTCTTCTTGTGTTAAGATCAGCACTCTTGAAGTTCTGGATTGGATCTGAAATCCTGTGGCATTATTAACTGGTGGCTTAGTCCAGTTGATTTGTGGACTATTTGAGTATCATATACACATAGAATTATATATAAATATCTGATCACATTTAATCTGATGTGAATGGTCCAGAGAAGATTGGTAACATAATCGAAGCAATAATGTAATGTTCAAAATAAAAATAAAGTATTCTGTTTTTAATTCTGACAGTTTTACCCTTTGGGCACACATTGATTGAATAAAGCAAAGTTGTTTCAGAACACAAAAACGTTTTTTGCATAATTTCTAGAACATAATACATTCACACATTCATTTGTATCTTGTTTTGTGCATTGCATTTGACCTTCGATTTGTAGGGTGTTGTGAACATTCAAAATTGATAACTTCTATAAACATGTATGGTACTTGTTCTTTGTGCAATTTTGTAAGTGAATGTCTTTATGTAAAGGGCTACCTTTTTGTTCTCCTTTATTTGTACATATTGGTGATAACTGAAATCTAGGTCATATTATAATTTCTGTGATTTCGTAGATAAAATATACCATCTGCAGGACATGGGCCTCAATTTAGTGTCATTACTACTAAGTGAATTTATAATGTCAAAAAGAAAAAGAAAAAAATATATGTTAGTTTCCAGTTTTTACCAGTTAGATTATTGTTCTGTCATTCAAATTTGTACTTTTCTGAATTAGTTGTGTCATTCTACTAGAACTTTCACTCTTTGAAAATGCTGCTGTACAATTATATAATATTAACTAATTGTTCATTGTCTAAATGAATTGTAGACTGTTGAAAACCTTTACAGAGGGTCTTGAGTATTTTGTGATGTCAGCACAGTACAGGAAGTTTTCTATGTAGATTTTTTACATTTTGTCTTCAGTGAATCTCCCTTTTATGTAACAAATACAATGTACACCCATTATATTATTTTTTAAATATAAATTCAAGAAAGATACTTTGAGGGTTGTAGGTGGATATATAATTAAAATTAAAGCACTTATCATTCAACATTTTTCCATATTCAGGATTTTATGTTAACAACAGTGTAGTTGCATTGGTTGGTGCAGGATCATGGTTGCACTTTCAATGTAGTTAAGATTTTGGTTTAAAGATTCACTTATTTATTTTTCACTCTCTATTTCATTGCATCTCGTTTACTTGTATGCTAGTCATAATTTTTCTAAATGAATGTAGTGGCTGAATGGTAACTTCACTTTTGGTAAGACCTATGTGCTATTATTTTACAGGAACAAGTTCGCCCTGTATTAATTTGAAGTAATAGACCTCTCTTTTACAGAATCTAATAAATACCTAGTTGCTAATTCTAAAGTTGAGTTCCTTGTAATACAATGTCAACTGACCATTTTCTGAATTTTTAGATGTATTTATGGGCACCTAGTCGTAACATCACAAGCATGTTCATGCTGTTATTATTGCTTTAGACTTCTGATGCAAATGTTGCATAGATGGTTCTTTAGAATGTGCTCATTACTTTTATTTATAGATTTTTAGGTAATGTTAAGTTCAAGACAACTGATCCATGTCTGAAAAGATCTATATGTATTTCACACATAAGGCACAACCTGAAATGCAAATGGGGTTTGTTGGTATGAATCAGTTTTCAATATTACGGAGAAATCGATTTACTTGGTCTTGTTGCAAAATATAGTTGCCTCTTAAGCTATTTATTGAAGCTGTAATCATTGTATTAGGCTGCATATTCTGTAAGATATAAGAAGAATATAATGTGAAATTATACTTGTAAATGTGTTTTTAGATATCAGTTTTAAATTATTCCTTTTCTGCAATTTCACTCACTATAAAATTTCGTGTTTTTCCACATGAGTTCTTTGACACTTAAGTTATTTACTTTGTTATTGAGTTCCTAAGTAGTGAGAGTTGCGTTCCTAAGATTTCCTACTATAGTGTATTACACAAAAACACTCATGGGATGAATATGAATTTATTATTAGTAGTTTCCTTTATCTTTCAGACAAATGGGTTCAGTAAGGAGACAGATCCATAATTTTTTTACTAGTGTTAATTAATACAACAGTAAAAATGTTTGTGAAGCTCAAAATGTTTTTTTTTTTGACTTCGTTCATATTGTCTATGGTTCTGAATATTGAAGTGAAAGACAGAGTTCAACAAATGCAAGAGATTTGCCACAATCTTAAAATATATTTAATGTTACATGTCTAAAGTTTGAGAGAATCTTTCGTGTATGATATATTAACCCTCCAGTGCATGCACTACATCCACGAATTAAGTTTTCACTTCAACAATGAACTACACAGCATCCTTCAAGTGTTCATTTCAGTACATACTTTTTCAATCTATAATGGTGACAGATTCAATAATCAAAAATTATTTCAGAAACTGCAGTCAGTCATTCTGCATGTATGTGTTTTGCTGGTCCTTGTATTGAAGTTCTTGAACTTGATACTTGATTTTAAAAAATTGCATATATTTCCATCTTATACTTTGAAAAAAAAATTATACTTCCAATATTCAGCATTGAGCAAAACAAATACTGTTTTTATTATTATTAAAATAATCTGTACTTAAAAGTATATCTACTGTGTTTACTCCCCCTTAAGTGGTTTTTATACTGACAGCATAATTTTGTTTCTGTTAGAATAATGCTAACATTATTGTAATTGCTCTCCTACTTGTACATGATAAATGGTAGAAACCCAAAGTTTTCGTTTGTGACAGGATATCGAACTGCATTATCATCAAAATTAAATCATTCAAATGATTTTGAAATACTACTAACTGCTTAATACTACAAGCTCTTCTTAAAGATAGAATTTCATAATATATACTGCTCAGTGCCTCAGACCACTATGGGCGATGTTTCCCTTCAAACTGAAGAAGAGAGGAAGAATTGTAGGCTTGTAAAAGATCACACAATTGAGCCATTTGACCAGCAGCTGTCTCATGTGTCCTGATTACAATTCTTATTCATCAACTCATGTTGATGTCCTGACTACAATTCTTGGTTCTAAAGACCTTCAGATGAAATGGCAGTGTCATATGTCCACCTCGTGTCTTCTTAAGGGAGGGAAACTGCACATGTAGTTGTTGCAATCAAGTCATCAGGTAGTGGAGGGTTAAGAATCCTTTAATTGCATTACATCTCATGTAACAAAGAAAATACAATTTAAAAGTATATTTTTATTCATGGAATAGGTATTATGAAACTTACAACTGCTGTGACCAGAAACAACTTTTTTTCTTCAATGCACTAAAGATAAAACGACATTAATTATTATTTTTAGACTAAGATTTCCATTGCATACACATTTGTTGGAATGTTGTATTTTAAATACTTTTATCTTTAGTTTTTTTTTAAATTGTTGCCTGTGGAATGATAGCAAGAAAATGCACGCAAATTAAATGGCTCTTTTTATGTAATTTAAAGTATTTATAGTTTACCTACACGGTGTGACTGGTTTAAAGGGAGACTAAGTATACTGCGATTTTTGTAGGAAGAGCTCTCAAGGCCACTCAAATCCCATCTTCGCGATGGAATATGTCACGGCATTTGGCGTCTTTTCTCAGTCTTGCCGGCAGAAGTCGCATGATCGCAAGCACTGCTTCATACGGTCGCGATCGTGCGAAATCTAGCGGAACGACTGTGAATGACACGAAATGCCGTGACATATTCCAACGCGAAGATGGGATGTGAGTGGCCTTGAGAGGTCTTCCTACAAAAATCGCAGTACAGTGACGTACTTTCTTTGTAGCTATACTGCGATTTTTGTAGGAAGAGCTCTCAAGATAACTCAAATCCCATCTTCGCGATGGAATATGTCACGGCATTTCGCGTCTTTTCTCGGTCTTGCCGGTAGAAGTCGCATGATCGCAAGCACTGCTTCATACGGTCGCGATCGTGCGAAGTCTAGCGGAACGACTGTGAATGATACGAAATGCCGTGACATATTCCATCGCGAAGATGGGATTTGCTTTATCTTGAGAGCTCTTCCTACAAAAATCGCAGTATAACTCCCACTCTTCGCATGTTAGCCGTTTGGCGACGCACTGACCAATGTAGTCGTGCAGTTTCTGTCAGGTGGTCTCCCTCTGCCATCTGTGGATCGGCCGTCAGACAGGGCATCAGGGAGGTGGGCTACATCCATCATTGACTGGATGTACAATACACAGGCGTCGCTCTCGAAGACGCCTAAACGATGCAGATGAGAGGCGAGGTAGTCAAGGCCTGTAGTAGTTCTGAATGCAGCAACATCCATGGACCTCTCCAGGTTACGAGGGTTAGGTGACTCGATTAGTTTGGCCCAGTTCTTTCCAGTGCTGGTTAGGTTATGGCACGCTCTGATCCACGCATTGACGGCTCGTTTGATGGAAGATTTAGCAGAAGAATAGGACTGGGAGCTTGAAGGCCGAGGAAGGGTGGTGCCGTGCTTCGCCAGTGTGTCCGCCTTCTCGTTGTCCTCCACCCCAATATGGCTCGGGATCCATTGCAGAGTAATTTGCCATCCTTTTCCAGCAAATTTGAGAGTTTAGAGCGGCACTAGAGGGTTAGGGAGCAGTCTGTATATTCGTTATTGGAGAGCGCAAGTATTACGGCCTGGCAGTCAATAAAGAAAACGGCATTTGTGGGGAGCTGAGGCGCTTCATGTGTTTAGCTTCAAGTACTGCAGAACTTCTCCGTCGTAGTTAGTTAAGGGGATCCCTATGGCCACAGAGCCCTAGAAGGCAATCGAGATGTATCCTGCTCCCGTTCTTCCAGAGCTTGGCATTAAGGAGCCGTCGCAGTAGATGTGGAGCCATTCTTGAGTTGGGTACTTTCTGTGCATCGTCTCAAGAGCGCATATTCTGAAGTTGATGTCCGAGGATAGATCCATTGAGAGATTGTGTTCCCGAAGGCATAGCTTTCTAGAGGGTAGGAGGCGGATAAACTCAAGGCCCATGGGGAAAGGCGCGGCATCAGTCGATAGGATATTATATTTCTCTGGTTCGTTTCGTTCTGATCGTTTTAGCAGTGTTGACTGTAAGGAAGTTTTTGCCGGCCCATTCTCTGAGATTTTCTAAAGCCTGGTTTAGTACCGACTCCAAGGCTTTTATACTTGGGTTTTTTATTTCTTAGCGCGTGGGGGATTGTTTTCAGGATGGAATATCTCTCGGTATTTTGCGTCGTTCTTGAACATGCCGCTTGAAGTCGCATGATCGCCAGCTCTGCTCGATACAATCGCGATCATGCGACTCTCAGCTGTTCGACTGAGAACGACGCGAAATACCGTGAGATATTCCATAGTGAAGACACTTCCCCACACGTCAAGGAAACAAAAAAAGGGTGTTTAGTCATTAATTTACACCTCGCCTTTTGATTAATGAAACACAATTCCTATTTCACTACGGATTTATTTAATTGGAGTACAAAAACAATATATGTTTATTTTCGCTCTGTAGCCTCAAGGATCAGAAGATTAGTTTATAAATTGATCAGTTATTGAATATTTTTTTGTTTTGTTAATGTTATTTTTTGTCCAATTTAAGAAACAAATTTACCGACGTCTATCCAGAGTACTAAGAGCAGTTTATATTGTATAATATAATCAGAAGCTATGAAATTATCGATTTCTGATTATGTCTTGTTCAGAATTGGCTATTTAATTTCCTTTGAAATTGATAGTCAACTGTCTCTATTTTGAAAATAAGATAAGTAGAGTAAATATGTTCTCTATTGTACACAAAACAAGAAATTTGGTAGAGCTATGATCATCCTAAGAGAAACATGAAACTGTTGCCTTGGATTATAAAGATAATTCAAGAAGAATTTTTGCACAACACCTGATTTAGAAGCGTTTGAGTGCAATTTGAGTACAACGTGCTAATTTTGTTTCAACCCTCTGGGTAGACCTACATACACTTGGACCCAAGAGCACTCTTATCTTATCAATGCCTCATGCCTGGGTCCAGTGGTGGATCCAGGAGGTGGGGGGGAGGTTTGCAGGACATGCTCCTCCCCCCAAAAGGCCTAGAGTTTTCGATCATTTATTTGGCAAAATTGATGTAAAAATTGATTAAATTATTTAAAAAAATAATATTGCAAAGTATCGTGTATTCACTACAAAAATAATATACAATAAAATAAGAAATGTTTATTCTTTAACAAAAATCTATAATGGCCTCCTCCAAAATGATCGGCTGGGCCCTGCTTGGGCCTACCCAAAGAGGAGGTGTGTGTTACTCTGTCCCAAGAGCGGTATACTCTATCAGGTACTCTCTAATAGCGAGTCACATTTTCAAGAGCTTATTTATTCATTCACGGTTAACACTTTTTTATTTTACATAACCACTAAAGAGAGGTAAACCAATGATGATGAATAACAAATAACATTAGTTTAAGAAACAATTTCAGTATCAATAAGGTTCAACAAAACAGCGACGCGTAAGCTTCACAGCAGTGGCGATGGGTGAGGTAAATTTAAGTGTGTTGTAAACGCAATGGTCGTGAGTTGGGTCTTCTCAATATTTCCCGATTAATGGACACAATTATTGATTAACAGACACAATTACTATTTAAATTGTTTAAGAACATTTCACCTTAAATTTCAAATATATTTTAAAATATTTGGATTTTTGACGAATAATTGTAATTGAATGTAAAAACTAAAAACTACTATAAAAAAAGAATAATATGAAACATTATCGTTTCCATTCCAAGAAACTTATTATAAACTTTTCTCGGACGCGCCCCCCATGTGTGACAACGCGCCGTGAGAGTGTGGCCGCGCAGCCGCTCCAAAATCGAGCTGAAGTCAGCGCAACATCCGTCGCCGGCGACAAGTCGGCCCACGCAGCACGTCCGCGTATCGCATTCCTTTCAATACACACGACTGATATGTGAACGTTGGCCGCCTGCTTTTCTGAGGTCAAGGAGCACGTTGTCTACTATGCTATAGCAACGACCTGACCAGCTTGTGAAAAAAATTAATACTATTTATAACATTAATAACTAATCTTCAAAATAAAGCTTCATTTCTCGCTTATTGCTATATATTAATTTTGATCCTTACTCTTCTATACGTAGCCTCAAGTTTCATTAAGCAAAAATCAGAACGAAACATTATCATTAATTTGATCAATCTACCTAGAAATGTGGAAATTATAAACTTACCTTGTTTACTTCAATTGAAAATCCAATTGCCGACGCACAAATTTCTCCGTCACTAATTAATTGAAGTTACAGGTTTCGCGGATAAGTTGCTTCTCTATTGAAAGCATGGTTAGGGCGCACAATCGCACGGTTGTCATTATATTTCTAAGAAATGTTTTTATCCGCTTCATTGTTGAAAATGATCGTTCAGCTTATAAGTCGAATAAATATTAGGGCTGAATCGTCGACGCAACTCTCGTTTTGCTGATTTCACAGTTGTTTCAATTATCAGAACAGGCTGATCCGGACCAAGTGATCATTTCATTCGTGATTTCAAGAATATCATCGTTGCTAAACTTTTTTTCCAATAAGATTAACAACTTTGTTCATTTTAGAGAAATAATTGAATACCAGAATGCACAGACACCATAACTTAAATGCTATTTGAACCCGAGATGTAAAACACATTTTTACACTGATTTTAAGACGGCCCTCACCATCCACTTTAGAAGCAAAACTTGCGTTTCGAAGTAACGTATCGAGGACATTGATTTACTGATAGCGAGCCGGAGACTTCGTCTCGAGTTGGATGACGTGATTGCCCGAGTGCTGCGCCAAGCGGAGTTCACGGCGTAAGTGTGAACATGATACCACGAAAGCGCCCTATGATAACACCGAAGCGAAGTCACGTGGTACCCAATGGTCCTTATGAAGCGAAGTCTGAGCAAGGTGTTGTTTCGAGATCGTGAACATCCATGTAAACACATCGGTTCGTCAATGTAATACTGGTATGAAAATTATACAAAGAAGCAGAAAAAAGTCACACTATTAATGATATTGTAATAACGAAGTATATATTCTATTTTCTCTCTATGTTTTGGGTGTTGCGTGAACCTGTGAACCTTATACAGAACCGCCCCTACTTCACAGTATATATAAGATTACTTCATATTAAATGATATCTAAGCGTTGGGGAACGCTCCCGGACTATCAAGGAATTATTTTTCTTCTTCAAATGTTACTGTTAAAAAATAAATGTTACCGATGGTTCCCACCAAGTGAATCTGAGGAGGACAGTTTAGCTCATAATTAGTGAAGTATTATTGTCTGTCAACAAAAAAGTTGTAGGGAGCACATACTTTCGCGAAGTCACTATCAGCAAGACAGCGCTAGCTCCATCTGTGCCCTAGCGCTCTCCAGGCGGCGGCTTTGATCCGATAAAATATAAACTCCGATATATTGTAAAATATATGTCTTACACCGTGATCCGAGGCAATTTTCTGATCGTCTCTCCTTATCCAAGTGTGTCGTAGCTATTACTCTTTTAGCTTCTCCGTCTCCCACGGGGCTGAAGGTTTTGTATGCTCTACCGTATGGTTGGGCTTGAGGAGAAGGGGAGTAATATGAGAAAGGTGTGTTCGGGTAAGGGTAGGGATAGAAAAGATTCTTTTAGGATATGTACATCAGGTATTGAAAGAAATGGCGAAGGGACATGTCTTTTAAAGATGGACACATTTAGGGACATTTAGGTAGAGACAGCGGACAGCTGCTCCGGTTAGTCGCTTCTTACGACAGGAGGAGATCCCGTGGGGCTATTCTACAGAAACCCCCGAAACACCACACGGGGTTTATTATTATTATTATTATTATTATTATTATTATTATTATTATTATTATTACTATTATTATTATTAATCGAATAATGTAATGTACTCATGTTGAAATTTGTTGTGTTGCATGACTGGAATATGTGATCACTTTAGGGACTCAAAATACTTTCGTTCTTTATACGTATTAATATAATTATCAAACGCGTCGACATTTTTCCGAGGGTTTAAATATAATGTCATGGGTATTGTTGAACCTAATAAGATGACATTGCAAGAGAGCAGTAGCGGTTCGTGGGTATTCGCACATTCGCATGTGCACACCCAAATGAATTCGGTGCAACTTTTCTTACACATCTCTTACCAAGAGGAGAATTCTCTCAAAGCTTTTCGAAACATGGTATTTCAAAACACGCGCCTTTCGGAAGCTACGACAGTCCGTCCGCCTTTCTTTCGGTTGCCGAAGCACAGAAATAGACAGGAAAAATAGGCAATTAAATTGTAAAATAGGCGTTTAAAAATGCAATATATATTTTTCTTATCCATATTTCCCCATCTCGTTGATTTCTAATTTAGCAAAAATATTTGAAAAGGTCTTGAAAACAAGAATTAACAGATTCATAAAAAACATGACGTTATACATCCGTTGCAATTTGGATTCCAGGAAGGAAAGAGTACAGAGGATGCAATTCAATATTTAACAGATGAAATTAATCAGGCTGTAGACAATAAAAACGATTGGGGAATATCGATTTTGAAGAAAATCGTCTGAACGGTTTAGGCGCTAGCGTTGACCACAGACGGACGTTTGGCCGTCAATCGATTTTGCAGTATCAAGAAGAAACAGAACATGGAATTTGACTATACCACGAGGTACAGGATTTTTTTCTAAATTTAGCAACAGGTTTTATCCACTTTTTCGTTACCAGACCCATGCTATAAGAGTTTTTCTGACGAAAATTCCCCGTTTTCCGGCGCACGATTACATAACTTTCTCTTCTTACGAAGTATTCGTAAGGCGAGAAAGTAAAAAGGATCCAGGCTTGACAGTGTTTCAGGACTTGGCAAAAGCCTTCGACACAGTCGATCACGAGATATTGTTAAAAAAGCTGTACAGACTTAGTTTTAGATGGAAAATCTATAATCCATTAAAAATATATCTCTCTGATAGCAAATAGTTAAAATAAATTATGTGGTTAGTGATGAACTGAATGTAACATGTGGTGTTCCACAAGGAACAATATTGAGTCCTGTATTGTTTTTATTGTATATTAACGATGTGTTTAATATTTTGCTCTCTGGCGAGCTGATATCATTTGCTGATGATACGGCATTAATAGTAAAAGGCAAAACGCAGTGTGAAGTTTTGAAATGTGCGGAACAGAAAATGAATTTGATAGCTCAATGGCTTAGTGAAAATTTTCTAACTTTAAACATACTTAAGACAGTTTTTGTTACCTATGGTAGTTATGAGAACAGTGTGCCTGGTAGTTGTGATATTAAAGTACATAATAATACACACAATAATGACAAATGTAATTGCCCGAGTATCACTAGAGTGGCGGTTGCTAGGTACCTTGGATTACATACAGACAGTACTCTGAAATGGAAATTTTAAGTGGAACATGTAGTTAAAGAGGTGAGATAAATCTTTATTTTTTATAGATTAAGATTCATATTAAGTGTTGAACAAATGATAGTATTCTATGCGTTATTCTAGGCTATAGTGACGTGTGGCATAATTGAGCGGGGTGAAGCCTACGATAGTACTATGAGACCACTTTTTAATATTTAGAAAAGGGTTATTAAAATTATCTTTAAAAAAAAAAAGCTTGTTTGACACATCAGACAAGTTTGCGATTGGATTCTCTTCTCCTTCCAGCTCGTGATCTTGAAATGCAGCTATGTTTGAATTGAAGAATAGGACAGCGAATTTCTCATGGTCAACTTCTATAGTATTTCTGTGGTAGGCTCGATTTCCACTCGCACGCGAGATGCGTACCGCGCGTGTTTGTTTTGTTGACGAGCTTACTAGCGGAGAAAGTGAATATTATTGGGGAAGTTTTTTGTTTTTTTTCTCACGTACAGGCCAACTTGGACCACGCGTACGTGCATACTAACTTTTTCCGGGGCTCAGAAACATTATCTCGGAGGGGAATCAGCATTTTAGCTGAATCCCATTTTTATCTCCCAGGGTTGTTAGCCCTGGGGATATGGAAGATGAAATGATGATGGTAGTGAGGGGTGAAAGGACGGCACACAAATACAGGCGGGACTCGAACCCGCGACCCTGCGGTCCGAGTTCGCCACGACACTGCTGCTTTAGCGATCTCGGTCACGGGGCCGACATTGAGGAATTTTTTTTTTCATTTTACATTAGTATGCGGATTATTAGTGTTATTTGATTTTTAATATTTAAATCTTATTTTACGTTAATATTATGACATACAGTGAATGAACTATATTCACCATTTTCTCTTAACGATATAGAATAAAGGCAAATTTGGGTCATTCGATTTACTCCTTTGTTGAGTACGGTTGTATAGCGTTCTGGCGAGAAAAATGCAAGACAATTCAATCCTTTCTGGTATAATACACTCAAATGACTAACAGAGAAGTTAAAGCTTTATCATTGGCCATGTCTTTTATTGTCGCATAAGGAGAGTACTTGGAATGGAGATGGATATTTTGTCATGTAAAATTTATCAAAAGCTATAGTACAAAAACATGAAATGTCAAAAGAACACGTATGTAATTTAGTGAATCTGAAATGGCAGGGGAAGAAATCAATCCGATTTCTGAATTATTGTCAGAGCAACTTAAACTCGCAACTCTACCTAAAAATCTGAATATCTTAAAATCACGTCTGCGCGTGTTTCATGGCTCAAATAATGCTTTGATACGAAATGATATCAGAGAGACAATTGTTTTGAATAAATTTAATAAAATTACCCCCCCCCCCCAAAGAAAAGAATTGAGGTGGAACATGCCCTCTTCCCTGGGATCTACCGCTGTTCAGTAATCCGTTTTGCCTACCCTAAAGATTTGTTCAATAACCGCCACTGGAGAATATTTACTTCGAACTATTTTCGAAAAGAAAATGTATAGTGCGATTTTTCTATCTCTGCCTCCCAAGTCCCTACGGCAACGATGAAATATCACACAGTATTTCGCAACTTTCTCAGTCTTGCCGCCAGAAGTCCCATGAGCACAAGCACTGCTTGATACGAACGCGATCATGCGATACCTAGCGGTACGGCTGAGAAAGACGCGAAATATCGGGACATAATCTATCGTGAACACGTGCCTTGAGAAGCAAAGTTAGAAAAATCTCGTGTAGATAAGTCCGATAGAATAGAGTTCCTTCCAATCAAATTCAATTTTAAATCAAAAGAGATGTATAGCCAGAACCTAAACAAATATCAGTGAAAATAGCGAACGTGAGAAGAAACACAAACCAATTACAACCAAAATCCTTACTAATGCCCTAGAAAATGCTCACGCGCACATCTGAGCTTGCCACCACCCAACACTTTCCCGCTAAAGCGTGGTCAAAGAGAGACTCTCTCGTTGGACACGCCGCCAAAGGTAGTGACGTCATTCTTGTCATCTTTAGTTCTCTATCGAAGTTCGTTGTTGGTTACAAGTGGTTACAAGCGTTTTAATTACTAGAGGGCAGCACCCGTGTTTGACGTCAAGTATTCCATGCAAAGTCTATGAAAGGTTTTACACGTCTTTATGATTTCTGTATTCAGTGAAACAATATTTTCTCGGTAAATAAAAATATTGCTCAACATACTTTCAAATTACACAAAATTTTATGAATATTTAATGCATTTCAAATAAGTCAATACTCATTTTTAACGCTTAAATAAAGGCGTCTCCAGAATGCAATGATTACCTCCCCCACAAAATCATGACATTTCGGGCAGAACGGCCCATGTTCTCCGTGTATTATTAGTCTTCAAGATTATTATAATATATAATGACACGCGGTTTACATCTTTATGTCTGTTTCGAACAGAGATAGACCATGGATAAATACAATTAAATTCATCCATTCATCATTTCTCTTTGGGTTCGAACGTGTGTAAAACTGTGAGATTTAATCTTCACGAGTTCGACTTTTTAAAGCCTGTGTGCAAAGATTGTTGAGCTCCCAAACCAAAGATGTGAATAATCGTGAAATAAAATCAGAATTGTCAGAGGAGTCCTAACCTCCTCTAACCCTAAGCAGGATAATCCTGCAGCACTAAAAAAAGTGCAAAGGGTAAATTAATTAATTAAATGTTTCTCTGGCATAATTTAGAGATGACAGCACAATGGTGACATAAAACCATTGTATTATCTCTTTCGTAATATTTGGTAATGATCAAGGCGTATTTAGGTCGATATAAACGTTTACAAGAGACTACTAAAGAATCATTCAAGAGCCTAATTATGTTTTTTTGTTAATTTATTTGCTAAGTATTAGAATATTATGAATTATTTATAAGGTACGAATTAGAAATGATGAAATTCGCATCCCTCCTCGAATGTAATACCTCTATTACTGGATTTAAAAATATTATAATGCGAGAAATTTCAAGTATTTTACTTTACGAATTTTTCTACATGTTCTTCCTAACAATACGTAACGATTAAAAATTACAGTCCGTAATCTCAGGGTCAGGCAATATTATTTTTAAACTCAGGCTCTGTGTTGTCGTTTGATTAAGTTGCCCGCTCAAAACCTTACCATTGGTCAAATGTGCGTCTGCTCTGTGTCCCACCAATGAAAATTTAACTACGGGCAATGTCTGCCTTTCCGGTTTAGACACATTTACTTCCGTTTGGTATGGGTACAAATTGTGAAGTGATTGTTTTTCCTCCTGGTAAATCCGGGAAAATATCAAAATGGAAGGTGAAGGAGGGTACATTTGTGTCAATAGGGCGTGTGCTTCTTTTATACGACATAAATTTCAGCAATGGACGGGAAGAACTAAAAAAACTAAAAGCGACGCAAATGGGGATGGTACGGAAACTTTTGGCTAGAGAAGGAGAAACTATTACTCCTGGGTGAGTACTATTGCAGCTGGTACCGTAATACTTGTCTTTGAAGCTGCTACTCGGTGGTTAACCGCCGTTGCATTGATATTTAGGCATGCTCAATAGTTTCTGCTTGCTGTTACGCGCCATGTTGTTATTGCAATGCTGCCAACTACGCAGCATAGTACGAGTTGTATTTCAAATTGTAAATATTGAATTGTCTATATTTAGCCATGATATGTCTATTTAAAAAGTAATTTTGTATTTGATCGGTATTTGAGGTGAATTACAACATTTTTACGTTGTCACACATGTGCATTTCATTTAGATGGATGTTTTATTAATAGTGGTGATAGACATTAATTTTCTTTCTAAGTATTTTCTTTATTATGTCTTTAGAACGGCATTGCTGGAATTAGAAGAATGTACTCACCCAACAGTTATGAATGCTATGTGTGCAGAATGTGGGGCAGACTTAAAAACAGAAAATCAGAATTGTCTTAAAGCATCTGTTCCGATGGTACATAGCATTCCAGAGCTCAAAGTTAGCAGGGAGGTATGTCTAATTTCCTACATTTATTTGAAAATGTTTAAATGGACTATGGAAGGGCCAATCATATGGGCATATTTTTAAATATTTAATTTTTTAGTTTAATGTTTAAATTTCATTTCTTCAAATCTTTCTTTTAACCTTGAGTTCTTTTATTGGAATTGCTATATTAATCTTGAGTCTAGATAAAATTATTCAAAATATAATTGTTTTTTTGATTTTTAATTATGGAAAAGTAATTTTGAACACAAATGTAGTAATATTTTGTTTTAATAAAGTGTTTTTGTTTACATTCACAGTAAAGAAATCCGTTATGTATACTTTTTAATTTTGTTGAAATATTGGTGTAGAAGTTATTACACTGTTGCAAATGGGTCATGTTTTTCATGTTAAGCCTTTTGATAACTTAATAAATGAATTTGGAAATGTTTATTTAAGTTTGTCTTATTGCTCTGGGGGAGAGTATTATATTTCTCAAATTTTTGTGAAATTTTAAAAGAAATGTTAACATAGCCAAATAAGAATTTATACACAAATTATTTCAATAATTCTACCTCATTGTAAGGAGAGTCTGTAAACCATCACCTTAACACTTTAATGGAGCTACCGGTCTCTGAGACCGGACAATATTTTTGTTTGTTTATACTGGCACACCTGTTAGGCGGCAATGGTTCTCTGGCCCAATAGCTTCCCCCCCAAACCTCCCTGTACATTCCAATTGTTGATAATCAGTTTTGTTTGATCGTTTATGAGCATTGTGTCAGTAAAATGCCCTCTACATTCCAATTGTTGATAATCAGTTTCGTTTGATTGTTTATGAGCATTGTGTCAGTTCTGGGAACCCTACTGGTCTCTCGTACCGGATAGCTCCAGTAGCGTATGAACTGCATCAGATCTGTCGTACCAGATTACTGCAAGAAGGGTTTAGTTGAATCTAAAGTATAATGGATAACCCTTCCACTAGCCATGTACTGCATATTGATGGCTTGGACGACGAATTCAAGTGATGTTAGACGAAGTTTCTCGTGATGAATGTTGTTCAGATTCAGAAATCGATGGTTCCGTCGAAGATCCCGATTTCGTGACTTCAAATGAAGACTCTGGTTTGACGGACTCCAGTGTGGAAAATGATGATCTTCTGAATGAAGAACTTGATAGAAACGAGATACAATGCAATGTAGAGCCTGAATACTACTATGGGAAACCTAAAAAGAGCGAGCGTGGCTGGAATGGGAATAGTTCTGAGCCCAGGCAAACGTAAGGGTTCCAGCTCACAATATTGTTAGGGGAGGATTACCTGGCCTCAGAGGTCAAGACAGAGCCTGGGAAATCAGCCAGACAAAAATGCCCTGGCTCTCAGTGATGATCCTCCAGTTAATCCACAAGAAATCCCAACTGACAAGATGAACAAACGAAAGACATGCAGCAAGTGCCCTTCTCTCAAAGAAAGATACAATACCAAAGTATCAGATGTTCAAAACCTATCTGCCTTGAGTGCAGCTGGAAAGTCTGTACGGATTGTGCTCCTGATTGTGTTAGATTTTGTGGTAGAAGAAGTATTACATTTTTTGTATAAAACGCACAGAAAAGAACTGTAAACAAGTTGATTTTATTTTTAGTTTCATAAAATTATACGACATGATTATTTTGTTGAAAATTTAATAATATTTTAAGAGTTTTAGATTCATTACGTGAAATTGTAACTTTGCAATAATAAAAAATGCCGGAAGACTTTTATTTATTGTTCATTTACAGCTTCTATTACATATAAGTTGCCAACGCATAATGTTTATGTTTGTAAAATAAAATCTAACCACCCGATCTGTCAGACCGGATAGCTCCAATAGCGATACATGAATCCATGGCTCCATTAAAGTGTTAAAATGTTAGAAAATAGATCAAATTTAAATAATCATTATTTATTCAATTTTCATCCATACTAAATGAATTTTTTCCCCTGACAAAAGTAATGTTAAATAAAGGATGGGTAAAAGTCAGATCACACTCTCTGACACCCCACGCTGTTGTTAAAACAAATGTTTTTAATTTCCAAAATCATATTTTAATTTCAAAATGGTGGAAGTGAGGAATTTTGTTAGTGCAAACTGTCGTAAAGAGTGAAGGAGACTCGGAACATGTTATACATAATACATTTTTCAGCTTTCAATCTTTTTTTCCTCTTAATTTTTCAAAGTATTATTTATAATTTTGTAGTCATATTATAATAAAATTTTATCCTAGGGGTCACTTGAAACACTAAAATGTTTTTATTCAGTCTCTTTGTTTTTCTAAAATACAACTGAAGAAGGCTTTGGGTGTTACGTGAACACATTGGCAAACAAATTGCTTTTCATTATACTATAGTAAAAAAAGTAATTTATGTTTGTTATGTACTATTGTGTACCTGTTTCTAAGAACATTAATGCTAATTGATACACAAATATATTGTAAAGGTTAAGTTAAATTTACAATATATGTTCAGTTATTACTGAAGTAATGTTTTGAATAAGCTTTAGAAATTCTTGTATTGTAATGCATTTTTTGTAGCAAGCAGAACTAATTGGTAAAGCTGATGAAGAACGATTGTTAAAACACAGAAAACTTGTTTTGTTGGTTGATTTGGACCAAACATTGATTCATACTACAAATGATAACATTCCACCAAATATAAAGGTAGTAATAATTATTCTACATTTTCTTGTGGTGTCATTGTAAATAAGAAAATTCAGGTTTTTAATGTAAGATGTATAATTTGCAGGATGTATATCATTTCCAGTTGTATGGACCTACTTCACCATGGTACCATACTCGTATTCGACCTGGCACTAGTCATTTCTTAAAAGAAATGAGTCAGTTGTATGAGCTACATATTTGTACATTTGGAGCACGTAATTATGCACACATGATTGCTACATTTTTGGATCCCGATGGGAAATATTTCTCTCATAGAATTTTGTCACGAGATGAATGCTTCAATTCTAGTTCAAAAACAGCAAACCTATCGTATGTATATTTTGTTGAAAATGCCAGTTAATTTCATGGTTCATTTTGTAAGTTATGTTGGGTATTTCTGTTTTAGGGCTTTATTTCCATGTGGTGACAACATGGTCTGCATTATTGATGATAGGGAAGATGTTTGGAATTTTGCCCCAAATTTGATTCATGTTAAACCTTACCATTTTTTTAAACATACTGGTGATATTAATGCCCCTCCGGGTTTGACAAAGCATGAAAATGATGAAAAAGAGGGATTTGACTTCAGCAGTTTTGGTAAATAGATTAATAATATAACTTTAAATTACTATATTTTTCATTTTAATTGCATTATTGTCAAGAGCTAATTTCTTGTGCTTTGTTGCTTCCTATTTACGAGACTTCATTTCATATTGCTTTCCTCTTTCCATTTATGTCTTTGGTTGTTATACATCTCACATCATCCTTGCACTGTCTTGTTCCCATGTTGTTCTTCACTTCTTTTCATGTTCTCTTAAATTTTGCCTTTTGTTTTGAATATATGAATAAGTACAATTAAGCTGTAACCATGCTTTTTTTTAGAGAACAGAAGCTCTTCTCAAGAGAAAAAGTTGCAAGAGAAGGCAAAAGAGGTGGAGTTAGTTAAAATGGAGGATTTAAAAAATGAAAAGGATCTTGCCGAAAAGAGAGTTGAAGAGAAAGAGGCACCTAATACAAATGTTGAAATGAAAGATGAGAATTCAGATAGATCAAATCAGAAGAAAAAGTCTAAAGAAGAAGAAGAAGAAAACGAGAAACTTTTTAAAGATGTTGAAGTAAAAAGTTGTGATACAGAAAGCCAGCCTACAAATGACGAGAAACAAATCGAAAATAAAAATTCAAAAGCCGAAAGTTCCTTGGACAAAAACACAGAAGTAAAGTCGACACCCGAACTTTGCTCTGATGGAGGAAAGGATTCAATTTCAATTGACAGTAATTCTGTAAGCAAACCTAATAAACATTCAGAAACTGCAAAAGATGAAAAGGAAAATATAAATATTGTTGGTGCCAAAGATATATCATCTGAAAAGATTAAAGAAAATTGTGGACTGGATAATGAAGTGAAAGAAAATGAACACATGGTCAATAAAGATGGAATTGGAGAGGACAAAAGCATCTCAAATAATATTAACGAGAATGAAAGAGAAGTTGAGGACAGTGATGACTACCTTTTATATTTAGAAGGAATTTTGAAAACAATTCATCATGCGTTTTATGAAATCTACGATGAACTTCAAGGTGATATGCCAGACTTAAAAAGTGTAATACCTTATGTTCGGCGCAAAGTTTTATGTGGTACACGATTAGTTTTTAGTGGTCTTGTTCCCACAAATGTACCTTTAGAGAAAAGTCGGGTATACCAAGTAGCTAGGTCATTAGGAGCAGTTGTCAGCTCTGATATTGATTCAAAGACTACTCATTTAGTAGCTATTCGATCAGGTACTGCAAAAGTTAATACTGCAAGAAGAATGAAAAACATTGCTATTGTTACTCCAGAGTGGTTGTGGGGTTGTGCTGAAAGATGGGAACACATAGAAGAGAAGTTATTTCCATTAGGTCGGGGACAGACTTCTAGCAGGCATCCTCCTCCACATTGTGGGAGTCCTGAGCATTCACCTGGGCAGTTGGGTGCTAGCCGCTTTATGGATAGCATCAATCCACTTATGTCTTTTTCATCGGAAGATATTGCGAACATGGATCGTGAAGTTGAAGATATCTTTAATGAATCGGAAAGTGAAGGGGAACGGGAAGAAAAGAAAGGAGAATGTCTCACTGAAATTGTTGCTGAGAAGGATATAGAGAAAGAAAACAGAGAAGAAGAAGCAGCAGTGAGAAGGGCAGTTTTGGAGTATGATTCTAGTAGCAGCTCTGCAGATTCTCTGTCAGGTAAGGGAATGCAAAATATTAGAAAAAGAAGCTCAAAAGTTGTTGGGTTCAAAACAAATTTAGAAGTTTGAAACTTCAAACAAAGTAGAAAGAATTTGCATTCAAAATATCGTTGTTTAACTGCTATATGTCAGATTTTCCCAAAGTAATGATTAACTATAGACTTTCACTAATAGTTAAAATGTTACACAAAGAATTTTTAGGATAAAATTTAGAGGAGATTTGTAAACTACTAATATTATTTATATGAATATTTCTTTAAGAAGAGTATGATTTTTAAGCATAGTATTAAAATCTTAGCAATGTTTACCAGAAAAGTGATGAAAAATGACATTTTAAAAAATAGAAATTATTTGCGTTTGATGATTTCATTTACTGTGGATACCTGAATACAAGATGACCCTCTACTTTTGAAGAGGCTTCATGACAATTTTTTCATTTTCAGTAAGTTCTTTCAATTTGGTCAAAGTAAAATAGGAAATTGTCTTCTGGATTAAGTGCTATTTGTTTGCCATTCAAAAATATGGTCAGAATCTCCCTAAGATCTGGGGTGCATGCCAAGAAAATGTCCATGAAAGCAATTAGTTTCTATAATATAAATATTAAATTCTATGCTACCAACCACTCTATTTTTTGGAGAAACCCTAGTCTTACATACTTGTTCATATGAAAAAGAAATCTTTCTAGAACTGTCTTTTAATTTGTAGTTTTGTATTTTTTTTTTTAGTTTTCAAAAGGGGCTATTAATTTGGAATGTAACAGTGGGATTAGTGAATAGATTTGAAATTTGTTCAAAATAATTCTCTTGCAAGATCAATTAGAAATTTTGAGAACTTACATTTTAAATTGTTTAAATTGTTGCAGGTGAACATCCTCATGGATGGAGATCATCAGAGTCAGAACGCCGTAAAAGGACTGTGACAGATTCAGAACTTGATGATTTGGATGAAGATATGCCCAGCACAAAGTTTAGACGTGGGGAAGCTTTACCTAGTGATTTAGAACTTGGGGAGGATGATAGTGCAAGCAATGGTAGTGATGATCCACCTGATGAAATTGACGATGGTGACTGGAATATGATGGGGGCAGCTTTGGAGAGGGAGTTTTTATCAGGTGATAGAGACTGAAGGAGAGTATCAACATAGTTGTACATTTCTTTTTGTTTCCGTTTTGTTTTATTGACTTTATTCTGTTTGAAAATGGGATGACTTAGTTATGACCATGAAAGAAATGTTGCTTTGGTACTTTGTAAAAGACATCCAGTTGAGATTGTCCTCTTAACGTAATTGGACTTCAGTGGACATTTTATGAAGAACCATGGCAACTCTTTGTATCTGTCAGCAAGATCAGTGGTTTTCAGTCGGAAGGTAGTGATATTTCAAATTTGTATATAAAAATAGTAACACTTCTGTATTTTCTCATTGAACACAGTTTCATGCATCACGCTTATTGTAAGATAATCCCCAATAGCTGACTAGGAATTGTTTATAAAATGCGCCTACGGTTTTATGTGTGAAAGTATTTACTGATGTTTGTGTGTCATTCTGAAGGTTATCTTCAAATGTGTGTATTTTATATGTGGTATGAATTTTGAATGTCAAGCCAATTTTGAGTTTAAAACAGGATTTGGCCCATGTGTAATTTATTATGCAAGTGAAACAAGATTGAATGGTCAGTGTTTCACTGAATATTTTATTTTTGTGTAATATTTTGAGTAGTGCTATGTAGTTAGTGGTAAAATGAAGCAGCAAAACCATTTATTTTATAGGAATGTGTGTGAAGGAAAGTGGAAGTAAATGATTTTGACAAGTTGATAGTGAAAACCTCATGGAGAGAGGGAAAAATTATGTGAAATAATCTCAAATTTAACCATGGATTTTTGTTCATAGCAGTTTCTAAACAGAGAGTTTGGTTATGACCTCTTTATGATAATGCATCTTTGGTCAATTAAAAAAGTTAATGTGTGAAGGAAGTCAGCATTTCATACTCATCTGTTGATGCCAAATGTCTTGTATACATTTATTTATTTATTTATTTATTTAAAGATATGAATCACAAGAGTATTAAATGTGGAATGTGCTTCAATTTTAGTATTAGAATAAACATTTTCAAGTGAATTTAATTCCAAATTAAATTCAAATTTTAATTTAAAATTGTTACCATAATTATGATAAAGCATGGAATTTGTTCAATAAAAAACAGTAGCAGAATTCTACTGTGAAAAGTTTTTCATTACAATTTCAGCTTGTCATGTCACTAAAATTTAAAATCCCAAATTATTATTTTATGAAGAAAATGTATTTGTGTGTGAATGCAAGATGTTCAAATGAAAATTCACAAAGGTTTGTTGTAATGTGCAAGATAACAAGAGGAAGTGGAAGGAAAATTTTGTGTACCCGGTGAATTTATGTATTGAAGTGTTACTTGAAGTAACTAAGTTAAGTTGCTGTTTCGTTTCTACCACTGTTGATTGTAACTAATTGTAAATGTATTTTCAAGTACAAGATTCTAGGTAGTGAAACTTGAAGTAGGACTTCTTGTATATAAATTCTACAAATTACAGTATGTACCTGTTAATTTAAATTTACAAAGAGAAGCACACTGGAGTTGGATTCAATTTCATATAGCAATTTGTTAACTTATTGATCAAACTAAGCTGAATTGTACAGTAGTGTAAATGTATGAGCTGATGTGCTTTGAATTGCAAAACACTAAATTGTTTCCAAGATTTTCAGAGACCTTGCCAACTTAGTGTTTTTAACATAAAAACCTTTTATCTGAAGAAAGGTAATACTAGCATTAGTCACTTTTGCAATTGACTATGGACTGTTTGTCTCTTCCTCTGATTTTTCTTCTCCATCATATTAATAAGCAATTTGTCTCATATGTTTTCAAGAGTAGAGCTTTCATTAGGGTTGTTCCAAATATGAAATCCATTTGATACAATTTTATTTCGTTATGAAAATGTCTTGGGATTTGTATTTTGAATGTTTGTTTATTGAAAAACTAAACCTTATGCAGGAATGTTTAAAGGAAGTTAGATAAATGGATAATTTTGAAAGTCATCTTTCAGGAACAAGGAGGTTTTTTTTTTCATCATGGCTATATATTATACCATTTTTGCAAACAAAAGCACATTTTACATTCTTTTTATAATGAAAACTGTTCAAAAAAGCATGTATTTTAGTTTAAATCTTAGACAAAGAAAATGTGTTAATAATATAGATGCACAATAATATACTGATAAAAAAGTGAGTTGTGAAGATACTTGTTTTGATTTTGAGTTAGGGATTGTATTATTAATTTTCTTTCAATTAAGTGTCCAGAACAGATATTGCCGAAATACTGAATCATTGCCACAATTACTAATTAGTAGATAGAATGTGCAGAACCCAACTTATTATTTTTAGACACCTAAACATAGTATCTGAAATTATTACATTCATTTAAATCATTAAAACATTGATGAAATTGGTGGAAAAAATTGAAAACTGGTTTGGAGCACAGTAACTAATGATGAATACATTTTTAGAGGCACAAAATTAAAACCTTAATTTCGTTTTTAACTGAATGCTGTAATTGGTGAAATTTCTCAAAGGAAGAATCTGATATCTATAGTCAGTTGAATTATTATTTTTCACTAAGAAACTATAAATTGTTGGTTTCTTTCTTCAGGGAAAGCCTTTGTAATGCACTGAGGCTGTTTTACAATGAAAAGTCTTTGTACCTTTGCAATTATTTGCTGCTAGGAAGATGAGGATTATATGAATTATATTTGTGCTGTAATAAATTGTTATATTTTTGGAGACTGAACTTGCTCCTAATATTAATAAAAAAATTCTTAGATACACATTTGTAAATTAAATTTAAAATACCCTTTTACATTCAATACAAACATAAGGTGTGAAGAATGCTGAAAATGAATTGCATTTTGGAGTGTTATTGCAAAGGACATTATTATGAGGCATGGGTAAAATAATTTAGTTTCCTTGTGAATGTAAACTGTAACTTTTGAAATGTGTGAAGCTTTATGAACTGATTCGTGTGAATGTTACATTGTGTCCTTTCTTGAATTCTCATTTTAGCCAGCAGCTTAATTATTTCCACACTTTATGAAACATGTCTCAGATGTTGGGAAGGTTCATTTAACACTTATTATGAAGAATACTTGTGCATTATAAATTTAATTGCTTCATGTGGTAGTCACTGTATTAATTCATGCAGGTAATTTTGATATCATCTAATGTCCTTCATGTCTATGAAATTTTATTAAAATAGAAAATGTGATGTTCTCATTAGTAAACATAATTTGAATTCTTAGAGTACCACAGCTCTTGGCCATCACATTTTCATTTGAGTTTTGAAGTTGAAGAAAGCAATTCAAAGTACAAAGAAATCAATATTGATTCATAGCAAAAGGCAAAATTTAAAGGTGTTATTCAGTTTTTTAGGTGCTACTAAATAAATCACATTTGTAAATATCTTAAAATCAAAAAAAGAAAAACACTCTTGAGAATTATTGTCATGGTGAAAAGTAAAATAGGGAACATTTAGATGATGTTAAGAATCAGAATACTTGTAACATGTTAATATCGTCACAAATATTGAATGCAGAATTGTGTTTAAAAAAGTTACAAAATATATTTGAATTCATCTTGAAATTCAATTGAAATTTGTTGAGAAATAAACAGAGCAGAACAGTATTAAAGAGTGTTTAATTCATTGAGTCATGGAGGAATATTAAATGACTGTATTTCTCCATATATTACATGGTATTCCAATTTTAAGTTATGCATTGTTCTTCCTCTTTAAACTTTCAAGTTGCATAGCTTATCTATTATTGTTATTATTTTCCAATGTTATGGGTAAAAGCTCTAGCATTGCTAGAGAGGTTAATCCCCCCCACGAGTGTGTGAAGCAGCAACATAATGGGTGATTGATTTTTGTTTTTAAATCCACAAGGAGAGGCTCTACTCTGACAAGAAAAAGGTTATTGATCCTCGACACAGTCTGGTACATCAGGATTCATTTTATTTTGTTGTATTTTTTCTTCTTTGCCTTCCACGATTTTGTCTTTCTGTCTTTCCTCTTCTTTTTTTTCCTTCAAAACAATAAGCACTTTTTGATCATATCATATTGAAATAGTACTGGATTTGGCTCTCATTTATAAAGAAAAAAATATTAATGTTTATTTATTTAATTAATGCTCTACTTTGGCCCCCCATATCGGACATGCCACTGAAACGATAATTTGGATTTACTTATTTATATTATTTAATAAATTGAGAATACTGATCTTATTCATTTCATAGCGAGCACGAGCATGTGACATATACTTCGGATTTTCTTTCTTGGCGCACGGGGGGGGGGGGAGACTCTCAAACGCTGACTCGTTATCCAGGGGTATAAAATCACCGACACATCCCATGGAAATCATGTATTACATTTATGGGACAAAAAACAGCAGTTGAAGCCCGGAAATACCAAATAATCAATGGACAGTAGGCTCACCACTTGAAGCATTTCTTTTCATAATAAATGCATTAAATGTTGATGGCATTTGAATCATATTCATGTTCATTCTCTTGATCCTGTTCGGTTTCAAAATCATTGTCATGATGTTTATAATTACAAATTATCTTGTAGTTATGGTATCACTAGGCAAAAAAAAGTAAATAACACAATTGGTATCGTGTCAGGCAGGGCCGCACGGTTTACACCGTTATGTCTGGTTCATGTTTCTAAATCTTGAAATCATAGTAGGTTAAACTCCAAGGCTTCGGACCCCCATATCGGCGATATCTCATACCGCATCGCACAACAATACTACGTAACTCTAAAAAGAAACCACTAGCGAAGTTCTATCTTTGTTGCAGTAGCGTAGCGTCAGGGGACGCTAAGATGCTGAGCATCCCCACGTCAAATATTAATCAAAGAATCCTAAATATTGTATCGATAAACTTACATGTAGTTCATTGGGCGAAACACATTTTGTATTAATATTAAAAGTGGTTTCCTGTGATTGAATTCGGCGCGTTGGCACAAGCTGGCTTCTGATTGCTTGGATGCTAAAATGGTTCTATACTGCGATTTTTGTAGGAAGAGCTCTCAAGATAACTCAAATCCCATCTTCGCGATGGAATATGTCACGGCATTTCGTTTCATTCACAGTCGTTCCGCTAGATTTCGCACGATCGCGACCGTATGAAGCAGTGCTTGCGATCATGCTACTTCTACCGGCAAGACCGAGAAAAGACGCGAAATGCCGTGACATATTCCATCGCGAAGATGGGATTTGAGTTATCTTGAGAGCTCTTTTTAGAAAAATCGCAGTATAGCATCTGCCGAGAGATTGCGAAGGGCAATGACGCATGCGCAGACGGTGAGGTTCGGTGGGGGGGACCTCACCGTCTGCGCATGCGTCATTGCCCTTCGCAATCTCTCTCCCCACCTCACCCCTCTCCCAAAGATTCACGCGTTTCTGACGCTAGCGTACGACTGAGCAGGACGAGGCCTCCTCACTGGGCGATATATTATACTCTCTGGGGTGAGGCGTGAGCAAGATGTGTATAAGCCTTGTTCTTCTTACTAACTCTATGGTATAAGCAAGTTGCTCGTTTGTGCACGAGAACGCAGCACACTTGACGCTGCCAGTGAAATATTTTTCTTCCTCACTTGAGATTCTCTGCTTGGTCATGAGCACTTAAGAGGAGAAATAGTGTTTGCCTACTAATTCTTAATTAATATCTAAGAAGATGAAATCTTCATAAAATATATTAAATATTATTTTGATCTGAACTGTGTAAATTCACAAGTGATCTCATTGCCAATCGCCTATGGAGAATTAAAGCTGAGCCATTGCATAATTTGCTTTCAAGAACTCTCCTGACATAAATCTGTTGAAGTATTGTAACATTTGTTTTGATAACATAGATTCTAGAGAACATTAAATATCATAATGTTTTTTGTTATTGTTATTTGGCGTTTTTGTTGAGCATCCCCAAACGCGTGGGTAACGTTACGCTACTGCTTTGTTGAAAGATAGATCTACACCAGGGGCGGCTCGTCCTAAGGGGCCACAGGGGCCGGGCCTCACCAATATTTAATAAAGCCCAAAAATGTTTATATATATTTACAGTAATATCTTTGTCATAATTGTAGTACTTCATTGGAATTCTTTATTCGTGAACATCGACAATTCGTCCCCAGAACTCATTCCAAGTCCCAATTAAGGCGCTATAAAGAGTTTGTTTATAGAGCCCTAGTCCCAATAACCAAGAATTGAGGGTCATATTTCCTTGCCGCACTCAAAGATAGCGTTAGTAGTGCTCACGGGGCCCGGCTTGCATGGGCCCCAGACCGGTAACTCCACTCCGTTTACAAGGTCAGAGCCCTTTCGTAGTGGGCGCGACCACTGCTTGCTAATTTTAGCTGTCCTAGGGGCCCGCTGGTGCGGGCCCTTTGCAGAGAAACGGTAGTCTGAGCGCGCAGTTTTCAAAGTGCAAGTGAAGTTCTGCGCGCTGTAAGATGAACTCAGTGGATTCATTACACTGTTTTCCGTTTTCTTCACTCAGATTTGAAGAAAAAAATGATATTAAACGGTTAGGAGCACATCAACCGATTGACTTATCATTTACACAAGTTGATGGAAAGAAGAAACAAACATTCTGTATTTCGAGGTTTCAGAAAAAAATCATGGTTGACTGTGAGTGAAAACAAAGCTAATTTTGCTTTTATTGTTTATTATTTGGTGAGGGATTGTGGACGACAATAGGCTGTAAGGATCTGAAACATTTGAGCGAAAGGATAAAGAAACACAAAGAAAGTGCATTGCATTTAGAAAATGCTTGCAAATTTAAAACATTTGGAACTGTGAGCATTGTTGTACAGATTGATTCGGCGATGAAAATTTCAATCAAGAAACATAATGAACAAGTCGCAATAAATAGACATTTTAGGTAGAATAACTGAGTGTTTAGTTAAGTACCATGGCATTCATGCTTCTACAGTGCGCCGCAGCTTGAGAAACATAGGAGAATGTTGATCGCCATTCAATATTGGCCTGGAGACGCCGCTTTAACGGCAATAAAATCATAATAAGATCACATACCACAGTAAGAACAAAAGAGATGATTTCTGTTTGCAATTTGTAACGGAAATTGGGTTTCGTATGGCATGCAAACTTTCACAAATTTGTTCCATGATATTTTATTATAACTTCGTATGTAATAATTAAATTGTGCTAGAAAGATATTTTTCTACAGTAGCAGATAACAACAGGGTAAAATCAAGTTTCTATCAGTGCAATAAATATATTGTTTTCATATTTTGTTATGTATTGTATTGTATTATTTGCAATGTATTAATATTTTATTGTATTGGCATAAACCAACGACGTGGTTCCATATAAATATCTCGTCAGCTTATCAAAGCTTTTCTGTTGTTAGGGCGTTTTCTTCTTATGCCCTTGTACTTATATGTAGCGTTTCACTGTCTACTATCTCCTGTCACACCCCCCAGTCATAACAAACCCGCCTCGGCCCACGCTTCTCACTTGGGAGATCGCAGTCGTATTCTGCTAAGAGTTGCTGCTTGCGCTTGGGTCGTGTGCTTTTTGAAGTAAAAATGACTTGTCAAGAACAATCGCTAACAACACGTGAAATTGAGTTAATATTGGACAGTGACTGTGCATCTGTGTCCAGTCTGGAAGATGATCCAAGCCAATATAATTAAACATTTTCAGCTCTGATCAAGCTGTCCATCTTCGTGAATTGATTCCGTTCAAGATACTAAATCATTAGGATTTAGCTATATCCACGGTGTACGAAATACATTTCTTACGCATTTAAAATAAAATTATGGAAAATAAAATACTTTTTCATTTTTAGAAATGATTTTCATATTTTTACTTTCGCAAACCACTTTGAAAAATTTGGAAAATTCGTACTTTTAATAGTTTTATATATATCCATTAACCTAAAAAGCTACTTTAAATATTTTGAAAATATTTTTTTTGAAAGTATAATAATTTCTTCAAATTCCGACTTTGTAATTAATTTTCATAAAGTAATCTGTAGGTTACCTCTTTGCAAGTGGGAAATATTTTTTAAATTCTGAAACATTCTAAATATAAAGACATTTTAAACATCAAATGCAGAAATTTTCGTTGCGCAGGCGGGGTGGGTGGAGTAAAGAATGAAAATTATTAGAAAAAATGAAAAAGATCATTGCTCAAAATAATATTACTTGATTTTGCAGAGGAAAAGTTGATACTTGTTTACTCAGTTAATCCCTTTAAATCTCTATCAACAAGGACTTTCAACACTTGGGGGGTAGCTGTCATCACTCGCCGCAGTTAAACCTCCACTGGCGTCAAGCAAAATCGTCTATTTAAAAAAGTCGGTACCGCGCGGAGTGCACAAGGAAAAAAACTCGGTCTCTAAAAGGTTAATATTACGATACGTTCCCTTTTCGAACTTTCATCATTCCGAAAGACAAGCGATGGCGTTAGCGTAATTTTTGTAAAAAATCTTTTGTTTCCATTGACATACCAATATTTGATTAAGTGACTTAATAAAAATTCCTACTTCTGTTTTTTGTAGAAAACTTTAAAGTTATAATTAACTGATATTAATTAAACAATTGATTAAATGATGATTCTTTAATTAAATAAGTTATTGATTCTGAGATGATATTCGTGCTTTTACACCTGGCCCCACCAGGAAAAAATGTCACGAGCCGCCACTGATCTACACTAAGAAGGAAGGTACAGGTACACTAGGAAGGAAGGTACATGTATATGTATATATATATATATATATATATATATATATATATATATATATATATATATATATATAGAGAGAGAGAGAGAGAGAGAGAGAGAGAGAGACACTTTTGTTATAGTTTACACTTGCATTATAATTACAAAGCAGATCATGATTTCATAAAGTTACTTAATGTGCATTGATTTTCTTGTAATTGTCTGTCAGCAATAGTCTGACAGGTACTGAGTATTAAAAAAAATTAAACTCTAGAAAAAAACAATGGTTTTAGTATATCTATATTAACACAACTTAAATGTGAAACATTATGTAAACAATTTGTTTGTTAAATCATTGGTAAAAAAAATTAAAATGTGTTGCCAGATGATTCAATGTATACTGCGCTTTCTCTTTGCCCCTCAAGGCCTATCTTCGCAAAGGAATATCACACGGCATTTCGCGTCTTTCTCGGTCTTGCCGGTAGAAGTCGCATGATTGCAAGCACAGAGCATCAAAGCATCTTATTTTGTCAATGATTGCAACTACTGCTTGATACGGTCGCGATCATGCGAAATCTAGTGGAACGACAGAAAGATGCGAAATACCGTGACATATTCCAACGCGAAGATGGGATTTGAGTGGCCTTGAGTGGGGAAGTTAGAAAAATCGCAGTATATATTCCAGTATCAACCTTCAAGAATCCCGATACTTTCATCAACTGATTTAAATTCATGCATTGCTAATATTATAACTTTTATGTTTTAACGCACGCAGAAATAACGTCAAACTTATCTCGATATCGATTCATTTTATATCTACAAAAACTATATGTTCGATGATTCTTGACCCGTAGTAATAATGATGTGAGGTTCACGAGTTTGGGTCAACTTGGTAATAAAGCGACTACATTACCGACGTTTCGGTCATATATTTGACCTTCATCAGGGCCGTAGCATGGGACAAGAAGAACAATGGTAATTTACATTCTAGCTATATGGAAAACTGAGACGTTCTATCCTTTACTATAATAGAATGTACTAGAACAAAACATCTTATGTCATCCTTAATGCTTTTAGGGCAGTGATTTCACTATATAATGGATATTTGTTATATTGGTGTTAGATTTAAAATATTGAATAACAAATTATTAAACGAATCTTAAATCGATATCATCAATTTATTAGTAGTGGCAGTTCTGCAGGTCGCGAAAGACCTCTGATAATCCATGTGGATAATCTCGGCAATTATGGTTGCCATCCATCAAATGTTTGTTCTTGCTTTCTTTCTTCAATTTCTGCTATTAATCTTCTCCATTTGCCACGGTCAGCTGTTGCTCTGATTGCTTCACTCCGTTTTAATTCCAACGCTCTATTGATTTCGTCTGTCCATCTTGTTCTCTTGCCTCTGCCGCCTTCAATAGTCCATAACTCTTTTTATAGAGATGTTTTCCTTCTCGCTATGAGTCCGAAATATTTTCATTTAAGTCCTGTGGCCACAGCTACAAACGAAGGGTCAGGCTTGATTTCTTCCAAAATTGATGCGTTTGTGCTTTTGCCATTCCAAAGGATTCTTAATAACTTTCTCCACGTCCGTAATTCGAATGCGTCTAATTTTCTTATATCTTTCTTCAAAGTCCAACTTTCACATCCGTACAGTACAACAGGGAATAAATTACCATATTAATAATTTAATTTTGGTGTTCTTAGATATGTTCGCACTGTTCATAATTTTCGTTAGTTTTAACATTGCTACCTTGCCCAAACCTATTCTTCTTTTAATTTCGTGTCTTGAGGTTCATCTTTGGATATCAATTAACGTATACTTAAAATCCTGGTATTTAAGCGTACCAAGATGTCTTCATTAAAATCCTGGTAAAAGTACCAGGATCCTGGTACGTCTGGCAACACTGGGAAGGTACTGAGCCACTGGACGTGTAGGCACTGTGTCAAGTTGACGGCGCGGTATATCAGACTGCGATACCAATTAAAGGTAAAATGTTGCAAAACTGTTTTTATTTCGCTATTTTCACTTCAGCTTACACCCTTACTTACATAATGTGTTGGTCATTCACTTGTCTTATGAAACTAAATAAAATCACTATAATTTTGTTATTAGTTTGTTCTCGCACCTACTGATCATTGGTATCTCGCAACTTTAAATATCCTTGTTTATTTATCGTAGCCTGCTCGAATTTTACTTGTTTTGCGATGTTGGCATAATAAATACACAAAAATGTTTCTTCGCCTCTGCGCCGTCATTTGTCGCAATACTACCTAAGGTGGTGTTGATTTGTCTAATACTACCTTAGGTGGTGGATTTGGCTAATACTACCTTAGGTGGTGTTGATTTGTCACTATGAACATTGTATTTTCCTTTACTAAAATAATATGATATGAATTTTATGACATGTGCATGTGAACTGTCACAATATCTAAAGGAGTATTAGCCAGCACTGCTCGATATGGTCGCGATCTTGTGACATCTAACGGCACGACCGAGGAAGACGCGAAATGCCATGAGATATTCCAGCGTGAAGACAGGCCCTCACGAACCAAGAAATAGAAACCCAAGTATAAAGCTGCGTTTGAAATAAATCTCTTGTTGATTTCACTCAGTTGGGAGCTTGAACGTCACCATACTGGCATTACTGTAGTGACGTTAAGATCCAGATTGGATGACACCATAACAACTGATGATCTGCCTGAGGCAGCTCTGAATAATTCGAAATATAAACATGGATTTATTTAGAGATGCCTCTAACGTGCATCAGCTGTTACGGTGTCATCCAATCGGAAGGGTGAACGCCATAGAACCCATGGCCAGCTTTACATAGTAAAGTAGTAAAGAGTGGCCAGCTTTACATAGTAAAGAGTAAAGCAGGCCTTGCCTAGAACCATAGTGACGTCACAGTAAGTGACGTTTAGGTCCCGATTGGATGGGACCATGGGACTATAACAGCTGATGACCTGCCAGAGGCAGCTCTGCATATACAGCAATTTTTTTAACTGCGCTTCTGACAGAAATTAGCTATTGACGATTTCATCCGATAGACGTCACCATAGTGGCGTCACTGGGCCGATATAAAGCTCCGGATTGGATGGCAGCGAAAAAAATAATACCTGTCAGGGTCAGAGTTAAGAAAATCGCAGTGCATAGAGGAGGGATGGGGGAGGGGCGCACATATGGCAACTGACGGCGAAGTTTGACGGCTACGACCACTTATCGAAAACATTTATTATCCTTTATGTATTAAAATGAAGCAAAGTACAGGAAATAAAAATACATCAAATGCACACGACGAATGCATTCTTTACGAATTGTTGGTTTATTCGGAATGGAAGACTGATCCAGAATTCTCGGTTAGTACAGGTTATGTCGAAACTACAAAAGATACATTGAAACTTGTGTGGTATAAAATTTGGATTGAAATGTAAGCATTATTGATCCGATAAAAGTAAAGACTTGGTGTCTTGATTTTGTTGCATTACAATGTACCTTGAACACCTGTTTGAGAATGTTGGATGGTGCATTTGTCAACCCTTACTCTGTTTGTAAACTAATAATTTCATTTCAGAAATTACAGAGAAATAATGAAGCAATAAGATACACTACTCCCACTTCATCTGTTTCCAATGTTCTCCAATATTTTGTTAAGAGAGATACTATCCTTGATGAAGCTCTCAGGTATTCATGCTTGCATTCATATTAAAATCAATATAATAAATAACATAAATAAAATGATGTTTATTATCGTTTCGCAACCAATTTGAGCCATGCATAAGTTATTATAATTTGCTTTTGAAGATTGCAGCTTCGACAGATGCCATGGCAATTTGCTGTTGGTGATAATGGGAAAGTTGTTGCAGTGTTGCAAGAGACTTTATTGGAAATAAGAATTGCCCGTGATGAATATTCATCTGTTGTTGGAAAAGCAGTCAGTGAGTGCACGAATGCAAAGATATTTGTTTTTTTAAATTCTGTTAAAAGAAAATTTTGTTTGTCAAACGTATTTTGTTTCAAGAACAGTACAATCTTGAAAGACTTGGTCACTTTAGATTTGATTCTGTAATATTACTCACATGTTTACATTACTTATATTAAAACACAATAATCAGTTGAACAAAAATATCAAATGTGTCAGTTAAGATGGATATATCCAGAAAAGTTGGTTTATTTTATCAGTTGATTTTATTTTTTAGTACACTTTGATTAGAAGCATAGGATTTTATGTTTATTTGTTATGATTCTTTATATATACCTAGTGCTTTACCAGTCCCAAAAATTTATCGATATGGAAAACCAAGTGTCACATTAACTTTTTTTCCCTTGAAAATTGTAACGAAGTTGATAATTAACCTTAATCAATTTTATCATAGAGATGAGAAGTACACAATATACACAATAGTAATGTAAGTTTCAAAATAAATATTAAGGAGTGCTAAGAAGCAAATTAATTATTTTTATCTGCAGTTTCAAGGGATCCGTTTCCTCAATGGAGAAAATTGGCATGGAGTTCAGATTGTAGTATGTTAGCTATTGCTCATAGTAATGGTGTTATATCATTCTATGACCTTCTGGGAAGCAATATTTTCACAATATTTCCAGTGAGTGTGACAAAGTTCAATTTTAAGCAAATTTTTTAAGTTTATGTAAAAGTGTAAGTGTTTGTGTGAAAGTGTAAGCTACTGCTTTGTGTGTTGCAGTCAAAAGTTGCAGATACAAAGTCATCGGATGTTCAAAATCCTGTTGCTTCATTAATTTTTCATCGACCAAGAATCAAAAGTCCTAAATGGTAATATGCTGTGTTGATTTTCTTAACACTTGCATTATTTCAGTGTTCAACTTTTTTCATTTTTTTGCAGGTCTTGTGAATTGATAGTAGTTGACTATCATGGCCATCTTACTAGCTACTTTGTGTCCCCTACCGAAGGATTTCAGGAAAATCATACTTTTTCATTTGCTACACATTATCGAAATGGAGTTTTTGCTGTTAGCTCTCATCCATCTCACAATCTTTTGTTTGTAGCTGGCTCAACTGGGCGGTTTGAAAGCAAAGCTCCAGAGGTATTGTTACAAACCATTATTTATGAGATAAATTCATAAATTATAAATATTATAATATTAAACCGTTATGAAAGAATTTATAATGTAATGGTGACTGTGCTACTTTTGGATATCACTATAGTAGTGATATCCGAAAGTATGTAATACAAATAGTGACCCAGAACAAAATTTATTTGTCATTTCATTTTAAAAATTAGGAGTGATATTTCATTGAAGTTCTTATTTGTTTGTTTTTTTTTACAATTCTATATTTCATATTGTGTTCGTTGTTTCAGAATTTCCATATTAATCAATTTTCTTATATAGTTCTACATTGTCGTTTTAAATTTTGATTTCAAAGTCATCCCTTTCATGTTTCCCCATTTGAATTTGTTTTTTCATTCTGTTCTAGTTTCAGAAATTAGTGAACTTGTATTATTTTACTATCATAGGGATAGATTTTTTAAAGATATTTTTTTTATTCTGTAAAGAACAGGATTGTTATTGACCATTATAGATTCATGACCATGAAGTAGAAATAGGAAATATAGGTTATGGGATATATAATTCACTCTGACCTACATTTATATTTCTCAAGATTGTTATTTATTAATTTCACTTGTGAAATAATTTAGATATGTTCAATATTTGGGTCAGCATCTAGGGAGCAGTGCTGGCCTCTCTGCTTGGAGAATTTTGAATGATTATCCTTTCTACAAACTTGCAATGAGTTCAAGAGAAGAAGAAGTATTGTTACAGTCACAAAGAAGCCTTTGGAATTGGGTTCCTGTGCTGAAAACTCAGTCTAAGAAGGTTTGTTCCTTGGATTTGTTGTGTGCACTTTAAATTCAGGTGAACTTAAGGGGAGCTGGAATGACCTATCTCACCAATATTAATGTGAGGAACACTTTGTCAGAAACAATTTAATGTACAGACTTGAAATTTTATGCGAGTGTAGATTCATTAGTTATAAATATTTTAAGAAAGGCGGTTTTAAAAAAATTAAGTTTTTTTAAATATAAATTTTTTCCATTGTAATCGGTTTGTTCTTAAAAATACTAACATTTATAAGAATATTGTCTAAAGTATTTAACATTTTACAAATCGGCTCCATTAAAATATATAAACTGGTGTGCTATGTGCTCTGTTAAAACTTGAGCAGCCTCCCATTAGTAGTTTTTGAGAAAATGTTCCCTAAAAATGAAAATTTTAAACTTACGGGAAATGGTTCACAAAGTTTTCAGTGCATTCCTGCTCCATATGCAGAGCAAACACAAACACTGATATTTTGACACTATTCAACCCTCAGTTGTTACCAGAAACTATGTGTCCAATACTAGAAAGCAAACTATTAACTATCACAATGAAAGTAAAAAAGCAACATCCATGATATTCAAGTACACCCACAATATGTCAAAATGGCCATGTCCACTTCCATGCTACATAAATTTCAAAAGTTAAAAAAAATACTTAGAGATGACATATGACGATTAAACTTAGCTTATTTAAGACAGAAAACTATGATGTAATTAACGATTCAAAAAAGTAAAAATTTATAATTTCATCATTTTTGCCCATTCTGGCTCTCCTTAAAAGATTCATTAAAGGAGTTCATTTATCCTGGCATTTAGATTCTTTACTCTTATAACATAGAAAATAGTACACTTTTAGTGTATTTAGATATGTAAAATTAATTGAGAGCTATATTCATAATGATAATTTAATGAAATAACTCGTAATGCATGTTTATGGTTCTCTTTAAATATTTTGACTTGTTCATTTGGCTTTAAAAATATTGTTTGGATTTTACTTTGTGGAATGCTGGTAAAAACAAAATACAGTGTACTTTTTAAAATCTTTGCTTAAAGGCATTTTTTATATTTATTTCTAGAGTACTGTCTTCAAAATGCAAGTGTCACCTGAAGGCAAATTAGTAGCGTGTTTGCATACATGTGGCAGTATTTCTCTTTGGCGTCTACCATCCATGGAGTGAGTATCTCTTTAGAAATAAAGAATTGGAACAAAAAATATGTCTTGAGTAATTCTTTGCCTTGTTAAATCCAGGATGTACAGCATGTGGGAATTGGCTCAACAACCAGGGTACGACATTCGTAATCCACAGTTTCCTGGATTTGCAAGTCGATCCAAAACACGCCAAGGAGAATTATATGCTGATTGTTATCCAGTTGATATTAATTGGTGGTCTGAACAGGTAATCCATTGATTTGATTCTACACAGTGGTTTTTAGATGACTTAAGTTAGAGAACCGGTCGTTGTAGTAAGTTGCAATCATGTCACTAGGGCTTAGAGAAAAAATTTTGTCTGTTTTAATATGAAATAATTGCTATATATAAACGACTTTCTTATTACTAATAACAATGCTTCAAATTTTAATAAAATTCGGTTTTCTCTTTGCAGGCTGTCATTGTGGCTCGCTTATCTGGAGCTGTGAGTGTTTGTTCAGTATCGAATCTTCGTAACCTTCTTGGAGAATCCCCAGAATTCCTTGCTGGACAACCACAAGTTTCTGCAATGTGTAGTGAAAGAGGTTTCTTGGGGCTTGAATGTGAAACTCAAATATCAAGCTTCAAAAGATCCAATGATGACCTTCTAAGCAGACCATCTGAAACTGTAAGCATTGATGAAAACGTATCCATTCTAATGCTGGGTGAAAATTAAAAAGTGTTCATTCACCAATATACAAATTAAGAATATGAAGATTCATTTCTTTCAAGAGCGATTAATATGATGGGGTTCCTTTCTCTATATTTAAATGTGTTTTTGCATTGCCTAGAAAAAAGTTATTTCATACATATATAGTATTAAACAATTTTGATTCTATTTTAACACATTCAAAACCCTTCTCACCGGAGTACTTGTTCTGAATTTTATGTGGTAATGTTAATTACTGAATATTGGGTATACAGTTTCTTAAGATGGAAAAATGGAACTTGTGCAAATTCCAAATCATAATTATTCAACCAATCTTCATTACTATTTATTTCAAACTTTTATAGGAAAGCAGTGATGATGAAGAAGAAGTATCATTCTTGAACCGGAGCTCAGCTCTTTTGCAGAGTGCTGTGTACCTTGTGACAGATATGGAGCGATTTCAACCAAAGCGCAAAAGACCTAAACTTTTACATAAGACATACAGACTGCTTGGTTTAAAAAGTACAACTCCTGAAGAGTTATATGCAAGAAAGGTTGGTATGAAGTAATGACATAATTGCGTAAGTGATCAAGATTGAGTCAACTTTTAATGCATGCCTGAATTGTTTGAAAATGTTCTAAAATACTTCCTAAGATTAATTTTTAATAAATACAAACTTACTAGTCATTCTAATCCACCTTATACCTTTCTTGATCACATCAGAATTCTAATGTGTATTTTAGTTGTAATAGGATCAAATATGTGAACTCGTTATCCTTAAAATAATAGTATTGTGTTAAGAACATTAAAATAGTGAGTACTGTGTATTTCAAAAGAATGAGAAAAGTGAAATGAATGTATTCATTGTAAGTGTAACATTCTAAAATTATGTTTTGTTTGTAACAAAAAATCATTTTTGGTTGCAACTCAACAGAATCAGTTTTCAGATACTCAAAAAAATGAAAATATGGTGAATAAAACTGACATTTGGATGCAGTGTTATTTCAAGTTGTGGATTTTCAAAAGCAGGTTTTCATTCATTTTGATTTTGTCAAGACAGTACCCTTGGATAACTAGACAAATTACTGTATTGAATTTAATTGGTGGCAACACCCATCTATCAAGAAAACTTACATTTATTTTCACTTATTTCTTGTACTGGTTATAAGGTGTGTTTCCAGAGACTTGAGAGGAACTGCATGATATTTGGATTCTGCCTGGTGTGAACATTTTATTTCTGTGGCAAGTCAAACAAAATAGACATGCTTGAATGTAATTGTCATTGAAAGATTTTTTTCTGTCTTTTTTGCTATTGTAGTTGTTGTTATAAAAAAGAAGAAAAGTCTATGATGTAGATTTCAAAGCACAGAGCAGCCAGGAGAGTGGTTGGGAAATTACATTATAAATCTAAATATTGTATGAGTAATACCTTTTTACACAGTTAAAAATATCTATAAAATGTTCTAATTATCTCAGTATCGATTCTGAAATGGCATTTATAAAATAAATTTTGAAAAAGCTCTAATTATGAATTGATAATTGAATTTTTTTTGTCAATATTGCTTTGAAGATAACAATGATCTACAGAAGATATTTAACGTGTGGCAATAACCTTTTAATTGTTGTGATCCTTTTTTTGAGGGGTATCCATTTTTCTTTGCTCTCTCTTGAAGATTAGATCAAAAATCAAATAAATTTGAAATAATGTAATGACTTTGACAGTATTAGGATGATACTGCTCCATAGAAAAGATGTGTTGTGAATGAGTTGAACACTTTATTTGAATTTTTGTTTTCTAATTGTACTGAAATTTGATATTTATTTTCAGATTGACAATGAGGAATATGGAGATGCTTTAGATCTTGCCCGCACTTATAATTTAGATTGTGATTTAGTTTATCAGCGACAGTGGCGGAATAGTAAAGTATCAATTCATACGATTCGTGATTACTTGGTAAGTTAAGGTATCCTAGTTTTGGAGTTATTTTGTTGTTAATTCAGCTTAATGAATTTTATAAACATCAGTAAAGAAAATTGTCTGTACTATCACTAACATATATTAGTAATTGAATTTAGCCACAGATTTTTCATAAACAGACAGTTTATACATCATAAAAAGTTTATTCAGATCTTCAGAGCAATCACATCATAATAAGTTTATTGAGTTTTTAAAGCTAAGTTTCAGGGAATTTATTTTTCCTTATCTTCAGGCTAGACATAGTTAAGGAGAAATTAATCACAATATGTTAAAAAGAAGAACAAGAAGTTACAAGGATGATATTAACCAAACAAACATTATTTTAATGAACAATAGCATGGATGTAATTAAAACATATAGCAACTCACCAAACTCACCAATTCAAACAAAAGATCAAACAAAAAATAAAGTAAAACAAATTTATACATATTTATAGCAGAGCATGTAAAGCATGTACAAAATAGCTGTTACAAAGAGCACAATGCAAACAATCAGCTAAGACCATTGTGAGGAAGTGGGGGGGAGGCTTCAAAATAAATTGTGAAATATAACATACAGGGTTCATATGAACCCGGAAAACCTGGAAATGTCAGGGAAAAATTAATTTCTGGAAAAGTCAGGGAATTTATGTAAATACCTGGAATTTTTTTGGGGCAATAAAAAAGGGATGATTGTTAAATTTTTCAATTTTGTGAGAAATGTTTATTTATAGAAGGACATAAATATGACTTTTTAATTATTTTTAATACATTTTGTTATAAATATTTCATATTAAATTTATAAATTCAAAGTGATGGTATCTATTAGATTTGGATACACAAATATGACATCTTTATCTAAAACTATGAAACTGATAAATAAATAATACTTTGTAGCTTATTTTGATAATATTCACTATTTTAATATCAATATTTAAAGCGTATTTAGTTATTCAAATTTGTAATTACAAAACTTTTAGTTACAAAAATTGCTTATGAATGAAAATCAATTTAAACTACATAAACTCTTAATCAGTAAAAAATAGCATATGAAACCATTGGCATTTTCCTAAACTAAGAATATTTTCTGTTGAAAAGGGATGGACAATTCAGTCTACATAAATGTGTTCTTTTTCAATAGAAAATATTCTTAAGCAGATGTCAAAAGTCTAGATTTTTGAAGTTGGTATTTTTTCAAATAACTATTATGTATTTATTTATTTTAACAAATAATGACCAGGGACCATACCTTGGTTATGGGAGAATGTATTTAGTAAAAAATGTTTGTTTCAACTGAAATTATAATTTTGTAATGTTTTTTCTCCATTTCTCCACTTCGAAAACTGGAAACCATTACAAAATTACATATCAATATTATTTAAGTCCATTTTTATTAAAACATGTAAAAAATTTGAGAAAATAGCGCTCTTGTTATAAATTGCGTGCAATGTTTATTTCAGAGTACTTCGAAAAATCTCGAATGCCCGTAATTGTGCGTTCACGGCCTTGATATTGAAACAAGGCACATATATAACATGGTATTTGTAAGGCCGTGGACACACAATTATTTAATACTATATTTTAACACTAAATCTCTGCCCTTTACTTTCTAATGAGATGAAAAATGACAAATATATTTGATTAGTGTTTAGTGATTGACTGATTGTATAGTGTCCACGGCCTAAAAACACTGAATCTGTTACCCGGGGTAACTTAATTATATTTATTTGTAATTAATACAGGCAGCAGTAACACTGATGGTAACCTGATTCGGTGCAGATATAATATATAATGATTAATCGAAAACTATTGTATCACAAAATATATGGAGTTGGCGAATAGTGAGTTACACTAGAGAAACAAGAGTGTTTCCAATCCACAAAAGGTTTTGCTGACACTGGTATTCTCACTCAGTTATGTAGGTTTTGCAAGCACTTCAATTATCCACTATTTCATACATGTGAATTCTCAAACAAACGTTAAAAACAACTATTGATGGTGTAGCTCCATGTACTTCTTACCTTTAGTGATGGTTACATAATATTATAATACAGCAAAATCTGTCTTTATTAACAGATCTCAACAATCACTTGTAAAACTCATTACCAATTGCTGCACATGAGCTACAAAAACTAATTCTTTTAGAGCTAATACTTCACCACAAATTCGACATTCCAAAACTGTGGTCCATACAGTGAGAAAATCACTCAACAATGAGAAGTAATTCTATGAATTTCAAACTCTTGTGTGACAACTTCGCCATTGCATTGCAACCTATTATTTTGTGAAAGACACTCTTCTGCAAAAGAAGCGCAGGAAAACAAATTTGCAAGTTTGAAGATGTGCAAAAATTATGTTTATGCAAACATTTTCATAAAAAGTCCTTATTTCAAGATCTAATTTTGAAGAACCTATTTCCTTACATAAACTAGTGGTGCTGTAACAGCAAATATGTTCTCCCATTATTTGTAATGGCTCCACAATACAAATATTGTAATTTTGCCCTGTTAAATTTTTGCATCTTGAAAAGTACAGAAAGAGCTCACTGAAATTGTGCAATTTTATAAAGGTATTTTCCTGTATTGGAGGAAAAAATTAAAGAAGAAAATTGGATCTGTTTTTTGAGATAATAATGCTTCAGTGGAGCTTGCAAAAGCATGCATGAGTGTGTAATTTAAACGTTGTTACTTAATTATAAATGAACTTGTAAAGTTGTAAAAATGTACTTGTAAAGTTCATTTTACATTTACAAGTACTTTAAAAAATGTACTTGTAAAGTTCAGGTTTTTCAGTTGGATTGAATTATTGAAGAAATAATGTTACATTAATAATATCGATTATATTTCTAAAGGGACAATCATTTGCATTTGTTTTCAATGTTTATAATGTGAAATTGGAAACATGCTTTTTATTGTGTGTTATTTTGTACTTATAGTACTATGTATACCTCTTTTTTTATGACAATATCTTAATGGCGCATTGCAGTGGATTGGAATATATTAGTCAAACACATTTTTTTTTATTTTTCCAGAGCAAAATTACTAAACGTTCATGGGTTCTCAAAGAATGTGTTCAAAGAGTACCAGAAAATTTTGAAGCTGCTCAGGAGTTGCTTGAATTTGGTTTATTGGGGACTAATTTGGAGACACTTGTGGCAATTGGAGAAGGTGGGTAAGAGTAAATAAATTTTTGAATTATTTTTATGTATTGCTTATTATAATACTCAAGGTACTGACTTCCTTGTATTTATTTTATTTATACGGGATACACTGATGTATATGATGATCTAAAATTGCATTGTTACAACAGAGGTTTTGTAATGATAAACAATTGGACCTTCTGTCCTAACTTTTCAGCTCAAAAAATTCAAATATATGACCCAAAATCAAGCAAAAATTACTAATATTTTTAGAAACATTTACATGAATTTATTTAAAGAGCTGATATTGAGGAGTAGATTGCTTTAAGAATGAAATCTCTACTTTAGTTATGAAGGTGTAGGATAAATTTGAAACAAAAATTTAACTTTTGCAATTTTCAAAATGGAAATGGAAATTGTCATTTAGCAAACATTGCTCTGTTTGAGTCCAAATTTAAAGGAAAAAATTAGAGTTATTTTTGAGGAAATCTTGTTTACATATTTTTTTATTTGCCAAAATTTTCTTGAGTGACAAGCAACATGGTTTTAGAAAGGGTTGGTTGAGGACATCAAATCTGCGTATTATTCAATATTTTATTGCTGAGAAATTAAACTGTGGCCTCTAGGTTAGTGTTGTCTGTACTGACTTCTCTACAGCCTTTGATAGTGGTAACTATAAAATTCTTTTGGCCATACTTACAAAACATAACCTGCATAATACGGTATTAAATTGGTCGAAAAGTTTTTTTGATAAATAGGAAACAAAATGTTAAATATAACTCATTTATCTCAAAAGCTGTTTTGGTTTATAATGGTGTGCCTTGTGTTTCCATTTTGGATCCTTGTTGTTGTTACTGTTTATTAATGATTTGAAAGTGTGCTTGTATGTATCACAACTAAATATATTTTTTTTAAAATTTATGTTGTTCATGTAAAATGTATATGTTTGATTTGTATAAATACTCTTGCAAGTCTTTTGTATAAATACTCTTGTGCATCACAGTTTTCTTGCATTAACAGCAGTTCAGATAAGAGAGAACGATCTGGATCTGTGCTGCTAACATGGTGGTTTACTCAGTGTTGCTACCAAGGGGTCACAATGGTAATGCATAGGTGATGACGAACTGTATGTTGCCAGTGGAGAGGGGTATTGAGGGGCATATTGCTTGATAGTGTTGTTTAAAACTCAAAAATCTGAGATGGAAATCAGGATTGTTAGATTAAAATGCGAAAGGTCTTCAGACCTTGGCATGTGCATCTTCTTTCATGAGCTGATGTCAAGATCTAGAGAGGACCGGTTCAAACAAAGCAAGCTAAGGGGCAAGCAAACTTCAAGGGAAGCTGTGAATTGGGGGCTGCCAACACATTAGTAGTTCATTAAGACCCATTTATTAAATTATTCAAATGTTTTAGTGTTAATATGCATTGAAAGAGTAAATGTCTAAATTTCAGTAGTTATATGAGCATCATACAAAATTTTAGAAAAACTAATGTTTTATGTTCTCTGTGACATAGTGGGCACCACTGGTAACATGTGTGATAATTCTTGGCTACTTTCTAGAAAAATCACAAGAGACTTGTGGTCAGATGTGTTTGTTGATAGATTCTACATATTTTTGTTTAGTGAACTACTGGGCAAACTTTGTAAACCACCATCTTTTGAAGTCATGAGCTGCTTTGGGCAAGAGATTCAAATAAAATGGGGAAGGTAGTCAATGAGCACAGAAAGAAAGTTACAGAGATATATTGCACTATTAACATTTATTTGTGAGCATTACTTGATTTTCCTTTATTATTTAAATAAATTGTTTTTCTGTAGTTTTATTTCTTTGGATTTTTATGATAATTGAGTTTGAATCTTGAAAATTCTTTTTGCTTAAGGCACAGATGGTGGAAACTTCGTGGTACTGTCTCCAATTGAAAATGAGACATCTGGATCTATTGATGAAGAATCTTCAGCACAGTATCGTGCTCGGAAGGAAGAAAAATTACTGGCCAAGGTGTGAAGTGCATTCAAGTTTTTCTCTCCACATTTTCTGTTCACAGACGACTCTTTATGGATGTATCACTCATTAAATTTAATGCTCCTATAATTCAAAAATCATTTTTCAAAAAATGCTTTTGAAGATTACAAGATTCTTTTATTCCAATAACATAGATATTTTTTAAATAATGTTCTGATATGTTTTGATCTTGTTAACCAAGGTATACTCATAGAATATGAAAAATGTGCACAAATATAAATTAATACAAAAAGACTGCATGCATAAAATGTCTTTTAGGCGCCAATAGATGACAGCTGGGAAGAGCACTGAGCAAAATTGAAAAGCTGGTGCAAACTAAAGGAATAAGGAAACTAACTAGTTTGAGACAAACTGTGCCATTCTGTAGCACCACTACTTTATGAATTTATAAGAGAACTCTGAAAGATAATTACTATTTTCTTTGTTAACTTCCCCAACTATATTTAAATTGAAGTTATAGAATGAATGGTTTGAAGGATCAGAAAGTTTAATAGTGTGATCAACTGTGCCATAAACAGTGTTTATCTTTTTCTTAATGGGAGGGACAGAAAGATAATTCATTCTTCCACAACTTTTCCCATATCAATTGGTTGAAGTTCTATTCCCTTCAACAGTTAAATTAAGATCAAGAAAATTGATAGAATTTTAAGTTATCTTATGAATTATAATAACAGGTATTTAAGGTTCATCAATATTTTATGGATTAAAATCGGTTAAAAGCTTTGAATTTCATCCCTAAATGATTAAAACGTCATGTACATTTCCCCTTGATAGAATGGTTCTTTTCCATTTTCTTATTCCAGTATTGGAAAATACAGAATTTATCAAACTACCTATGGGTACCAGTGAATTATTTGTAAACTCTGTAAGTTATTTAACAAACATTTAGCTAGGCATGTTTTTTATAGCGTTTTTCCAAACTTTCAAGTATAAGTGGTTGGAGAATACTAGGAAACTCTACTACAACGTCAAATAAAACTGTCTCATTATCTGTATGGACGGATGGATGGATGTATATATTTTCTGTTGTAAAGGAAGAGTGTATCGAGTTATCTCTAAATATGCCGAGGATATCACTTGCCCTACATTTATATCATAACATTGTAGTTTTCCCTTTGTAAAGGGTTTAAATTATTCTTAGACATGCTAATTTACATTGATGTCTTATGTCTCAGTGTTCAAGTAAGGATATATCTTTTAAGAGCGATTTCAGAGCAACAAAATTTTTGCTCTCAAGTTTTCTAAATAAAGAATGAAAATAAAGGGATATATTTTTTTAAAATCAGAGCTGAAGTAACTTTTTCGGTCATTACTATTTTATCTTCTTTATCTAATGTTGCTAACTTAAATTTTGAATTTCTAGTTCCCATGATTAACCCTTCCAATGTGGATGATTTCCATCTGTGCATTTGGAAAGATGTGCATGTTAGGTTCAGTGCAGTGCAGTGCAGTGCAGTGGAGGCTTTGCCTTGTTCTAACTCTTTCTTGGACAAATTAGAAAATATTTGAAATCTGCTTTCACATATTTTTCTAAAAATGTATCAAGCCTTACTTTCATATGCTTATAGAATTTAATGATGAATTCATCGGTAGTCATATTGATATATAAATAAAAACATTCTACTCAGCCTGAGAAAGGTGCTCTGTAACAAGAATGATTTGTCTATCTCTGAAATTGCACATCTTTTAAAAGAAAATTTACATGATTCCCATGGTGGTGGAGTAGATGAGTTTCTCCTGCAAATCACACTTGATTGTCATGAATTAAAATATTTCTATAATTTTATTATTCTGGAAGTTTTGTGAAAAATCCAACAAATAAAAACAAAATTTCTAAGAATACATGCTATGATTCTCACATACATAAAAAATGTACAACAATGCTGATACAAAATAAAAGACTGTACCAACTGAAGTCATTTTTGAAAATCTTGGCACAATACATTAGAAAACAGTACTTCTGTTACAATTTCTAGTGAACAATTTGCATTCTGCATAGTCATGCAAAAAAAGTCTCATATTGGCAAGCATGCTAATCCTTGCTGATTAGTTGTTTTTCTTCATTGTACATTTTTATATACCTTCTTGTCATATTTCATTCAGCAGCCTGTTTTCTGTTTGTTCCAGATAAAATCTGAATCCTTAACTTCAGCCCAACAAGAATTAATATTGTATAGATGGAAATTATTATGGTATTTAGACATGCTGCATACTTACAAGGTATTATTTGAAATGTCAAGATTTATGCCAAGAGCACTTAACACTTTTAATCTTACATCTCCTCTGACTGTCAATGTAAAATCCACCACTTTTCAAATTCCAGAAAATTTTTAATATAAATTAATTAATAATAAATCTTTTGTTTTTTCTTTAGTGGTGAATAATGCATGTATTCCCCGTTTTGTTAAGCCTTAACATTTTGTGTTTCATGAGAGGCTGCTGGCCATGGTGGTACGATGAGGGAATTAAATTAAAAAGCTACTGGCTGTACTGTTGTAATTAATAGAGATTCATTTAAGTTTTGTATATTTAAACTAGTTTCTGAAAATACATGCAACTCTAAAATGTTGAAGAGTTTCCTACTAACTTTTCCATATCTTTTCATAATTAAAACTGTTTATGCTTTGTAGATATTAAAATATCATCACAGACATTTCAATTGAGCTTTTAAAAGTATCAGTGTTTACTATAGTTTGCATTGATAATGAATTTCAAATATAACCTACCTTGTTTGAATTTTGCAGAAAATACAAAGTGGACCAAATGGAGGAAAATCTTATAATTTTGAATTTTATGATAGATTTCGTTCGGAATCTGTTCTTGCTTCTACGGTGGAGTTTGCTCGAGAGGGTCGCTGGTATGCTGTAAAAATATTATTAACTTATCATGGTAATGCGGTGTTACGTCACTGGCTACCTATCTTGTCAAATTTTCCTGAGACATTGAATCCTCGTGATTATGAAGCCCTGCTACCAGAATGTGATTCTCAAGGAATTGTATTCCCATGGAAGCAGCAAGAGTTGCGACCACAGGATTGGTGTGAGAGGGATACATTTCGGTGAGCAATTGAAAGAAATATTTTTATTAAATTGTTTTCAAATAAACATTTTCAACTTCAATTAAATATATCTCAACTCTTCAATGTTGGGCTTGATAGCATTCCAACCCAAGTGAAATGAAACGGGGAGGGGTTACTTCATCAGCACAGTAACAGGTAGCTTAGTGCATTTTGACAACCTCCCATCACCACATGACATCAAGGAAGCCTCTGATGTCTAGGTTTGGTTCCCCCCTGAATGGAGATGGGACAAACATGCCATGAAGATGACATTTTACTTTGAAGGATTAAAAGTCCCCTTAAGTACATCATCATGCACTATTTACTTATCAAGAATAGATGATTAAATCATACTTGAAGGTTTTAAGAAATAATATAATAAACATATAGTACATTAATGATAATGAAAACAAAATTCAGAGATGACTGCAGAAAATGTTTATCTATTTGTATTGTGTAATTGGTCTATCAGTCATAGACTTCTGAGAGTTATTCCGTACTTTTTTATATTTATGCTTTATTCCTTCCTTGCCTACTTGTTATTTCTTCCTCCTTGTTCCTTTTTGTTCTCTTACTCATTCTTCTTTCTCCTCATCCCTCTTTCCTTCTTCCTGCCGTCTCCTTCCTTGTCCTCCCTCCTTCTCCTTCCTCCTCCTCCCTCTTCTGCTTTCTTCAAAATTCTTTCTATTTTGTTAATAATTTTATGAAGGCACAATGTTATCATCATACATTTTAATTTGTTGCAGGAAAGTGTGGGATGTATATTCCAGTGATGATGATAAAATTCTTCTGGAACCTGAGTCAGAACTTAGTCAATTTAGTTGTGATAATGGATCTTTGTCTCAGGAACTATTGTCTGAATGGTTCAGATGGCGTGCTCACTGTATTGAGAAACGCAGTTGTATGGTAGACCATGCCTTGAGTTTGGTGAAACTCGCGCAAGCGAGGAATATTATTGTAAGTGATTTTTCATTAATATGCTTTTGGTAAATCTGACAGATATTTTTTCAAAACATCAGCCAATGGTGGCATTGTAATGTTTAATAGCATTGTAAGGGAAAGCATTTGAACTAAGTTTATTAAAATCATATTTTTATTAGGCCAACCAAGTATAGATAAGTAGTATTTAACTAACTCAGAATTAAGTGACTTACTAGTAATTTAATAGTTATCAATGAAAAAGTTTGAATGAAATGGGTATGTAGTGCTTTTGTAGCAAAAAGTGTTTTGTAATTTTTTTCTTCCTTTTTCTCTATTCTTATTTTATGTGAAGATCTTAATTAATATCAGAAGCAAATTCGGGGAGTATTTCCAAGGAGGACCAATTTCAGCTCAGACCCTCTCCCGTAAATATTTTTTAAATAATCAAAACATTAAAAAAGATTTAGCTTCAAATAAAAATAACTTTCTTGGATCCAATTGTCTTTATTTGGTCTATTGTGTTTGGAGAAGACTAATTAGCTTGTTATTATATCCAATGTAATAAAGCTTTCCGCAGTAGATCAAACAGCTTGTTATTATGTCCAATGTAATAAAGAATACTATCCAAGTCAATATAATACAACTAATCATGTATGTATGCTGCTAGAAAATATGTCAAATTGTTCAAAACAGGCTCTTGGAAAAGATAAAATGTTTATAGCTAAAAGATCATTATGTGCTAGTTTGTAATTATGTACTTGCATTGCCATGCTTGAGGTTAATCAACTGACTTTTCATACTAATGATCTCTTTCACTCACTTGTAAAGTCATAATTGATAGTCACAATCAACCCCCTTGATTAAGGAAAGATTTTCCTGAGCTATTTAGAGATGAATGAAGAATTCCTTCGTGGGTTGAAGTGTTCTGCTGGTACCATCTTCCTGTGCACCTTTTGCCTTCTGGTCTATAATTTAACCCTATCCTTGGAAGTCATTGTTTATCCATTTTCTTCTCATGTTTTTTTTGTTTACCCTGATATTTTTTTATTTCTTTTGCAAAGTTTTCTGCTTGAGGTTTTTGAATTTTGTTTCTTATTCCTAACACTGCTCTTAAAAACTTCATCTGAGTTACTTTCCATTCTTCTAGTATCCTTGCTCCCATTGTATGATAAAATAATTTATTAACACTTTCGATCCTAAGGATGTATCTGGTACGTCATCTTCATTTTACTTCTGTGTCCTATGGACGTATGTCATACATTCTTCTGCATTTATTATCTTTAACAGGTTATCAACATCTCTCAGATGTTCACAGACACCTAGAATAAACTTTTTAAGTGCATCATTAAGATGGTTGCAGGACAAACGCCAATGTGTGCTTCTATTTTTTGTATTTTCAGGAAGCGATTAGATATTTGTATTCACTACCATCTTACAATCAATTGATAATGAAATACATACAGATGTAAAGAAAAAAAACAATACTACAAGATTTTATCAATTTGAAACTGATGTGTGTGATAGTTTTTGTTTTACGTTTTGAATAATTGCTATAATGCCTAGGACACAGAGTTACCCATGTGGCATATTCCTCAGGACTGAATGTGTTAATGGAAAAAATACTCCTTTGTTGTGCAATGAATAATATGTGGCAGTAGTTTTGAATAATTTGAGTTGTAACAAAATGTTGACTTGAGTCTGACAATGCCATGAAGTCTTACTGACCTCTGGCTAAGACAGTACTGATGACATCATTATGGCACTACTGCTATAATAAATCCCTTAGAGCACTTGTGCTTTTATGAAGCTTCTTATAGAATTATTATAAATGCACTAATCAAACATTTCCGCTTTGTTTTCAAGTAATTTCAGAAATGTCATTATAGAATTTCATTTTACATTTAATTTCAGGGACTGGAAGAATTGTATGGTCAGTTATTAACACTAGAGTCTCTTGTATACGATGTACATTTGGAGGATGTTAGTCTTCAGGCACTTCAGAAAATGACTGATTTGGAAAAAGCGAAGCTTCTTCTTAGTAAAGTATGTATATCTGTAAAATCTCCTGTAAGGAAGTCTTAGTAGTCATTTGTTATTGCTAACCTCAATTTATTTTTGTATTGTTTGCTGCAGTCCACAGAAGCAACATTTGTTTGGGATGTTCAGAACATCTTACGCCCTTTCCTAGTACGATGTGAAGAAAAGACTTCTGGCAGTCAGCTGCAGTTGCTAAGGGGCTGCCTTTTAGATATTGCATCTCATAACCTTTCCCTTCCTTTGCTGCTTTTTGAGCACTTTCGTTCAGATTTAAATGATTCTGTCATTAAATGGAGTGATGCTGTGACTCTTGCTTTTGATTGTCTTTACGCATACCCTCACGCAGATCAGTGGGACATTGCTTCCAAAATAGTGCAATGTGTTGGTGACAAGAATATAAGGTGAATATTTTAAAATTTTTAATTTTTTCCCAACAACATATTTACGTGTTAATAGTAATTTTCATCTAGAGATTTTAGAATATTAATTTTTATAATTCAGTAAAGTAGGATTAATTGATAAAAACCTAAATTTGATGTATTTTATTTTCACTTTTTCAATAATATACTGAGATATGTTTTAATGCTATTTAATCTGTTGATGTACCATGCAGCGACCAAACAAGTGTACACAAATGTGGCTTCAGGGGGCCAGCACACCATATAGTATAAAGACTTAAAAGAATATGTGATTCTATAAATTATTAGTTCTTTATTAATAATTGAACTTAAATGCAATTGATGTACTTTGTTAAAAATTAATATTTATTTATTTAACCCTCTGCATACCAAGTTCTAAATGTAAAGTCGAATACCATATGGGGTACATGCGTACCCCACACGAGTATTATGCAAGATTGTTTTGAAATAGGATACAAATAATTCATTTAGGAACATTTTGACTATTTGGACCTGTTAATATATAATAAAAGAAAAATTAAGTAGAATTAATCAACTTTTATTACTATGTTTCTCTTTTAGTTGACCTTGATGATACTTCATTGGAATAGCTCTTTTAAGATAATTTCAGTTTTAGGGTACTGATGCATACTTTTATTGTTTTAATGTCAGAATGTTTATTACATGCACATGAAAAACACTAAAAACATCTTGTCCTCCTCGTTCTGTTTCTGTTTCTTGCACATAGCATGCATCTTCCTACTTAGGCTGCTAAAGAATATTAAGGGAGTGCAGAGCTTGCTGCTTCCTCTCCAAGCAAATATTTCACTGTAATGTGTATTATGTTGTCAGTCAATTCTTAGCTTTTGCAGTCTCTCTTCAACTTTAGATTTGATAAGTTTTTGCCCCTGGTCCAACATCAATTTTCTCATTTTATCTGATTATAAGTTGTTTTTTTTTAATGTTGCTTCCGTATTAAAGTTTCCAAGTTACCGTATATACATATTACTTGCATAACTTTCTTGAATGATGACCTTGCTTCCCCCTCTCTGGCACAATAAACAGTTGAAGGCAAAAGCTTGCATCAAGCACTGATGACAAAGTTCCAAACACATCTTCACTGGCACAAAATTAAACTATTTTCTGCTGAAGACAGAACTTCTGTCCATGATTTTCTCCAAAAAATCTAAAGAAATGACTGAAACAGGTGAAAATCCATCATAGGAGATACCTCAAACTCCAGAGAAAGTTAGAATGCAAATTATTCAGAAAGTTGTGTAGGGATTACTGATTCTCCAGAGATTGCTTCATAAAATCTAGTGACAGATTTCATAATACCCCCACTATACCCATATTTCTTCAATCCTTCATTCAAGAAAAGTTACATGAGTAATGCGTTGTCTATATGAAATAGGAAAGTATCCATAGATACTCTGCAGAAGGCAGTTATTGCCCAAGCATAGACTTGGACTAAACTAAATTATATAATGTCTTTCTGGTGGACAAACATATGTTTTTCCTTGCATGTTATTTCAACAAATATGTGATAGAAAAGATAAAAAGTAAAAAATGACTAGAATATGAGAGAATAAGAAAAAAAAAAAAAGAAAAGTTTACTAAAAAATTCAACAATCAGAAGTAAAAGTGTTCTCTTGGTAAAGCCATGAAGTGTCTCCTAAATGACTTATCATTTTTTATTTTCTGTACATTATTTAGTTTTAAATTATCACTCGATTCATTGTAGGCTTTCACACACACACACACTATATTATGTCGTCTATTACACATGTTTTTTTTATTTCTAATTTGTGCAATGTTCATCCTTCTAGTTGAAGTAAGTTCGAGAACTTTATTTTTCATCCATTCATAATTATATCAAATTGATTTTTCGATATAAAATCATTTTCAGTCTAACAGATTTTTTTCCTAAATAAATTCTCAGAGGGGAACCTAGTATTTTTCTTAAATATAATTTTTACAATTTTCTTATGAACATTCTTCATTGGAGTTAAGTTTTTGTCAGATGCACCTCCCCATGCTATGGTACCATGTACTGTAGCCACTGACCAGAAAACAGCAAAGTAAAGCATTAATAATTTAGTTTCCAAGAACTCATACATTTTGTAAAAAATAAAAATTAAATATCTGGTTTTCTTGGGCAATTGGAACAGATGATATTTCCATTTCAAGTTTTGATTGATAAACCTAAATATTTTGTTTCTTTAACCCTAAGTATTTCATCACAGTTACAATTTTGAATATCGCAATTTACCTCATGTAATTTCAAGATGAGTAATTTAGGTACACTGTCAGTGTAACTACCGAAAGTAATAAATATTTTTTTCTTTATTCAAACTCAGCACATTTTCTTTTAACCATGTTACTATTTGGGACAAATTGTACTTGACCTCAATCTCACTTCCTCCCATGACTCCCGTGCCATTGTAATACTTGTATCAAATCAAATGAATTCAACAAAACTAAGACCACCCTCTGTTGGGACTTTAATTATGTCATTAATGTGTATAAGAAATAGGAGTGGACATAATATAGTTCCTTCTATTGTGAGATTTTTGCTAAAATAATCATCAACTTTAACCTTTTGCGTTAAATCTGTCAGATTGCTCTCCAGAAATTTGTTCACAATTCCTCTGAAACCATACTGATATAGTTTATTTAGCAAAATATTGTGGTTTATTGTATTGAATGCTTTGATAAGATCTAACAATATTGGGTTCTTAAGTATCTATACAGCTACTGATTTAGTCAGTAATTCTGATTATAGCATCGTTTGTGTTTTTATTTTTTTGAAATCCATATTGTTTCACATGTATGATCTTATGCAAATCAATGAAGTTAATAAATGTATCCTTTAGGACTTTTTCTAATACTTTTGCAAAATTTGATATTAAAAATATAGGTCTATAGTTGGTTGCAATAGTTTGGAATGTAAAAGTACTAGGAACGTTCATTCACTAGTACAGATAGACTGACGCAATGATTCAAATGCGTAACTGGAAACTTGCAAGCCTTTCAATAGTGCCACTTTCCTTTGAATCAAAATTTGGTTGGATTGCTGTGCCAATCCAAGAAGTATAAATTTCAAACTGATTCATAGAAATAAAAATTGTTGACGCAGAGTACCAAGTGGGATACAAGTGCCCCCCAGTGCTTGTTTTTCGTTAGTACATGAAAAACACTTTAAAACGATTACATTCTTTAATACCTCATTGTTAATTGAAGAATTTTGAGCAATGTAAGGAAATTTCAATATTTTATAAAAAGTGCAATGTGTGTGACAAGAAAAAAAATGTAAGATTGGGGTACACATGTACGCTGCTTGGTATGCGGAGGGTTAATAGATTTTCAAGATAAAATCTGGAGTCTTTCACCCCAAGTTCTCTCATTTCTGACCCGAAAAAATCCTTGAATGTTTTTTTTTATTCATCACTTACCTTTAAAAAGGATCACATGACGGAGGGCAAGTTGATGCAAATTGTTTATTAAATAATATTAAGTGTTAGAAAGCGCAGTTGTAATATTTAGTTTTTTGTTCATGGTTTGGCAGAAGAGTCAGCCTGATGGTCTGATCTTATAAATTAAACCATTGTATTATTATTATTATTATTATTATTATTATTATTATTATTATTATTATTATTATTCACATTTACTTTCAGGTTTGCAAAGCTGAAGGAAATACGTGAATAGACAAATCCCCTCAGGTTAATCACTTTCACTAGAGCTTGTAAATAGAACATTATGTAAAGTACCAGGCCTCTGAAGCCTCATTTGTACATCAGTGGGTTAATATTCAGTTTTGATTGCAATTGATATATTACTTTTCCTTGTAAATCCAAGAAAAGTATTCCAAGTTTGTGTTTTCCTTTAGTGGACTTTGTTAGATAAGATGCGTGATACAAATCCATACTTGTGTACGTTTCATTCCACAGACCTGGAGAAATCAATCAGCTGTCAAGACTGCAAGAAGTAGAGAATGATCTTCAGGCTGCTAACATTCTTTCAACTAATGATCTTCCGAAGCCCCTTTCATTCATTAGAGATTGCAAAGCTCATCCTACCAGCGTCCAGCAACTTCTCTTGAGACTGTCTCGATCTTTTGCTCGAAAGTGAGTATTAACTTCAAACTAAAATGTATGTCTGTGGCTGGCTTTGCTGCGTGATTCAATGCATATTTTTGTGGGTGTATTAAAACTAATCAGTTTTCTATGTTCTTTCTCTTTTCATCAGTTTTTAAAGTAAAATCAAAATAAAAAGAATAATTTATCATTAGTTTGGAAGAAGCCCTAATAAAAGGTCAAAATATTGATTGCAGAGAAATCTGTTTTGTTATTATTTTTTATTTATTTCTTAATTGTTTATATTATTAAATAAATTTAATTATATTGTGAAGTAATTGATTTATTGATTAATTAATTAATACAGCTGACTTACACAGTGTGCCAGGAGAGTCTCTCCACAGTGGCTCCTTACTGATGAGAATGCTAGCAGCAGAAATTATATTGGTAGCGTGAGCTGCAGCTTGTAACAAAAGGACATGTAAATTGTATACTCACCATAAAGTTAACAGGTGCTGAAAGTGGTGTCCCCTTCACTTGTTTGCCAGTGATCTGGTTGCTATAAACATAAATTTTTAAGAGGAGGCCCTGATTTGGTTCAGGGCAGAGAGACTTTCCTGTCATACTGTACTAAATTGACAAGTTTCATGCATCACACAGATTTAACAAAATTTAAAATGTGCAAATCAAATTAATACAAAAGATACATCATACATAAACATACATGTATCTACATAAGAAAGAAAATTGTTTGTTCTGTACATTTTTTTCTTCTAAAAGTTCTGTACAGAGGCATATTTCTATTAAATATTTTTTTAATACTGCAGTGAAATTTTCTTGTATTCATGTATTTCTAATATTTTAGGCAGTTAGTTGTATAAGAGAAAGGTCCTATTATAAATAAATAATACTGAAATTAATTTTATGTACTAAGAACTTTTCCTTGTGGAACACCTGAGATTATTCGAATTTTAATTGTATTTTATGAACAAAAAAATCAGAATCTTTAAACGTTTCAGTACTTTATTTACAATTTACTAGGTATGTTTTTAAGAAATCATTTAATTTTCATCTCATCCCAACTAGGTGTATTTTGTAGAAGTAATTTGTATGATCCTAAATATGAAAGGCTTTAGATAAATCTAAAAAAGTAGTTGCTGTATGCAATTTGTAGATTATTTTCATATTATTAAAACAGTACTTGATGAAAATCGTGTGTAGTCGGCATCCTTTTTCTGAATCCAGCATTTGATTTTGAAAGAAAATTATTATATTCCATAAAATTTTGTTCAGTTAAACCCCCATTTCATTACCACATCTCTTTCTAAACGACTTTTTGGGAAATCGATTTTCCCCCTTAAGACCAATAAGAGTGTCATCTGAATACCAGCCAGCTCTACACTAACCCAGTGTGGCAGGGAGGTTCAAGGGGAACACTGCCCTCACAAATAACTCGTCTATCTTTCCTTTTGTATATTATTTGATGTTAAAGTTGTTGTTTGCCATATTATTCTCCGATTTCAGAATTCAAAAACCCCAGCATTTCTTGTCCCGTGTTTTCCTTTATTGGTTGGAAATGTTCAAGAACTGTGTTCTATTACAGTGTAGCCAAATTTGGTGATGCCATAAGCTCAGTGCTTTGGAGTTGTGATAGTTGCAATAAGGGACTTGCAAACAGCAGCTCTCTGGAGGCACAGTTGGGGTGTGGTGACTCGGGTACTTGGGAAAGGTTTTCGTGTGGGATATCCAGAGCTACCTACTGATGAATTTTTGAACTTCATCTCCAAGTACGTTTCCCAGGGAGCAGTTGTGTACCAAATTAATTCCATGATAGAAGAATGTTTCTTCCAACATGACATATTAAAACAATATGTTTATTCACTAGATTCATTGTTTGCTTGCATATCCCATTCAAAAATTTTGTGCTCCGCCTCAAAATTGTCTCTGGAGCCACCACTGCCCTAACCTTGACCTGGGACCAATAGTTTATCTTTAAAATGATTTCATTTTAGTGCTTCCAATTCTTCAGGTCCTCTGTTCCTATCAGCTCTTTATTTAAATCATGTTGCCTTGCTACCATGACGCTTCACAACACATTGGCAATTTCTAAGTTTTGGGTAACAAAAAGAGCATTTTAGTTAAGAAACAATGAAAACTAGTATGCAACACATCTCTACAGTTAATATTCTAATAAACTATCGTACAAATTGAAAGGATGTAACAATGATTATACATCTTCATATTGTTTGCACTTATTCTGTTGGATGGCCCCTTTTGTTCTCAACAAAATTTCTGAAAAGCGAACTGGAAATCGAACTTGGGTTTCCTGGTTGGTTTGTTGCAATACTGCCATTGAGCTTCTGTAATAAGATACATAAAATATCCATGATAAGTATACATGTATCAAGATATATTTAACCAATTGGTTAGTGGCAAGGCTTCTGGTTATCAATTGATGCAGCAATGACCCAGCAAAATAGTAAAAATATTCTTCTTCTTCCAAATCATCAATCCGCTGTGGGCCTTCATGATCTGCCTCAATTCCTCTCTTCTCTGAGCCTTCTCTCATTATTCAATCACTTCCGTCTTCTTCAGGTCAACCACAACATCCTGGATGCAACTTTTCTTGGGCCTTCCCCATTTTCTTACACCCAGAATATTATTTTTGTGTATGCTTTTAGACATTATTTTCATTCCTGTTCGTTGCACATGTCCTAACCAAGAAATTCTGGGAGACTTAACAAATATAATTATTAGAGACTGGATTTTTATGTAATTACATATTTTTTGTCTTTCTACTTGCTGTTCTCGTAATTGTAATCTTGGCGAATTGTCACTGTCCTAACACAACATCCAGTTTTTTCGTTACGTGTTTTTACATATTTGGCACTACATTACATATTTTACATATTTCGCTCTTTTCTCAACATTTCTTTTTATTTTATACATTTTCGTACATATTTTTATGAAAAGAAGTATTTTTTAAAAATTTAGCACTTTTCCTACATTATTACTGCATGCTACTGGTACTCTACTCGAGGTACGCTTAGTGAAAACGCGATCGGATATTCTCAGTCCGACGTGTCTGTCTCAATTATTTCAGTGGCGAGAAGTGCGCGTCAGAGACAAATCATTCTCACTGTTGGTGTGAAAAGTATCATAGACGCCGCGTTTAACGACCTTTCCATTTCCTTAATTTCCATGAAACTTTGGCAATTGGTGTCATGTAACACTTCAATGAAAATATTCCATGCTGCAGTGATGTACAATTTGCCAATTGGTACGACGACTTCTATTGTGTCTAATGCTAAACTACATTCCTGGATAACAATTTCTGAAGGTTTTACTACTGATGGGAAAGTTGTGTGGTGCAAGTGTACATCAAACTTTGCTTTCCAAATGATTTTTAAAACATGTGCATTGATTTTAAAATTTCCATACGAATTTTTTTATAAATGTAAGTTTGTAAATGAGTTTTATAATTAGAGTATTTTATTCTACATATTATGTCTGATTTTACATATTTATTACATATTCTTATCATTTTCATTACATATTTATGTACATATTTTGATGTTTCATACTACATATTTTTCTGGTCTCTAATAATTATATCTGCTCCTTTGAGAATGTTGTTTATTGTTTCATTAAATTTTATCCTCCATCTTTCTTCATCCTTAACTGCTCCATCTTATGATTTTCATCTTGAATGTATGAAAGTCTTTAGTGCTCCTATTGGTAAGGACCCTTGTTTCTGCTCCGTGAGTTCTACTGAGTGATCTTTTTAAGGTTTTTATATAACTTACTTTTTACTTTCCTGGTATAAAAAAAAGAACAGATATTGATGGTACATTCATGTAATAAATCTTACTTCCTCTTATCACCCTTTTGTTGATTTCTTCAAAAATATTTTTCCATTCTTTGTATTCTCTTTCTGATTTCTGATGCCAACATTTTGCAATATTTGTTCTTTTTAACTTAATTTTAAGAATTATGCTTAATTTTAGGACCTATAATTTTTAATATTAATTCCAGTGTTCTGGACATTTCTTCTTGTGTCTCTCTATTCTTTGCTATTAGAGCTGTCATCAACATATGTTGGACATTGTTTTGTCTTATAGAGGACGTTCCCCTAATATTTAATGCCTTCACAGCACTATGGAGAACCATGTGTAGCTGAAACTGAATCACCTTGTTTAACACTCTTATGTTATTTTAAACAGATCGAGTAATAGCCATATATTTTAAGATATCTTCTGTTTCTTTACATTTATTCGGAGAAGCCAATGGCAAGCATGAAAAGGAAATTATAATTTCAGAAAAGGTCGCTAAAGCTAGCCCTCACAGTCTCAAAACTGCTTCTTTACGTACAGATGGTAAACATTCCAAATTGTACTTTTTGTGGTTAATTATTCTTGAAGAGACTGCATTCTTTCTCTCTAGGTAGATCTTCTGACTAACTGTCCACAAATAGATTATTTGAAAACTGATTTAGTGGATTAATGAAATGAAATTGTTGTTCACGACTAATAATTTTTTTGAAATGTTTGGTGTAATAATTTTTTTTTCCCTTGAAATATTAATAAAATGTTTTGAGATTTGGCTTTTAATAAATTTTATGCTTTCAGAGTTCCTCCTCCAACTAAAATACAGTGGGAAGAACTTTTAAATGATATGCTGACTCTGCATGCCAAAGTGTTTAGCTGCATCAGTCTGCAGACTGTTTACGAGGTGCTTATAATATAATTTAACACTAACTATATTTTTGTAATATCTTTAATACAACAATATTTGAGACCATGCAAAGTCAAAGGAGCCAAGTTCCTAAATTTTCGAAATGATATTTACATTTAAATATGATATTAATCGGTGCCAATACACAGTTCAAAGAGCGATGTTCCAAACACCTTCCATGTAATTATGACATCTACCTTGTGATGTCAAGAATATCTGGTTGTATGTCAAGAATACAAATTCATACAGTTTTTATTGATTTCCTGAAGAAAACATTTGTGGCACTTAGCTCCCTTGGCTTGGCAAGGCTTCATTTATTAATTGTATAATATATAATATTGTATAATATAATTGTATTGTATAATTCAGAAACCTAAATTTCAAATTACACATTGATAACATGATAAGTGAATCATTAAAAACACTTGGTTTTATAAAAAGACAAACTGCCAAATTCAAATCTCCAAATACGTTTGCTATATTATATAACTCTTTGGTGAAATCAAAATTGATGTACTGCTCACAAATTTGGTCACCAAGCGCGTCTTACATAATCAACAGGTTAGAAACAATTCAAACAATGTGGCTTTTAAGATAAATATACCTAATCCTATGATTAATCATAATTATACTCAAATCTCAGAAATGTTAAAAATCCCCACTTTGAAATCTACACGCAGTCTACATGATGTGATATTTATGTACAAACTTTTGAAAGGTTCGATAAATTGTCCATCAATTAACAAATTGTTTATCCCCTATGAAAACCTATTCAATGTCAGACACGCACCTTTATTGAAAGAATGTAGATCTAATTCAATGTACAACTCAACTATACCTCGTCTTGCCAGAGTGGCGAATTCATACATAATTGAAAATGATTTTAATTCCAATTTTAGCAATTTCAAAATTAAAGCAAGACAAGCTATATTAGAGTTCAAATAGAAATGATAATTGTTATACTGTCGAAACTTATTCAATGTTAGTCACGCACCTTTATTGAAAGAATACAATTGTAAATCTAATTCAATGTACAACTCAACTATACCTCGTCTTGCCAGAATGGCGAATTCACTCATAATTGAAAATGATTTTAATTCTAATTTTTAGTGATTTCAAACTTAAAGCAAGATGAGTTATATTAAAGTTCAAATAGAAATTATAATTGTTGTACTGTCAAATTGTTGACAAACATAATTACATGAATTACATTTTTTTATTTTTTTAAGTTATAGTTACTAAACATCATAATTATAATAATGTCAGATATTGTTGTTGAGTGAATGGTATTTTGTATTAATGTATAGGGCATAATGCTTGTTGTCAATTTGATTAATAAATAAATAATTATAAAATTAGTATGTCTTTGACCATGTCCAATGTCAATAGAGGTGTCATTAGAATTGAATTATTGAGTAGCTTTGTATTGCCATCAGAAATAATGATGAATGTTGTTGTGTTTGCTAGATGTATGCTGAAACTTTGTTGTCATCGGGTTCTGCAGGAAACATTCGTATGGCAGCGGATATATTAGAAGTGCAACAGACAGGACGCAGCTACAAACGAGTGCCTTTTGATCGTAGTGTCCAACTAGTACTTCAAGTGGCACGTGAATACTTTGATTCAGCTGGCAGTCTTACTGATCCAGCTATGGAATTAGCGAAGTGAGTGATTATCAGCTTTGTTTTCTTCACTTTATTGGGATTGTTTTTGTTTATGCTTGCATGTTTGTACAAATTATTTGTTCTTTTTCATGTGTTTCTTACTTTTTAAATTTAGGATGAATTTTTAAACTATCTTTATATTAATGTTTTTACAAACATTCCATGTGGTAGGGCATGTTTGCATTTGATTGTGGAAGAAGAGCCATCCATTCAGGAAAATCTGGATCTCATTGCATCCCTTCAGTTGTTGAATGACTTCGGTCTTTCAATGTTACCTTTACAGGGTAAGCAATGTCTATAGAAAATATTTTTAATTATGTTTTTAAATGCATTTGGAATAAGTTAGATTTTTCTGTTTTTATATAGATGTTTTGTAAAATGCTAAAGAGCAAAATGAAAAGAAAGAAACTATGTATTGTATTTGTTAATTCAATGTAAATACCGAGAAATTGTAGGATTTTTCAAATAGTTTTGTGTTTCCAGATTTTTTGTTATATTATTCTGAAGATATAAATACATTTTACAAGAATATAGCTTGTAAAAAATGTACATGTTTGTAGCATAAAAATACTAATTATGTTGGCATGTTATAACTATTAGGTCAGCTTGATTTCATGCAATTTTGTGTTCCTTTGACTAAAGTGGAGGTCTGTTGTTTAATTTTTTCCTTTAGTCCGGCAGTGTAGAGACAGACTCAAGCTGGTAGAATCTTGTGTTCGTAAGAAGCCTCTGGCATATCGCAGTTGGCATCGTTTATTACAGCTGGCACAGAAACTGCGAGTGTCAGGTTCAGATGCTCGACAACGGGAAGGCCATGTATTGTCCATAGTTGCTGAAACTGCATTGAAAGTATGTTCTCTTGCTTCATTTTTCTGTAATTACAGTAAAAATAGTTTTGGCATTTAGGTCATGTAATAAAACTGAGAATGAATATAACACCCACTCAGAATTCAAAAGTTAGAAAATAATAACTGTTGATTCTGCCCTAATTGTGCCTCCATGAATGTATGTTTCACATTTTGTTCATCTACAAAGGGGGACCCAAAAGAAACTGGATTTTCAGTATAAAACATTTATTTATAACCTTTTTACAAACTTTTTTCAGTATCCTTCAAAGTACTCTGTTAGATCCGATGCACTTGTCAAGTCTTTTCTCCCACTGTTTGAAGTACCTTTGGAATTCTTCAACTTTGATATCGTTCATTGGTCTTTGCAAATAGGTCTCTGTATTTGTTGCCTCCACATCATCAAAACACTTCCCTTTTAGATTTTTCTTTGTTCATCCACTGACTGGATGCTTGCTTGGTTACTGGGCAGTTGAAACTTGGATGGCACTGGTGCTTGGGCTCATGCTCGTGCTGTGTCGGAGTTTAAAAGGCGGAGGGCATGTTGAAGCCAGCCTATGTCGGTGGAGTTGCCATGATCTGCTAGATGTCAACATATGAACAAAGAAGGAAATCTGAATCTGAGTTGAAGTAGCAATAATGAGAGTGAAGATGAATTTGTTATAAAACTGGAAACATTGGTGCATTTATTGTGCTTCCTCAGCTACGAGGGTGAGTGCGGTGTGAATGAGCTAGTTACCGAGAGGCTGCACGAGCACATCTGGCACCAAAATTCAAACACAAAACATGCAAATACAGTAACGTAGTTCTCTTCTACATATCGGAGTACGTCTTCCTGAAGCGGAATCCAAATTCCTTCTGTGAATTTGGCTATACTGGTGGTGGTCACGGGTTGTATTTGTATGTATGGTGTTTACTGATGTTTATTGTTAATAACGAATTTGTGTAAAAAACACTATCTGACATCTGTAACTGAATAAACATACGTATGTATGGAGACAAAGAGAGAAACTGATACAATTAACATCCAGTATTATAAAAAAATTGAACTTCGAGAGGAGCTGAGAGGAGAGATGAGGATCTGTCAGTGTCAAGAATGGAAGTTATAAAGGAATAACATGAAAACTGCAGAAGATAGCAAGCAAGAAAAGTAAAATAAATGTACTTGCAGATACTGTAAGATGTCAGGGGCAAAGAAGATACTGTTTTGTAGAAATTGTGAGGCTTCCTATCACAAGTTGTAGTGAATGAGTCAGGTTAAATGTAAATAGAGAGAAAACTGGTGAATCAAGTAGACAAGCTGAATTTGATTTTTGCGAATGTTGTCTGGCATCAGAATTAGTGGATATGATAGAACCTGCACAACAAACAGGGACTATGGCGGATAAACTTGCTAAAATAATTAAGGAAGAAATGGATGTAATTCCAATTCCAATAATGCAGACCGTTTGAGCATGAAGGTGTGAAATGTTAGTGTTGTAGGATCAAATTGGATCCTACAATTGGTCTTGGATCAAATGCAATTGAATGTTTTTTTGATGCTCTGTCAGAAGGTGGAAAAAGAAATTTAGCAGCAACATGTCTCATTTGCAAATCGTCAGTGAAAATCTGTCAGCATGAGCTCCAACTCTCTCTTATCTCTTCTGAAATTTTGTTGTTAGTGCAAAGATGATCCTCATGGATTTTTTTGTTAGATTTTTGCAATGATTTTAGTGTTTTGAGATGTTGAAGAGCGCCCAGAGCAAGCATGGTCTTCAACATTCATATCATCTCATTTAAAGTGCCCAAACCACTCAAAAATTTGTGTGCTGCTCATGGCTTCTTCCTTGAAAGCCTGTTGAAGCATTTGGTAAGCTTCTGAAGCCGATTTTTCAAGCAGAAAATAACACCCTCTTTGTTCTTTTAAATGTCATAACAATTTTGCAAGCGTAACATGGGAACAATAAGATAAAAATAACACTGTGGTCAAACAGTCAAATACAAAATGATTACGTTTGGGCAGTTGTTTCAAGAAGGTCTGTATTAACCATATCTAGTGGGATAACTCTGTAGTATGTCCACGAAAGGCAGCACGCTGTCAGTCTGTTTTTCTTGTTTTTTTTTTGGGTCTCCCCTCTTATGTTTTTTATATATGATAGTTAAAAATTGTGGGGGAAGGATATTTGAGTATTTGAGCTGTTAATTGAAATATAAGAATCAAATTTTGGCTTGTCGTTGAAGATTAATAGAACGTTGGTAGACATAATATTGTAATCAATGGCAGGATTTGGGGTGGCAAGGGTAGAGCAATTCCCCCTCCTCCCTCTCTTGGGAAAACTAACAAAATATGTAAGTTTACTATACATGACCTTCGTATTCAAAGTACATGGGAGCTTGAATTTGCCCCAGCAAAATCTACCACTGATTGCATTATTCATTTACTAGAGTATTAATGTTGATTTTGTGTACCTCATGGTTTGCAACTTTTCATTGAAAAGAAGTATGGGTGTTGCTTTTTTTGACTAAAAGCAGACTCTTGATCATTAATTTAATTTAATTGATTCATTTTTACTTTTCATGTTTTCATGCTCTGAGAAAATTGGTTAAAAATTACAACTGTAGTTTCTATTGTAGTGTATTATAGATATCATAGATCCCAAATAATAGATATTGAATAATTTATGAAAAAGATTGTAATTAATAAAACTGATTACGTTTCTCAATG